>LR812532.1:42542050-42904550 GCA_903798195.1 Danio kyathit
GACTTTTCCTCCGCTCTTTGCTTACTTCTACTGTACAGTACATGTTGCGCATGTGAGTTTCCCGCGTGTTAATTCTGAGCAATCAAAATGCCGTTCAGAAAATTTGTCTAGCCAATGACTAGTTTTTTGTTTCATTTTAACTGATTTGGTTCAAAGCAGACATTGTGAGGAGGTCTATACTGCCTGCTGGCTTTTCCTCTGCTCTTTGCTTACCTCTACGTGTTGCGCATGTGAGTTTCCCACGTGTTAATTCTGAGCAATCAAAATGGAGTTTTAGAAAATTCGTCTAGCCAACGACTAGTTTTTTGGTACATTTTAATGATTTGGTTCAAAGTGGATGTTGTGAGGAGGTCCATACTGCCTGCTGACTTTTCCTCCACTCTTTGCTTACTTCTACGTGTTGCGCATGTGAGTTTCCTGTGTGTTAATTCTGCACAATCAAAATGCAGTTCAGAAAATGCGTCTAGCCATTGACGTTTTTGGGTTCCTTCTAAATGATCCAGTTCAAAGCAGACGATCTGGTGTAAAACGGAACCAAAATGGCTAAAAAAAAAAAAATGGCACAATGTATCATTGGTGGTTTTAACCTTGCTAAAGACAGCTGGAGCAAAGGAAACATTCTACAGGTGTGAGAGCACCCTTAAACTTGAGTGTTCGTGAACAGACTTACAGCCAGCTTACATACAGAAACAGTGACCAATGAGGCATCTGTATGTATATTTATACCACAGACAATATTCAATTAGTTTAATTTAGCTTTACATCAAATATCGAGTTTGTAAGTTTTACTTTTGCCTTATTTGACAAAGCATTTATTTATTTATTTATTTAACGTCAAAATATGCTTTAAGTTTAATTAATATTGTAATTTAAAAAGTGAACTTGTTAAAATATTTCAAAGTTTTAAATATTTATTACATTGCACATCACAACTTCTTACAGTACAAAAATAATTACAGACAAAAATAAATTACCGTCACACAAAGTCATTCTGTATCCGTCTATGTGTCTGTGTTTTCTACGTGGTCATGTTGTGCACAGTACAGTACACTAATATTTGCAAAGAATATCTAAATAACAGTCCCTCTCCCTCAGAGACCTTTGTAGGTGTGTATATGTGTGTTAATCTCCTGCCTTTTACCCAGAATGCCTGTCATCTGCTTCCCCCCGTGTCTAATGCTATGCCTTCCATCCAGATGCCTCTCTTGAGCATCCCTTTAAATGGTCCTGTAGGCTCTGACACAAGTGTAATTCATATCACAGCTAAGCATAGCACATTAACCCCTGCTATAAATGTGAATTCAACAAAGAGAATATTTACTACAGCCATTAGCATGAGGAAATGTAAGAAGTGTGATTTAAAAGCGCACTATTGCTTTGGTAGCCATCTCTCAAGAGAATGTTAAAGGCTTTAGTAAATCCATCCCATTCGAGCTGAATTGCTCAATGCCCCCCCCCATTGCATTGCTTCAAGGGCACATTAACCAGCAGCACAGTTATTGTTTAAACATTACTGTCCTGAGCTGTGCATTTGTATCCACATAGACGTAAAACTGCCACTTAAATATTCTGTTATTTCTACATTTGAATGTTTAATACTGAGATGGTGTGCTTTCCCTGAACACTGACCCGTGTCTCGTGTGCATTTTCAGGAGAAGACCAGCGCGCTCAGCCTGAGCAATGTGGCTGGCGTCTTCTACATCCTTGTGGGCGGCCTGGGTTTGGCCATGCTGGTGGCCCTGGTCGAGTTCTGTTACAAGTCCCGAGCCGAGGCCAAGCGCATGAAGGTGGCAAAGAATGCACAGAATATTAATCCCACTTCCTCGCAGAATTCACAGAATTTTGCCACTTATAAGGAAGGGTACAACGTATATGGGATCGAAAGTGTAAAAATTTAAGGGGGTAGGATACGCGGCCGTCATTTCAGTCTGTCCCGTGCACGCTTCTTTTGGCTTCCCATCTGTTCCATTCCCTGAATGTTCTAGTGAATGAGGAGGTTTGGACCGTAAGCTGGATCGTATGTACTGGTGTTCTTATAGTGATAAAAAAGAAAAAAAAACTTCCTTTCTCCGCCTCCGCTGCACATATATACAGGAGAAAAGTTTTTTTTTTGTACATCCCAAGTGACTTTGTTCGTCCACCTCATTGTCATGTATGACTGTTGTTATATCGTACCTCTCTATGGGAAGCTCATATCCGCCATAGAATTAAAAAAAGATTTAAATGCAGCTGTATCTCACAAATAAGACTTTTTTTTCACCTGCAAGATATAAGCTCACAGTTGCAACACATGAACATGCAATTCTGGAAAAAAAAGTTGAATTCTAAAACAGAATTTGAAGTAAAAAATGTGGATTATAGATAGCTGCATGTTCAAACTACTTATTTAAAATGAGTTGAAACAACACAATTCCTTTGTGTTTTTTTTGGGACAACTTAATTGTTTTATGTTCAATCCACTTAAATTTGTAAAAACAATTATGCTAACTTCTTCGATTTGAGTTGAGACAACAGAGTAATTGTGTGGAACCCGCACGTCATGATTTTGCCAAGTACGATGAGATCCTGGATTAACATCTATGTTGATTCTGGAACATCATTTTTGCTCAAATATGTAATCCATACCTATTCCCTACCCTAAACCCAACCATAACTGTAAATTATTCCCAAAATCAGAAGGGAATAACAGTTGAATAACAACCATGTAGAAGTGCATAAACCTAACCATAAGTCTAAACTGTAAACGTATCTCTTAATGCTGATTGGCTGATTGAAATATTGTTCCAGGGTCATCATGGATGTTAATCCAAAACCTGGTGAAATCAGGTTGGCGGTGGAAAAACCCAGCATGTATAGCATGTCACTTTTCAAACATTCTGCTGCCTGATAAGTGCAGATTCAGCTGGTTTAATTAACAACAGTGTTACTGACTGTGAATGTCTTTATTGCCTATTAGAGAAAAGTTAGAATTATGAAATTTAACTCGCACAACATTTAAAATATAAAAAAAAACATTTAAAACTGTCACCATACTTACTGAGTTAACAGTTGAAAATAATACTTAACATTAGACCAAATATTATTATATTAGAAGTTTAAATAAATAAAAACATCTTTATGCTTGTGGCAGAAAAAAAATGGTTAGATATAAGCTAAAAATATATATTAAAAAGATTCAGAATTGTACTTAGATGAACTAAGAACTGTAAGCTGGAAAAAAGCAGGAAGATGCTAAACCTTTGCAATTGCAACTAGGGCTGGGCCGATAAATGATATTATATCGAATCGTGATAAAATTTATGTCAATAACAATGACAAGCTCTGGACTTTTTTTACTCTATATTGATCTAAGAGCCAATCACACAGCAGAAATGTGCAACAATTGGGAATCTAAGGGTGTTCATTTGGGCAGGTATGATTATAGCAATCGCACTCGAGTGCACACCACAAGCGGACCAAAAAAGTTTTGGAAACTTTTTTCCAGTTTAGCTAGATTAATTCACGCCTCCTCCTGAAGTGACTTGCGATGCGCCTTCGCCGTTTGCAATGCATTAAAACATTGTTAATAAATACATTTAATAAATTACATAGACAATTGCCTTCAGATGACCCCAAAGATAAAAGTCTAAGAGGGGTCAGATCGGGAGACTTTGGGGGCCATTTAACTGCAACCAACATACTGTATAAATGGCCCACCCTGTAGTATACTATGACCAGGGAGACAATCAGCCAGCGCATTCATCCCTCCATAGTAAAGAGACATTTTGTGTCTGCCAGTTAGTTTCACTGGCATTTTCCCACACGTTAATTCTGACCAATCGAAAAAGTAATTTAGGAAGTACGTTCATTAACATCTGGCCAATGAGTGATGTGGATTTTGTCACATGACTGCATTTTGGTTTTTTTCAACTGGTTCGGACCAAAGCAATCAGTGCGGTGTGAAAAATGCTACAATGTATCATTAGTTGCCCTTGGTCAGGACCAAATGAACCGAACCACAGATGTGAAAGCACCCTAAAAGTGTGTTGATGTTAGAGATGTACCAACTTTTCAGCCACAGAAAATTTATCTGTCGAAAATATGTTAAGCCATTTAATGGACCCTCTCATTTTTGTGGCTCATTGTTGGTTACTCTTTTAAATCTGAAAGCATTAACAACTTATATCGAAATATATATCGTTATCGTTCCATATGGAACTTAGTTATCGAGATTGCATTTTTGCCATATTGCCCAGCCCTAATTGCAATATACATTTTTAGAAAAAGTAAACCGCCCTAATTGTGAGGAGAAAAAAAATTATTGTTTAGCAAAAGTAATCATTTTATTGGAAAAGGTTACAGTTATCCTAACATTATCAAATATTTTACTCAGCGGTGGACCAAAAACAAAAAACAAGATGTAAACTTTAAAATTGTGAGATGTAAATTCAGAATTGTATGGAAAAATAATCTTAAAATCCTGTGAGATCTAAACCTAATTTAAAGAATAAAAGTCACTTATTATGAGATAAGTTGCAATTACCTTTTATTAAATTTTTTATTCCATGGCAGAAACAAGCTTCCAAAGCATCTCCCTCATTCCCTGCTTGCAATATGATTTCTCTAAATGGTGTTTGCTCTCAACTTTGCTCCACATTTTTGATGTTCCTCCACCACATCAACTGAACATCTGCATTTTCAACTAAACATTTTAAAAAATAAGCCTGAAGCCCTTTTGCGGGACACACACTAACGGTCCACCCTCTTTCTGTTTGGTGAATGTGTGCGCGTGTGTATGTTTGTTTCTCCGTTTGCGTGCATGCGTGTGTGTGTGTGTGTGTGTTTCAGGTGACCTTTTCGGACGCTATGAGGAGCAAAGCGAGACTGTCTGTTACTGGGAGTACTGGCGAGAACGGACGTGTGATGAGTCCTGAATTCCCCAAAGCCGTACATGCAGTGCCCTTTGTTAGACCTGGTGTGGGAATGAACGTCAGTCTGACTGATCTCTCCTGATGGATAAGAACCTGCCGAGTGCCTTACACAATGGTTTTCAATAGAGCGCGTTCTATTCTCTTTCCTGTCGCTCTCTCCCTTATCATCACTCGTCTGAATGGAGGATGGAGGCCTCATTTGATGTCATACAGACATAATCCTTCCTTGGCCCTTTATAACAAAAGATACACTCTCTAGTATCGGAAAGACACTCGCTTACCGAGCTGATATCCCCCGCCCCGTAACGGATATTTTCCACAACAAACTTGAAACTCACAGAAGCTCTGAGAGGGAAAGAGAGAAGTCAATAAAGTCTGTCTGTTTTCGTAGCTGACGCCATCTGATGTCTATTTCGGCTCAAGCACACTTTATCATCATCTGCTTCAGGATGTGAAATGTCTTTTTATTAATAAAAGCGACAGAAAATAAACTGTATTTTTATGTATTTTCACAGAAATGGCTTTTAAATAAACCTGCTTACATGTTAATTAAACCTGTAAACATACTTTTAAGAGCTTAGCTACTAGTTTCACATTTCAATGCCAAATATGTTGCTTCTCTTGTAATTTATTAGTCCTCTTCTGATATACTCATTAACATTTTGGTGTTAATACAAACTATCTAGCAATGCTTGACATTTGAAATCTGTTTGAAAAAGTGGGTGCCGCGGTTATGTTTTCTTACTTTCATCTACTTGTTTGGTTTCAAGAATCTGTTTGTAATTTTTGTTTATATCAAGAAAATCAGGGTAGCGGTTATAACATGTTAAAAAAAAAGAAAAGAAAAGAAAAAGTTTACAATATGAACATAAAAAAGAAAAAAAAACGTACCTATTGTATTATTATTGCATATGTTTTGCTGTGAGATGAATAGAAGCATACACATCAACAAAATGCTCTGTTAAAAATGCCAAATAATTAAGTGTGCCAAAATTATTGATAAATATAGTCATATATTAATCTGTCATCAATGTGAATGTAGTCGATACATTCTGTAAGTTTTGTTACTAAATGTACAGTTGGATGGTATACACAGTGATTTATTGAGGATCTTTTATTTATTTTTTAGTTTGTTTCGTTGGCTTTTCTAAAATTTTCACTCTGTAACTTAAACCTGGTTTCCAAGCATCCAGTTTTAATATATTATTTTATAAAAGATATCTGCCAATATACTTATTCATGGATATTTAAGATACCCACTGCACAACAATATTATATATTTTGTTTGGTAACAGTTTTATTTCCTACATAAGCAATGGCAACTGTAACAGTTAACATTAGATATTGCAATAAGCCAAGATTTAAAAAAGCAAACAAAGATGTCCCCAATGAAACAGTTGTGTGATTTCTTTCTCTTCTCACTCAGTCTTCCACACTAGACTGAGGGACAAAAACTGGATAACACTTCTCATTTTGTCATGACATACATGATATTTAGTTGAACATGTAATCTTAAAGACCGCTCTCTGCCATTTTGTAAATGAATGTGTGCCAACTTGTTTATTTTTTGGGATTCTTTCTAAATAAAAGCTGACTAATAGTCTTATGTTTTGACTGCATCAATGACCTTCAATGTCAGTAAAAGCCACAAAATGCACCCAACAAGCAAGACAAGTCTACTGAAAAATACACTCACCGGACACTTTATTAGGTACACCTTACTAGTACCAGGTTAGACCCCCTTTTGATTTCAGAACTGCCTTAATCCTCCGTGGCACAGATTCAACAAGGTACTGGAAATATTCCTCAGAGATTTTGGTCTATATTGACATAACAGCATCATGCAGTTGCTGCAGATTTGTCGGCTGCACATCCATGATGTGAATGTCCCGTTCCACCAAAGCTGCTCTATTGGATTGAGTTAAGGTGACTGTGGAGGCCATTTTACTATAGTGAACTCATTGTCATGTTTAAGAAACCAGTCTGAGATGATTCGCGCTTTATGACATGGCGCATTATCCTGCTGGAAGTAGCTATCAGAAGATGGGTACATTGTGTTCATAAAGAGATGGACATGGTCAGCAGCAATACTCAGGTAGGCTCAGGTGGACACGATGTTCAATTGGTACTAATTGTCCCAAAGTGTGCCAAGGAAATATCCCCCACACCATTACACCACCATCAGCCTGCATTGTTGATACAAGGCAGGATGGATTCATGCTTTCATGTTGTTGATGCCATATTCTGACCCTACCATCTGAATGTTGCAGCAGAAATCGAGACTCATCAGACCAGGCAACGTTTTTCCAATCTTCTATTGTCCAATTTTGGTGAGCCTGTGCGAATTGTAGCATTAGTTTCCTGTTCTTAGCTGACAGGAGTGGCACCTGGTGTGGTCTTCTGCTGCTGTAGCCCATCTCCCTCAAGGTTTGACATGTTGTGCATTCAGAGATGCTCTTCTGCATACCTCGGTTGTAACGAGTGGCTATTTGAGTTATTGTTGCTTTTCTATCAGTTCGAACCAGTATGGCCATTCTTCACTGACCTCTGGCATCAACAGGGCATTTGCGCCCACAGAACTCCTGCTCACTGGATATTTTGTTTTTCGGACCACTTTCTGTAAACCCTAGAGATGGTTGTGCGTGAAAATCCCAGTAGATCAGCAGTTTCTGCAATACTCAGACCAGTCCGTCTGGCACCAACAACCATGCCATATTCACAGTCACTTAAAATCACTTTTCTTCCCCATTCTGATGCTTGGTTTGAACTGCAGCAGATCATCTTGACCATGTCTGCATGTCTAAATGCATTGAGTTGCTGCCATGTGATTGGTTGATTAGAAATTTGTGTTATCGAGCAGTTGGACATACCTAATAAAGTGGCCGGTGAGTGTATATGATAATAATCTTAATCTTTTTGAAGGAAAAGTCATTTTCGCATGGTCATTTTTCCAGTAATCACTCACACATGGATTCCATTCTTCCAAATAGATAATTCATAAAGTGATTCCATTTATTCCTTGTTGCGTTGGGATAGATTTGAATGTGTCTGCTAGCCGAAGGGAAGTGAGAGGAATGGAGAGGTGTTTTGGTCATAAATAATCATGCTGTGACGTCTCTGCATTGGTGTTAATGAATGTCACACATTCAGAGATGACAGATACCCTCCCCCCTGCTCTTCCTACATAATCCCCCTTCCGTCTTTGCAGCCCATATGGTGCCCAACACTTCTGGAGACTTCCATTTAACATTTCATATAACATTTAGTCTGAAAATATTAAAAGCTCCTTAGGCATTTGAACAGGGGTATTTGTTTATTTCAGAGGGCACGTTAGAAATCAAATCCTTCTTTTATCGAATTCCACATTTCATGATCTGAACGTTTGCGTTTTGGGACACTTCAATTATGCTCCATGCATTTCAAAAGCCCTTTGAGGGAAAACCAAATACCAAATATCTGGCTTGGGGCTCAAAGCTTCTGCTAAAAGACCATCTGTCCTGATTTAGCAACTTTACACCTAGTTTCCAAAGTAGCCAGCTCAGTTGAACAATAATAAAACAAATACTTTTGCTGCTTGTTCAAGTTAATTGTTTTTATGTTCGATCCACCTTAATTTGTAAAAATGATTAAGTTAACTTAATAGATTTGTGTTATGACATTTTACTACATTTTTAATTTGCACTTATTATTTTTGAGCTTTTTTGGTATCTATTAGCATGACGCCAAAATGTCTGATATTCAGTCATGTGATCGCAACATTATTGCATTTATTTTCCTTCGACTTAGTCCCTTTATTCGTCAGAGGTCGCCACAGCTAAATGAACTGCCAACTTATCCAGCATATGTTTTACAAAGCAGGTGCCCTTCCAGCTGCAACCCAGTACTGGGAAACACCAAATACACTGTCAAATTCACAAACATACACTATGGTCAATTTGGTTTACCCAATTCACCTATACCGCATGTCTTTGGACTGTGGTGACCCACGCGAACACGGGGAGAACGTGCAAACTCCACACAGAATTGCCAACTGGCCTAGCTGGGACTCGAACCAGCACCCTTCTTGCTGTGAGGCAACAGTGCTAACCACTGAGTTACCATGCCGCCCTGTGATCACAACATGATAGCCCCAATCAGTGTAATGCTGCCATGCCCTCACATATACTATCGGAATTCAAATAAATATTTCCCTTAAGCAAAAAAAAAAAAAAAACATGTCATAATAATCTTAAGTCATACTTAAACGGAGTTGCCCAAATTGTCAAGTTGAGCCTCATAAACAATAAACTGTGAAGAGGCAGACTGATTGCTGCAGTTACTCATGTTTGTTTTACCACAACAGCTGAACTGTATTGGCTTGTTAAAGTCTTGTGCGGGTGACGCAGTGGCGCAGTAGGTAGTGCTGTTGCCTCACAGCAAGAAGGTCGCTGGTTCGAGCCTCGGCTGGGTCAGTTGGCGTTTCTGTGTGGAGTTTGCATGTTCTCCCTGCGTTCGCGTGGGTTTCCTCCGGGTGCTCCGGTTTCCCCCACAGTCCAAAGATATGCAGTACAGGTGAATTGGGTAGGCTAAATTATCCGTAGTGTACGAGTGTGAATGAGTGTGTGTGGATGTTTCCCAGAGATGAATTGTGGCTGGAAGGGCATCCGCTGTGTAAAAACGTGCTGGATAAGTTGGCGGTTCATTCTGCTGTGGCGACCCCGGATTAATAAAGGGACTAAGCCGAAAAGAAAATGAATGCATGAATGAAGTCTTGTGCAACTAAATTGTGTATATTTGTCTTTACAAGTAATTATTTGTGGCATAGTGTATGTTTTACACAAAGTATTTGACCAAAATTCACAGTGAAAGTAAACACTAAAGTGCATGTATTTTTTGAAAACAAAGCACTCAATGCTACAAACTAATTAACTTGAGAAATTTGAGACTTAAGAAACAGGACTTTTACAATAGCGTATTAAGGCAGCAAAGATCTCATCACAGAAGAAATAAAATGAAATTCTTAAACAATAAGTTACAAAAATTAATATATTACATATTTGAAAGTATTTCCCATTTCCTGAAATGTTAAGAAGACTAAAAGCAGATGCCAACATTTAGAGTACTGTTAACTGAGCAATTCCATGCAAATGTCAACCTTGTTAAGACAAAAAAAAAAGTTTTCACCGTTTTACAGTTGTATTTTACAGTACTTTAAAAATACTCAAAAATTTCTCTGTCAATGTTTTCAAACTATTATATTTAATTGTCAAAGTCACACAAGTGGCAATTTCACATCGGTCACATCCATAATGGAGCTTTTTCCTCATGAATGTAAAATAAAATAAAAACAATCATGTTTGTTCTATAACTCTTATCCTTTTGCTTAGCATAATTTCTTTTGGTTTATGCAGCGTAATTAACAGAATTTCTACAAAGTACATTGTATAGAGAAACTCAAAAACTTTTTTGGTCACATCCATAACGCATGTTTATTTCCCTCAATTAAACTATATAAATGTTTACAGATTGATATTTTCTGATCCCATAACTCTGTGGTTAGTTGTTTTGGAAAATATGAACAGATGTTTCAAAATCATTTTAAAATATACTTTTTCTGTGAATTTATGTTTTGAATTTTTACTGCAAATGTCACATCCATAACGCTGGAATTGCTCAACTACTTTTTAAGGAACATTTGAATAAAACTGACAAAAGACTGAGACCGAATGCTTGGTTCGAACCCAAGTGCGATTGTCCCCCCTCAAAATGGAGACATATGCATATCACAGTCATTCTGCTTTTACTGAATCTTTTGCTTTTGTTACCAAAACCAAAATACAGAGAGCCACTTGCATCTATCTGCCGCAAAAAAAAAAAAATAAATAAATAAATAAAAAATGCTCAGAACATTTTGCAATGTCTGCAGAAGTCGTTTTTGGTGGAGACAAGCAGACATTATCACTGCTTGCACTGGATCAGTCCCGCTTGTTGCCAAGGTAAGTGATACACAGTTACAGTTGTACAGATCACACAAGCCACACCCTAGACCACCTCTTTCAGGTGGACTCAGGAACGGTTCGTGGGTGCGCAACCGAGTTCAGAAGACAGCATTCACTAGCTTTTACTATCTTACATTTAAATAAAATATGTGTTAACAAACAATAAAAAACATTTAAGAAGGGAAAGAGCACACATAATTTAAATCGCATGTTTGGTATTGAAGTTCACATTGGTTGGCTTTATTTTGCTGGTCCTGTTTAGACTTCCTGTTTTCTATAAGTTGTGTCCGACAATGTTTACAGATTCTCAGTAGTAAAATAAGAGTATACTGTAAGTATATACATTTAAGTATACACAAGTGTAAGTAACTGTAAGGTTAAGGTTTGGATTATTAGAATAAGAATTCAGAATTTGAAAGATCATAATATGTTGGTGAATATCAAAAATAAAGCATTAGTATATTGAGCAGACTATACTTTGCAAATAAACTAACAACCACTATAGTCAACAGAAGTTCATATAATAATCAAAATATAGTGCAACCCAAATGATATACATCCATTTAAATATATATATATATTTTAATAATTGATCAATGGTAAGACTTCAGACAGCCCATCCTCAAAAGACCTTCAAAGATTCATTTCAAAGAATAAAGCAGAGTCATCTGATACACAAACAAAAAGAGGGGAAACATCAGCCTTTGGGTTATCTGCAGCAATTCTAAGTCATTAGGTCAATGATAAGGAGGTTGGTGGGCTAAACTCAAAAACTCACCGCTGCTCTCTAAGATGACTATCTGCACTTCCGCCTCCCCCTCCTGCAACTCAATCAAAGCCATCATTGATAGACTCAAGCATAGCACAGCTAGATGACAGGAGGAAGAACAACAGGACTGCCCTGTATATGCCGGCGCAGACATCAATAGCTCAAACAGCCTCACCTTTCATCTCACTGCTCTCATTATGAAGCCCCAGAGCTATTTCCTCGGGTCTGCATAGGAACCAGAGAGTGGGCTGAAAGAACACGATTACAATTTTACAAAAAAAACATACGCATTATTACGTGAACCAAAATTGGGGCAAGAACATTTCCAGCAGTAATCCTAATAATCCCAAATTCAAAAAATGTGATTGTGCTTTAAGTAATACAGAAAATTGGTGCATAATTTAAATACAGGCTTTGGCATAGGACATGCAAATATTTCTGTATGTACATGTTTATAAGGATGAACTTGCATCAAAAACAAAATGATTAAAATATGAGCTCATATACCGATTAGCCATTAAAGTATGGTGATGTAACATGACCTCAAAATCTCTCACGTTTTGATTGACAGCTCATTGGATTTAATTTGAATTCACAATTTTGCCCTTCAATGAATTTTGCATATGCCACCCAGTCGAGGGAGAAAAACGTCTTTCAAATTAGGGTCAGTGGCCAAAGTCTTATTACAAAATCATTTGTATTCATCAACTACAATATTTCCATTTCTCCAGCCCAGAGACGCGATTAATCAGGACAAACTCTGTTCTACTTTTTCAGCACATTTCAGATCAAAGTATTCAAGGACAAAAAAACTCGAAGGAGAGTTTAACTTTACATATTTCAGAATCACAGCCAGATTATAGGTGGTTCCTAATAGTGTGGAACAGCACTCGCCCACTTATTTCGGAGTCAGAATTACAAATTGAGAGGGCATTTCTCTGAACATTTTCTACTGGGAACTTGTGATTTACAACTTCTGAGTACAAATGAAATGCAGTATTAGACTCTTGAAAGATTATGTATGCAGCAGGAAGTAAATGTGCATAAAAAAGGGGGTAATTGCCTCGTCTAGGTAACTGAAAGGAAGAAAAGCTTCAGACTGAAATTTGCACTGAAATCTCCACTGTTTTCTATGTCTATACCACAATATTAATTCAGTATTGATGATAACTATCACAAAAGTCATATCTATATTTCAGTTTCAATCTCTTTAGTTAAGTTTATAAGACTTTTGTTTGTGAGTGAAAGTTAACTTAATTTATTGTCATATCTTGACAAACACATCAAACATATGAACATTTTACAAATCTGAGGTATGATATAATTAATGATTTATACAATTTGTATTGTGCAAACTTAAATTAATTTGATCAAAAATAAATAAACAAATAAATTCTTAGTTCCTATATGCTCTAATGGGTGATATCAAATTATGAAATCAGTACTCGTAACTACTTCTATCATATTTCTCATATCAAGTAAAATATGCCACTCACCATGTCACCCTGCAGGCCAAGACTGGTTACTCACTGAAGCTAAGCAGGGTTGAGCCTGGTTGGTTGACAATGAGGGGTTATTGGAGTTGCTGTTGCGTTTCAATCAGCTCGAACCATGTGGCCATTTTCCTCTGACCTCTGGCATCAACAAGGCATTTGCGCTCAAAGAACTGCTGCTCACTGGATATTTTCTCTTTTTTGAATCATTCTCTGTAAACCCTAGAGATGGTTGTGCGTAAAAATGTCAGAAGATCAGCAGTATATGAAATACTCAGAACAGCCCATCTGGCACCAACAACCATGCCACGTTCAAAGTCACTTAACCCACTTTTCTTTGCCATTTGTATACTCAGATTGAACTGCAGCAGATCGTCTTGACCATGTCTGCATGCCGAAATGCATTGTGTTGCTGCCAGGTGATTGGCTGATTAGAAATTTGCGTTAACGAGCAGTTGGACAGGTGTACCTAATTAAATCGGCCAGTGAGTGTAAATACACATTACATTACAAAATACTCTCTCCACTTCATACAAATGCAACATTCCCCATCTTTTATCCTGCTTATTGATTATAGCCAAAAAATGGCCTCAGACGGCATCGATATATTACTATAGTCACATCACACGATCTGCAATGTTGAGTTGGAATTATATAGTTTAGGATTATACAGTATATATTATATTAGGATTATATAGCCACAATTCAAAATACATGAGGTTTGTGGAGTTACTGCAGAGTTTAACTATAATGGAGTAAAAGTTTATCATTTGCATGTTTTTAAGCCCTTAAAGAGTTTAAAGCATTCACGCACAAGAAATGTTACCACTTGTAACTTTAATTTAAAAATATTTAACTATTTAAACAGTAAATTCTTTGTGTTAGGCCCAATCCCAATTCTACCACTTAGCCCTTCCCCTTACCCCTACCCCTCGTTTTGCGCTTTCACATTAAGGGGTAGTGGTGTCCCAATTCTTTTTAGCTTGAAGGCGTAGGGCTAAGGGGAAGGGGTAGATAGCCCTTCGAACGGAGATTCTAAAAATTTCTGAAAAGTATTCTGAGAATGGGAAGTTTTATGAGAATTTCCCAGAATACACCAGCCACAACAGCAGCACAGCTGCACCCGGAAGTCAGGAGTTAAATTTGTTTTTATTTTTTGTCATTATTACGAATTTCTACAACAAACAAGTATATGTTTTAATATATTCAGATATTAATATATTCGCGTTTGTGTCTTACCATCATGGTTTATAAAAATAAAAAACACTAAATTTCGCTTTCTATAATCCCAGTCCCACAACATTCACACACAGCAGTCCCACAACATTCTGACACTCGATGACACTCTAATCCCCTGTCAGTAATGTCTAGTGGCTGCGAATAAGCTTTTTTCAGTGTCTGCTATAATGTTAATGTTGCTTTTGGTGTGTTTACATAGATGAATATGGCCACTGTGTAAATGCACATTATAGTTATGATCTTATTGCCACATTAGATCGTTATGATAACATAATATATGCCTTCAGTGATTTCCTGAAGATAAATACCAAAAAAATAACACAACTGGAATAATTACAGCAGTCACGATCATCAATCTCATATGAAGCAAGAGCTCACGATGACATATGATGACAAGTGCAGGTGTTGTAGGGGTGTCCCATTTCTTAGGGGTAAATTTAGAAAAATAGAATTGGGATTGGGCCTTATTTTAGTGTTGTTTTATATTGGATTTTTCAATTTCTGTACCTGAATATGATTTGACTACCCTGAAAATGATAAGCGTTGTTTATTTCTCTTTTATTTTTGCTCTATTGTATTGCTTGTGATTTGTTTATAACATTTCATGCTTGAGTCACTTCCCTACAGAATCATCTTAATCAATCTGAAATTAATAAAATATTTCCAAATAGACTTGTTCAAATCATCTGGTGAAATATATATTGAAATATATACACTACCTGACAAAAGAATTGTTGCCAATTCCAGTTGTATAAGCAACAAATAATAACTTGACTTCTAGTTCAGAAGGCAGATTTTTCAGATGAATAATCTGCTGAACTGCATCCCAATCATCACTGCAGAAGACCTATTGGAACTCGCATGGAGCCAAGATTCTCACAGAAGTTTGGTGAAGGAAAAATCATGGTTTGGGGTTACATTCAGTATGGGGGCGTGCGAGAGATCTGCAGAGTGGATTGCAACATCAACAGCCTGAGGTATCAAGACATTTGTGCTGCCCAAATCACAGGAGAGGGCAAATTTTTCAGCACGATAGTGCTCCTTCTCACACTTCAGCCTCCACATCAAACTTCCTAAAAGCGAAGAAGGCCAAGGTGCTCCAGGATTGGCCAGCCCAGTCACCAGATATGAACATTATTGAGCATATCTGGGGTAAGATGAAGGAGGAGGCATTGAAGATGAATCCAAAGAATCTTGATGAACTCCTTCTTTGCAAGAACACTCTTTGCCATTCCAGATGCCATTCCAGATTTATTAATGTTATTTGAGTCATTGCAGAGATGTATAGATGCAGTCCTCCAAGAGTCATACACAATATTCATTATTTTTCCACTAGACCATGAATTTATATTCTATACTGTACAATATTTCTGTCAGTGACAAGACTTCTGTCTAAGCAAAGTCAGACCTTACTGTCCTAATTAAATAATTAATAATAAAGGCTTGATCATATTTTATTTTGGTAAAATAAGCGAAATCTAGAGGTCTTTGCCTTTCATATAAGCCACTTCTGATACCAAATGATCAACTAAAAGTCAAGTTATTATTTGTTATTCCTAAAACTTGGATAGTCTACAAAATTTTGTCAGTGTATAGCAGAAATACAAAATATTGCAATGTTAGATTTTTCAATACCGTGCAGCCCTAATTATTATTATTATTATTATTATTAATTTTATAAATTCCCATGTGACTAAATACTTTTATGTGAGGAATAAGCAATAATGTGATGTTGAATTACTATAGTAATAAATGAAATAACGGAAATTCAGCGTAGTGAAATGGAACTGTAATATGGCCGAGATCTGTCTTGGACTACTTCAGCTGTGCACTTCTCTGAAAACAATTGCACATCTGAGAATGTTCATCACCCAATCAGAGCCATGCATAGCATCCCTTTCATACAGCTGTAGACCTCTATTTGGTCTGGATGAAAAGAACTGACAATATCCAAGATATGAGAGAGATAAATATCTCTCGCTTCACTCCATAAACCTTGATAAGCTGATGTGCTGTGTGTCCCTGACCCATCAGTTGTTTGGGAGACAGGAGAACACGGTCTCAAAGTCCACTTTTGACATGTCATATGAAGTCTTCTCTCTGTAGAGCCAACATAAGACACACTGCCTAAAACTGATCTTCATTTTGTTCTTCTCAAGGCTATCTTCAGAAAACAAGAAAATAAATTCAGATATATTTTGTCTGTTGCAGTAATGGGTTGGGATTCAGCAGAGAAAGGAAAAAATAGAACCTGTTATCCCCTGGCTGAGTTGTCATGGAAACAGCATTGGCTGTGCTCTTTCCTGTGTGAGGAACAGGATGCCGTTTAGCATGTGGGATCTGAAGATGCTTTTGTAATTGATTCATGTCGTTGTCACCTTTACAAGTCATGAACACATGTCTACAACAACTGATTGCTGTAATCTTTGCACCTCAAAACCATGGAGACGTCGCAGGAGTTCAGTCATGGAACATACTAATTTGTGCCCAAGTTCAACTAGTGTTTGCCGCCTCACACTGCATGAGTTTCTATGGCAACCACTTCCATGCGGTGATTATTCAGCTCATCCAATAGAGATTCTCTACTGTGCAAGGCTATTAATGTGGTTTATGTAACCGAGTGTGTTGTGATAGAAACCGCCGCTATTCTTTTGAACAGAATACAGAGAGTTGGAGTAAAACAAACTAATGTGGTACTCTCTAAATTTACAAAAAAGGCACTTTGCTATTTTGATTTCATTGCTCTCGGCTGCTTGACTGTGTAAATTTAGATTTTTAATTTTTTTTTTAAATGGAGCCCCTTGATTCGGAGTAGACAACCATACAATACAATGCCATTTAATAAAGATTCTGAAAAAATCTAATTCCTGCAGTCTATTTAACAATATCTATTTTTCATTGATTTGAATGAATGAATGAATGATTCATCAGTTTAATCACTCATAAAAAACATACTAGCTTGCTTGGTTGAATTTTTAACCCAGATTTAACCTTACAATTAGATTTGTCCATATTTTACACACGTTTAGGTTAACACACAACAACCCAGCAATTTTGAGAGTGTCCAGTGAGTCATTCATTCATTCATTCATTCATTCATTCATTCATTCATTCATTCATTTTACTTCAGCTTAATCTCTTTATTTTTCAAGGGTCACCACAGCGGAATGAACTGCCAACTTATCCAGCATATGTTTTACACATTGAATGCCTCTCCAGCTGCAACCCAGTACTGGGAAACATGCATACACACTCACATTCACACATATACACTAAGGTCAACTTAGTTTATTCAATTCACCTGTACTGCATGTCTTTGGAGTGTGGGGGAAACCGGAGCACAAGGAGGAAACCCACGTGAACACGAGGATAACATGCAAACTCCACACAGAAATGCCAACTGACCCAGCCGGGACTCGAACCAGTGACCTTCTTGCTGTGAGGAGACAGCCCCTCCAGTGATTCAGTGCTATTTAAAGAACCCAGAAATTATGATGGGGTGGACCCTCTTGTAAGTACAGTAGGAATGGGCCGGTATAAAAATATCACGGTTTCGCGGTATCACCGAACTGTAATTTCTGGTCTAAATTATGTTATATTTAAATGTCTGGGTAAAAAACAACAACGTTTTCCCCATTGAATACAATATATTGTTTTTTTTAAGAAACATTTAAATTATTTTGGATGAGTAGCTTTTGATGCAGAGGGTCCTTTTCAGCTGGAGATACTGTTGCCCTAAAAGATTAAATAAATAAGTTTTAAAAAACCTCATATATACCATAAGAACGGTATAACAGATTATTTTGGTGGTTTTAAAACCTTGACTTTTTCAAACTGCAGTAAACCTTGAAAACAGTTATTGTCCCATGCCTAAAGCACAGCTAAGACAATTTTTTTTAAATCATATATGAAGTGCACATACAAAAATACTGTTCCATACTCATCTCACATACATGCCATAGCACATGTGACTATTATAAGTTGGCCTTTACTAAAAATTTTGTTCAAGCTTTAAAAAAAGGTTTCTATGGTGACAGAGAAAACTAAATGTGCTGCAATAAAAAAAAAAACACATGCAATTACAAAAAATGAAAAAATTAAGAAAATTAAGAAAAGATCTTCATCCATTTGACAGCACACGTGCTGCAAATCCTCACAACGCAAACACATTAAAAAAACATGATGCATTTTCCCACAACACAAACAAATTAATAAAACACCCTGCATTTTCTCACAACACTTGCAACAACGGAACACAATTTAAAAAAGTTTCAAGGGGACCCAAAAATGTGATGGACTCCGCTGCTCAGTGAAGTTGTTGGTGATCTTTGAAAGGTGAGTTTGTTTGTTTATTTTAACATCCTGATTCCTTTGTTTTTTATTAGCCTAAATAACCATAACCTAAATAGCCGGGTCCGTCATGTATTAGGGTCGTCTTGAAATGTTTCCCTTGTGTTCTATGCTATTTGAAAGTGCTGTGTGAAAATGCATTTTTGTAAATTGTTTGCATTGTGAGAAAATGCAGCTCGTTTTTTTAATGTGTTTGTGTTGTGAGAAAATGCAGTGCATTTTTTAAAAATGTGTTTGCGTTGTGAGGATTTGCAGCACGTGTGCTGTCAAAAGGATGATGATCTTTTCTCAATTTGCTGGCGTTTTTTGCAATTGCACGTGTTTTCTTAAATTGCAGCACGTTAAGCTCTCTCAGCCACCGTAGGTTTCATTAGTTAATATATTCATCAGCTAATATATTTACTAACATTAACTAATTATGAACAATGCTTTTACAGCATTTATTAATCATAGTTCAACATTTACTATTGCAACATCCAAATTCATGCTTGTGAACATTAGTTGATAAACCGTGAGTTAACATAAACTAACAATAAACAACTATTTTTTAATTAAATAACATGAACAAATAGTGTAATAAATGTATTGTTTATTGTTTGTTAGTAAACGCATTATCTAACATTAACTAATACAACCTTACTGTAAAGCGTTACCCACATTAATTTCTTCCATCTCTTTTTATAATACAGAAAAAAATGAAACTCTGTGATTGAAAGACTAAGCAATTTCATAACTATGCATGTCAGTGGCAGATCTAATGTTCGCTAAGATCATACTTGAATAGACAGTCAAATCTTCGTCATTTAAGAATGAAATTGCAAGGGTGTTGGATTTGAGATCATAAATTCCTAATTAATTGTTCAGCTCTTTTTTTCCAGCTAAAATAGAAATTGAATGTGCATGCAGCACTGTGAAAATCTGTCAATGTCAACATGATTGAGTTACTGGCACGGTGTACAAAATGGTCAGACAGTCTCTTCTGAATCAGCAGAAGGGAGTGGGTGATCTCCAGTGCTTTAATGTCCCACATTATTCACGCTCACTTACACCCCCTCACAGCCAGAGCAGTAAAGTTAAATGGTGTGTCTCTCTGAGAAGGAAGATATGTGACTCCTGTATGACTGAAGCAATGGCTGAGCCTATGAGTCACTGTTCCTTAGCATTACACAAATAATTAAATAAATAAAATCTATAAATGAAAGCATCGGCGTGATTCAATAATTTTCCTCATGGGTCTGCTCGTGTTTATCTAGAGTGGTTTTACAGGCTACAGGAACAACATAAAAAGCAGGCATGCAGAGATTAGTTTTTTGCTTGTGTAATCTCATGTTTGTTGTAATCAACTGACTAATCCGGTTTAATTCTGATCCTGAGAATACTTGAGGCCAAGGGCAAAGTGAGGTGTGAGGGTTGATGTATGAGACGTGGCAGGACCTAAGGCCTCTGTTCCATACATCTGTTCTTAGCTCATTTCTGCATCTGGTGTCTCTTTCACTCTGTCCATCTGGGTAAATAAACAGGGATTGCCTTTAGTCAGAATTCAAAGATATGACTTTCAAAGTCTCATTGACTGCGGAATACACATTCAATTAAATTGAAAATGCTCAGGCAAAAATAAATAATGCCATTCAAACATGTCTTTTATGTTTTTTGAAGCCTTGGCTGATCTACTGTATCCTCTCAGAGGCTGTAATATAATATAACTAAACTGTAATACAATTAAAATATAATTGCCCTCTTTGTTTCACATTTGTCATTTTTTTTCATATTGAACAGTTCAGAATACGGTATGTTTCAACTAGTATCATTTTTAAAGTACTTATTTTCACATATATTTTAAGTAAAATTTCTTGATATTATTTGTTATCAAAAAAAAAATTAAACTAAACTCATCGTTTACTCCAGTGGTTCCCAAAATGGGGGTTGTGGGACAATGACAGGGTGTCGCTTGGTGATTTCCCAAAGTCAAATAAATATGAATAAACTATTAGAATGACCATATTTTATCCATAACACACAGAAGATAAAAACTGTTGTTAATAGTTACATAAAAAGCAACAACATGCAAATAAAAAGCCATCAGCCTTTTAATTTTTTTTTCATAGGATTGCATGTTTACATTATATTAACAACACAGTAATAGTGTCAGCTGAAGCAGATTAATTTTATAGCACCAGGTTAAACTTTCTGACTATGGGCCAGTATAATATTCTGAAGGTATGATAACCTAGGATAAAAATATCATGGTTTGACGGTTTTGTGATTACTGCTCTAAAATACGTTCATTTTAAATGTTTGGGAAAAAACTAAATTTATTTTTCAACATGAACACTTTTTTTTTAGGAAATATTTATAATATTTTGGAGCAGTAAACATGTCAGGCTAAATAATTCAAATAAATCCTTGACTTCTGCTGTTTTTATTAGTTTCAATAACACAGATTTCTTTACAACACATAAAAAAAACTCTTACATATACCTTAGGAATGGTATAACAGAACATTTTTAGAGGTTTTAAAACCTTTACTTTTCCAAACCACGGTAAACCTTGAAACCGGTTATCGCACCATGCCTATTTCTGACACCTATATCTCAATCAAATACATTAAAAATAAATACAGGCCACAACTGATCATTGAGGATGATCTCTGAGTGGCGGTCTTCAAAAATAAACCAAGAATAGACTTGTGCTGAAAACATTGTGCTCACCAGTATATCATTAATACATATTTATCTGAGAAGTGTGGACTCCAAAATAGACTTTTCCTTGAAAATTGTGCGAAGTTCTGTGTAAACAGCCAGCATACTCGACCGCCTCAATACCGAACTCTACTAACATCTCAACAAGCCAAATTTTCTTAAAGAGACAGCAACAACACCTCCTGAACGATGATGTTGCCACTCTGCATGGTCCTTATTCTAAATGTCATTTAGGGTCTTAAACAATTAGTTATGCAAAGGTCAGTATTTACAATTTTATTGTTTAAAATTACATACAATTATACATTAAATTATAAATATTTTACATTAAATTAAACATTAAATAAAAAATATAAAATTATAAAAATATTTTAATTTAAAGAATGTATTACCTTTATATTTGTAAAGTATGTATTTAAGCATTAATGTTTAGTATTAATACATTTAAATTTATTATTAAAATATCTTATCATGAGCTGAGGGTACAATTTTTTTCCTGGGGCACAAAATATATAATTGTACCTTTAAAGGTCCCAAATTGGTCCTTTTGGGAACAATTTTGTACCCAAATGGGTTATAGAAGTACAAAAACAATTTTATTTGTTCACTCTAGGAACAATATTGTACCCTCACTGTACCTTTTTTCTGACAGTGTGAGGTTAATATTAAACAAATTAATAAATGACTATAAACATTACAGCCTATGAATGTTAGGGTGCTCCTTGAAGAGGTGGTCTCGGTGCGCTTTAAAACAAACCCTGGAGCAGATCGTTTGTGGTGAGAACATGATCCGAACTAAAACAGACCCAACCGCAAAAAGTACTGCGCCTTTTTGGACTAATCCAGCTGCCGTAGGCCGATGCGCTGTGCATCATGGAATGTGGAGAAAAATTATTTGTTGACAGTGCTTTAACAAATGAGAGAGAGAGGGGGAAACATTACCTGGTGGATCGTTGGTAATATTTCCGGAAGATGACCATGTTGCATTTTAGCTAAATTAATTCACGCCTCCTCTTACGATGTGACTTACGACGCACCTTCGCCGTTTGCAATGCTTAAAATATAGTTTTCCAACCACGGCCGCGCTTCATTCTCAAAATGTATAGTTTGTCTAAAGTGATGTATACAAACTATATAGTATACTATGAGCAGGGATACAATCAGCCAGTGCAGTCATCCCTCCATAGTAAAAAAGCAACATTTTGTGTCTGCCGGTTTGTTTACTTGTGGGAGTTCCATTGGAATTTTCCCGCACGTGAATTGTGACCAATCGAAAAGCAGCTTAGGAAATACGTTCAACAACATCTGGCCAATGAGTGATGTGGATTTTGTCACATGACTGCATTTTGGTTCTTTTCAACTGGTTCGGACCAAAGCAATCAGTGTGGTGTGAAAACAACCCAAAAACGGCAGAAAATGCTACAATGTATCATTTATTGCCCTTGGTCTGGACCAAATAAAGCGAACTACAGATGTGAAAGCACCCTTAGACTGTTGCACTTTTTTGTGTTATCAACATGCTTGTGTTTATATAGGCCTATTGTTGTGTGTGCAACATTTGTGGGCATTGGGATTGCATTGGCATTGTTATTTTGGGGGTCGCGGGAGTTTGGGAACCCCTGGTTTACTCTGTCTCGTGTGATTTTAAACCTTTATGAGTTTCTTTCTTATATTGAACATGAAAAGAAGATATTTTGAAGAATGCTTGTTGGTTGGACCCATTAAAGAAAGAAATTTGGTTTAGAACAAGTGAAGGGTGAGAAAATGATAACAGAATTTTCATTTTCGGGTGAACTATCCCTTTAAAGGTGCAAACTTTTAGTAGTTGGCTACAAGCTACTGACACAAAACAAAAAAAATTAAACACTCCACTGAAGGTACATCAAAAGGCATTAAGTGGCTAGCAAGTCTTAAAAAACACAGCTAGATTTAGCCGGCACAAAAAAAAAATCTCATCTGTCACGTGAATACAAAAATAAAGTATTAAATATGACACAGGGATGTAATTCATCCAAAAATGAAAATTCAGTCATCATTTACTCACTCTTCATTTGTTCAAAACGTACTTGAGTTACATTATTCTGATGAACACAAAAGCAGATATTTTGAAAAAAGCTGATAGCCCATTGTCTTCCATAGTATTTTTTTCCCTACTATACTGTAGAAGTCGATGGATCCTAGTAACCAGCATTCTTCAAAATATCTTCTTTTGTGTTCATCAGAATAAAGAAACTCATTTACGTTTACAACAACATGAGAGTAAATGATGAGGTAATTTTCATTTTTGCGTGAACTATCCCTTTAAGTGATGCCTCTGAATTCTACACACAGAAGCAACTGCTGAGCTCACTGCTGAATAAGATCAGCACTTCTGAAAACGCTGATGATAACTCTTTACTATTGCATGTTTCCTTACCAATTCCAAGTGAGATTAAACTGAAATGACTTCCAACTGAAGGGAACTGAGCCTAGTGAACCGACAAGAGTATTATATCTGCAGGTGGGAATCCTCCTTCAATTTCTGCTCAGAGCTTTTCCATGATCCTTATCCCTTTGGGTTTCCCCATAACAGATGCAGTGGGAGACCATGGAAAGGCTCTAGGAAGATGGGTTTTACGTGTCCTCCGAGGCATATCCAGATTAATGCTCCGCTCTCTAATGGAAAAGTCAGATTTGTGCTTCTGGATTTCACAGGTGTTCAAATGATCACAGATTATCTGCATTTATTGCCAACTGATAGTATACAGAAGGCGGCAAATTGATTAGTAATCCCGTAAAATTGGTATATTTTTTCAAATATTTTCCAAGTGTTGTTTAACAGAGCAAGGAAATTTTCACAGTATTTCCTATAATATTTTGTTTCTTCTGGGAAAAGTCTTGTTCCTATACACAGACCCCCAAGTTTTTCCAAGATTTTTTTTGTGATTTTTTTGTGATAAAACCGACTGATTTTGTGGTGGAAATTCCCAGAAATTAGCGAAAAAATAAATAAATATATATATATATATATATATATATATATATATATATACACACATACACACACACAGTATATATATATATATATATATATATATATATATATATATATATATATATATATATATATAAAATCTTTTTTACCATATTCGGTAGCCAACTATGTTGAATGTGCAATCTTCATGACACAAATCATAAAAATAAAGCTTCTTTACTTTGTTCTCTTGTAAAAAACAGATCTAAAACGGTAGGGATTAAGCCAAAGGAAGGTTGTATAACTCTTATTTGTATGCATGATCTTACTTTCTCTTTCTCAGATTTCACTCCCCGGAGCATCTGACATCATGTATCTCGCTTAGGACATGCATTAGGTCTTTCCCTACCGTAATACACCTAAAACACAGATTGCCGTAAAACTTGTCAATGGCAGTGAAGCGTTTTCTCTCATTAACTGCAGGGAAAGAGTTAAACGAAATCATTTATCTATTTGACGCACTTCATAATACCAGCCATACATGTAAAGCACAAATAACATCCTTCAATTCGGTCATGTCCAGCGGCCGTCATCCTTGAACCAATCTCCATCATTGCAAGCTGCTTACTTCACTGTCTGTTTCAATGCTCAGTTTGTTAGATGTTCGAAGAGAGTCAAACGCACAAAATGCCCGATTCGCGCAGTGTCATTCACTCGATTTGTGCCACAGGCTGTCTAAATCGCAACTTTGCATTGACTTCACATGTAAATCACTCATGCTTGACGCTTCATCCGCGCCTGCTTACTGCATAGGTTGCAAAACAATTTCCCTCCACTTTCATGTAATGTTAGAATTGTGAGGGTGTAGGTGAGATGTAATTTTTTGAGAGACACTCAAATACATCATGTGCGCTGCGTATGCAACGTCTGTAAGTCATTTAAAACAATTAGTTGCTAACTGAAATAAATCTAATTTGATTATAAGGTTTAGAATTAGATGTTTTATGAGATTATTAAAATTTTTTGAGATTATTTTGCGTTTAAATTAAGATTAAATTGCGACTGATTTTGCATTGGATTCAGAACTAATTCAATATTATTAGCTCCCTTAAGATATTTTTTCTTCAGTTGACTACAGAACAAACCACAATCGTCCAATGCCTAATTAAACTAACTTGCCTAGTTAACCCAATAATCTAGTTTAGTCTCCAAGTTGCTCTTTAAGTGGAATTCTAGGTGCAGAGAATAGTGTCAAACAGCCGTGCGTACAGACTATCCTGTCAAAAAAAGCAGCGAAAATCCTACACAACAGAAACGTAATAGTTTGATTACATCTTAGTTCAATTTCGGATTTGTTCGATTATGACCCAATTTAATTAAATTAATCAAAAATCACAGTTTACATGGTAGACTCAATCAGAGTATTGTCTTAATCGTAGTAAATTTGGAATATTGGTGTCCATGTAAACGTACTCAGTGAATCATTCAATAAAATGAATCATTAAAAATAGCTGCTTCATTTTCAAAATGCACTGGCAAGTTGCTCTTTAAAGGGCACCTATTTTACCCATTTTTTAAGATTTAAGATAAGTCTTTTGTGTCTCCATAATGTGTCTGTAAAGTTTCAGCTCAAAACACCCATCAGATTATTTGTTATACCTTTCAGAATGTTAGGATTTTCTGCTTTAAACACCATGTAGCTGTTTTTCTTGCCGGTGCCTTTAATGCTGGTTATCCCCACCCACCGTTTCCACTTTCCGTTTCGTTGCCTGTCAGAGTGTGCCTCCGTCTCTGCCTCGGCTGCCTCAGATAAACAGACAGATATAAAGGAAGAAGATCTCACGTAATGTTTGTGAGAATACTATAATAAGAACTTAACCAATGAGTATTAAATGTATTTGTTGAGGAGTTAATTCAAGCCTTTCTGCAATGATGAGTCACACACAATGTCATTACAAATTTCACGTGCACGCACACACACACAGTGCACACGTTTAACTTTGCACTGTTTCAGCACAGCAAATGTAACAGGATACAAGTTAATATCCACTTCTGTATGGATATCTGTTATGTTAATGTACAAAATAAAACTGATTTAATGTACACAAACCGTGATTGAAGTGTCTTCTCTTATAATTGTACTGACATGCGGCTGTGGTGATGAAGTAAAGCTGAAGTAAATCGCTGTAATTCACTACAAACATGCACCGTTTTAAAAAGGTTTTCAACTTGTAAAACTCATTCTTGATCACATTTGATGATGATTGATGATCACAGAGAGCTGAACAGATCTTTTAATCCCAGGTGCTTTGCACACGTCCTGTTTTGTTGACATGATTATACGCATTACTACGGAGACATGTTAATATGCGGCTGACAATCAATTCAGTGGGCAGGGAAACCGCACTCCTACGTCACGTTGCGGTCGGCCTCAAAATAGGAGGGATTTGGACCCTGTTTAAACGTCAGGGAATTTACAAAAAAAAGAGAGACTTATTGTGTTTATATCACACCAATGACTGTGGACACACTATACGTACACACAGTTCTGTCCAAGCAGCTTACAAACAATGATTTTCATTTTCAACATATCGCTAATTTTATTTCAAAATGAACTACCAATATTAAACACTTTACAGTTTGTGTGGCATTAACTATACCAGTCTTGCACAGAAAGGATTAAACACAGTGACAGAACCACTTAGAGAATGTACTCGTTTTAACTGTCAGTCACTGACAGAGATAAAAACATCAAGTGTTGTCTAGTATTTAAAAAAACAACTTTTATTTATTATTATCATTCAGATCGTGAAATATGTGAATTAGCCTGTAAGTTTAAAAATATATATTTATATGCGTGTCATTTAATTAGAAAAGTGGTAGTTAATTTATTACATGGAAACAAAAAATGCACTTGAATATAGAAAGTGGTTTTTACTAGAGTAAACAGGTGAGTTGAGCCTATTTGGTTTATTCAGAACTCAAATGGTTATGCCTGTCTATGTAATACAGTGGAATATTCGTACAACCCATATTAAACAAACATTATATGCTGAGCCCCCCTGAAATGAAAATCCTAAAATCGCCCCTGATTAATGCCATTTAATTATATTAGGATGACCCTAACATTTAACACCAGGTGGAAAATAACTGTTTATAGAATATTTATTATTCCTATTATCCTTATTAAATACCCATGAGTCACCTTGTGACTTTATATCTCATTTTATATATTTGATATACTTTATTTTAATTTTTAAACAAAAAATATTTTCTTTCTATTTAAGATAAATGTATTTACAATCTGATATGTAGTGGGGGAAAAAAAAGAAAAACGTGTTCATCAGACGCAGGATTCGAACCGGGTTCATGATTGACCGCCTCAAAACATGTTTCCAGTCTCCTTACGACCTACGCCATGTGCTCTCTGCTTTTGTTGTCTCTGTCTCTTGTTGTTACGTGTACATATTTCACACGCACATAAAAAAACGAAACTAAATTAAAAAACATGAAACACACTGAAACTGGGCAATTAATTTAAGCCGTTTCAAAAAACATAACAGTAATTTAATGTCTGTTGTTTTGGAGCCGCTTAGCTCACGTGCTCTGGCTGCAACAGTATATCCGTTCAGTGTGCTCACTATGTTACATAACTGCCCCCTGCTGGCCATGTACTGCTTGTGTTAGACCATGTTGCGTATTGTCGCGCATTACTGCGGAGATGCACGAGACTTGTTTAAATCACTCGCACATTCTCAGTAGCCATATCTGTAGGTGCCTTTTAAGTGGAATTCTACCATCTTGCAAATAAAATATTATTAACTTTAATCAGGGACAAAAACATTAGTTAATAAGAAATAGTTGTTAAAACTGTTTGATTTTATAATGTGTCTCTGCTAAACAGTACTTGGAAAATGTATAAAAAAATACAAAAATTTCACAGGAGGGCTTTTAGTACTGTATATAGGTTTGGCAAATCTTCAATGTGTTTTGTCTACCACCGGTTCCACCGGTGCCCAAGCTCGATTATTATGACACATAATATTCTATGTAAAGCATCAAGGACAAAATCAAAAGTAGGAAAAGCAGTTTTCTGACAGCCTCTCTAGGATGCCACTGAAAAGCGTCCCAGGGTAACACTTGACATATGGTGGACATGGTGAGAGAACTTGCTGCCAAAGAAGAACAGAAGGGCAGTCCCCTGGCAGGGAATTAGGCACAGTACCCAGACCGAGAGAGCGAGATTACTGGGTCTGAGGGTTTTCATACAGCTTGGCATTGCTAGCAGCTTGGCATTTACTCTGGCCAATGTGAAGGAAGATTTCATCAGCGTTACAGAATAAGCCCATATCATGGGGAAGATCAACGGCAGCACTTTATGCAATTTATGCTTCAGCTGTCCCACCCCCGGACAACCATTACAAAAACTGTATAGACATGGGATGCCTTGTGTTATTTTTTCCAAATTGGCAGCTTTGCAAAATGATTTGTGAATGGCTCATGGATACCAGCCAGCATTCAAATATCATGCAATTCCTTTACATGCGAACTTCAGATGAGGACGTTCGGAGGTCAGTGCTGTGCGTCATGTGAGCAGCTGCAGGGGTGGACGCATGTGAATGTGTTATGAGGGGGAGGGCAAACAGTCCACCGACTTCAATGCAGACCCACTCATGCCACCACATGTGGCGCCTTTCGCAGTGGGCTTCTCGTTTGTTGACGGGCACATTATTAATCCTGATGTCGAATTGATAGCTACTGCTGAGCCTGTTAGCAACATCTATGTGTGTGTTGGTTGCAAAGCTTCCCAGTGAGCGGAAATAAAAAGGCACAATGTCCCCTAGGGCCCAAAACAGAGCAGAATGTAATAATAATGAAGTGCCAAAAACTTGCTTTTTTTGTGCAGCCTTTTGTTTGGCAAAAACAAAGCAGGCCATCAAAGCTATGGTTTCCATTTTGCTGGAGTCACAGTGCATCTTCAGTGTCACAGTGAGGGACGGAGAGTCAAGCCTTTGTGGCTTGTGTAATTTGCATCAATTTGCATTTGTTTTGCTGCAGCACAAAAGACAGACAAAATGTTAATTTAAAACAAACAATATCTCAGAAACCATCAAAGAAAATGAACTTGAGGAAAGCGCACAAAACCTATATATAAAATCACCAAAATGTTGCTGCACTAAACGCAATAGTGCATTTACCTTTACGTTTTGTCAATGTTTCAAAGTGTTTGCTATTGCAACTTACAGGTGTTTTACAACTAAAAACAGAAGTCAAAAATCCACAAATGTCCAATGTTGTCCAATAAAGCAAAAAATAGATTCAACATTTAGTTAGATAACAATTATAAACAATTATTTATCAAAATTTATTTCTAGGCAAGAACGTTAACTGGTTTAAAATGCACCGGCCACTTTATTAGGTACACCTTACTTGTACTGGGTTGGACCTTAATCCTTCTTGGCATAGATTCAACAAGGTACTGGAAATATTCCTCAGAGACTTTGATCCATATTAACATGATAGCATAACGCAGATTTGTCGGCTGCACATCCCTGATGTAAATCTCCCGTTTCACCACATCCCAAAGGTGCTCTATTGGATTGAATTCTGGTGACTGTGGAGGCCATTTGAGTACAGCGAACTCATTGTCATGTTCAAAAAAAGATGATCTGAGATGATTCACGCTTTATGACATGGCACGCTATCCTGCTTGAAGTAGCCATCAGAAGATGGGTACACTGTGCTCATAAAGGGATGGACAAGGTCAGCAACAATACTCAGGTGACATGATGCACAATTTGTACTAAAGGACCCAAAGTCTTCCAAGAAAATATCTCCCACACCATTATACCACCACCATCAACCTGAACCTTTGATACAAGGAAGCATTGATCCATGCTTTCATGTTGTTGATGGCAAATTCTGACCCTAACTCTGAATGTCACAGCAGAAATCGAGACTCATCAGACCAGGCAAAATTTTTCCAATCTTCCATTGTCCAATTTTGGGGAGTTGTAGCTTCAGTTTGCTGTTCTTAGCTGACAGGAGTGGCACCAGGTGTGGTCTTTTGCTGCTGTAGCCCATCTGCCTCAAAGTTTGATGTGTTGTGTGTTCAGAGATGCTCTTCTGCATACCTCAATTGTAACGAGTGGTTATTTTAGTTAATGTTGTCATATCAGATCGAATGAATCGGGATGAAAATCCCAGAAGATCAGTAGTTTATGAAATACTCAGACCAGCCCGTCTGGCACCAACAACCATTTTTAAAGTCACCTAAATCACCTTTCTTCCTCATTCTGATGCTCAGTTTGAACTGCAGGAGATCATCTTGACCATATCTACATGCCTAAATGCATTGAGTTGCTGCCATGTGATTGGCTGATTAGAAATCAGTGTTAACAAGCAGATGGACACGTGTTCCCAGCTAAGTGGCCAGTGAGTGTATAAATACAATATTTAAAAAAGGCCTTTGGGTGGTGGCAAGTCATTGAATCATTCATTAACATTATTCTTTAAAAATTGCTGATCCATTTACAAAAAACTGCTCTGGCTTTTAGAGCTGTGAACCTACACTGGTCTCACAGTTCGGTTATGATTATCATGCCATCGATTTGGTTCAATTCGATATCTCGGTGCATTGATGATGCTTTCCATACACAATTGTATATTTTACTTTACAGGCGCTGTTCACCGATTAGTGACACTGATAAACGGTAGCGGCACAGTGTTGCCAGATTGGGCGGTTTTGGATAGGCATTTCGGCGAGTTTTGGGTAGTTTTTGGGCTGGAATCAGGGCCGGCGCGTTAGAGGCGGAATAGTGTAGTGTAGTGTAGAATAGTGAGGGCGACAAACGCATGCCCCATCCCCCCCCTCCCTGTTACTCATCCGCGACAAACACTCACACTTTTAAACACTCGCGCTCGCCTCCCTCGCCATAGTAAGCAACGGCGACATATCGCATATGAGATAAATGACGTCAGTACACAATATTGTGTATGTGAAATTTCAGCTAAAAATTCCTTACAAATAATTTACTAATATAATATAATAATAACTGTTAGAAACTGCCCATTTTAGGCTTTGATCCTAATTGTGCCATTTTGGTGACAGTAGCTGTAAATTCAAATGAAATTGTGAAGCTACAAATGCCTGTGTGTCAGCATAGCAGCAGATTAATAAACAAGACTAACATCCTATGCTAACGAAGGAGAGATCATCACTAATGGTTGAGGAACATGCGGTACAGGTGAATTGGGTAAGCTAAATTGTCTACAGTGTATGTGTGTGAATGAGTGTGTATGGATGTTTCCCAGTCATGGGTTGCAGCTTGAGGGGTATCCGCTGAGTAAAACATGTGCTGGATAAGTTGGCGGTTCATTCCGCTGTGGCGACCCCAGATTAATAAGGGACTAAGCTGAAAAGAAAATGAATTAATTCATTTACCATTAGAAGCTGAATAGATTCACATGTTGCCACACAATTTTATTTAAACCCCTTATGAAATTGATTTTTGATAGGTCCCCGTTAACTTAAATTATAAGGGCACTCAAAATGCACCACAATTAAGACAGCGGACAACAACTATAATGGACAACAACCGACAGTTGGTCTGCGATGCTTTATAATGTCAAAATAAAAAGACTAGCATTTTAAACTATTTTTATTCCTCTCCTACAACATGTTCCATCACATCTGTGATGTTGACCAATAAGAGCATAGAAGCTTTTACACAGTTTCCAAACACAACGAAACAAAAGAGAAATAAATACTGAAAGTATGGAATGGATTTTTTGGGAGGGGCTTTTCTGACACCAAGTGCATAACAAGTGCAAAACATGCCCCTTCATAGCTATTGTTTGTGCTCTTGTCAGCTATTTTCACATTCTCTATGACATCAAGCACAGTGTTAAAGAAGGCAAGCAATGATAAGTTGTAATGTGCAGCAATGTGTAAGGCATGGGCCAGTATAAGATTCTGACGGTATGATAAACTTGGATAAAAATATCACGGTTTCACGGGATCACGGTATTGCGATTACTACTCTAAAATATCTTCTTTTTAAATGTCTTAGTAAAAAAACTAAAACTTTTTTCCCCTTTGAACACAATATATTTTATTTTTTAAAAGACTTATAATAGTTTGGAGCAGTAAACACGTCGGGGTAAATAATTCAAAAGATTAATTGATTTCTGCTGTCTTCATTAGTTTCAAAAACATGAATTTAAAACGGCATCTTTTGATATTTTTTTCTGCTAGAGATACTGCTGTCCTAAAACAAAACAAAAAATGTAAACAAAAATTTTTTTACACATACCTTAGGTATTACAGAAAATTTTGGCAGTTTTAAAACCTTGACTTTTCCAAACCGCGGTATACCTTGAGACGGTTATCGTCCCATGCCTAGTCTGCACCATGCTTCACATGAAGTCTTCACATAAAGGTGCAGTTTAAAAAAAAAATTAATTAATGGTCCATTGTCAATAAATCTTGCACATGAGACTATTGTGATCAACAGATGGTGTGCATAAAGTCTGGCAAGTGAACAAGTGCTTCCTGTATAAATATTAACACATTAGTACAGTAAATAAAACAGAAACATTACCACCATGTGAAAACAATCAAGTCAATACGTTGTTTTGTGTGTAAATGTTGCTTTTTTCCAAGTGAGTGCAACTGGAGATTGGAGGATTGTGTAGTTCCCATTTGAATGTGAGTACAGAGCAGATCTATATTTTGATATCAAAATCTGATATTTAGTGCTAAACTACTTTCCCCTGCCTCTGGCCTTTGTACCCTCCATGACTTTGACCCTCTACCCTCTTTTTCCTCTGCTTGGGCTAGTTTAAAGGCATCCAGCACTGTTGAGTTCCTCTAGTGTTAAATCTCTAGAGTTCTGTTCCTCTTCTACTCTCTCTACTCCCACACACGGCCCTGTCTGTCTGTGCTCTCGATCTTAGATGGTCTGTACAATCATTGCAGCCATTACATGCTCAGCTGGGCAAGGATTGCCTGTGGCGAACTGAGCAGGGAGCCAAACATGGAGACCCAGGAGCTCTCGGCTGTGCTTGTTTGTGTATTTGTGTTTTTATTGATAACTCATTTTTGCAACTTTTGAATCATGAATCACTCAAACTTAATGAACACAAATTGCAGGTGCAAATTGTAGACATATTGGGGAAAGACAAACAAATGTGTATTTGTAGATATGAAAAAACTAATATATCTTAAAGACTATAAAACAATATTTTATTGTTTTAGATACTGATAAATGACAGCATATGATGTCCTGACGTAACAGGGCATGCGCTGCATAAAACATATGCTGGATAAGTTGACGGTTCATTCCGCTGTGGCGACCCCAGATTAATAAAGAGACTAAAGGCCTGCTCACACTGTGCGATTTTTTAGAATCCTGAACGATTGTAGCATGTCAGACTGCACGAACATGGCTCCCATGTCACACTGTAAGATCTCAGCTGTCATAAAATCAGACTGAACGACAATGAAGATGCACCAAACACGAAAGAAATGCCCCCGGAGTTTGACGTCATCCACCCGTGACACTTTCATTATCCCGCATTCTGAAATGATTCCTCACGGCAAACGTAAACAATCTGTAGCAACAATTTTGCACACAGCGTGTCTCAATAATAAAACCAGGAAGAAAAAAACAGTTTTGACATTTCCCCGCGGTCGTTTGAATTGTTGCATGGATTGCGCCATCAAATTCGGAGCTCCTATTGGTAATTGAATTGCCGCTCATCGCAGCCTTTGTTACACTGCAGGAAAGTGTCTGAAATCTTCTGATACTGCCAGAACTTCATAGGAGGAAAAATCAGATCGCAACGGGCATTAAGCGGCTGTCAGTGAACATCAAAGATCACCGATTTTAGCCTAGGATTTCAGGAATCTTCTAAGATTTCCCAAATTCGTCTTAGATGAAAAAATCTTGGCTGAAATCTCACAGTGTGAGCAGGGCTTAAGCTGAAAAGAAAATGATTGAATGAATGAGTTGTGATAAACTGAACATATTTATGAATAAATGCTAAGTAGTATGTCAGAAATGATGTAAAATATGCCATTGAAATATAAGAAAACAATATAATTTACAACACCTCAGGACATTGTTCAAAAATTGTATTTCAAATGAAATTTTTTTGTCTTTAAAATGTCCTTTTTGTTTAGGACAGGTTCCCATTGCTAATTGTGAATTCATTTAGGGATATTAACACTGTTTATTTAGTCAATGATATATGGTCTGTTAATGCAATAATAATGTTGTTAATATAGAGAAAGAGATAAAGCATGTGTGAATTACATGTGTCTGCACAGCTCTCAACAGTGATTGGCAGCTGCATATTATACACTGTAAAACCCAACAGTCAAGTTTATCAAATGAAATGAGTGTAGATAACTCAAAATGTACTGAAAGTTAATTCTACTCATTTCAAAAGAGTCTTGAACTCACCTTCAATACCTCATTACTTCAACTTAAATGGAGTAAGTTCACAGTACTCATATAGATTAGTTTTTAAACTCAAATGGTTTGTAGCAATCGGTTTCCTCAAATGGTTTGAGTTGCCTTAACATATTGGGTTTTACAGTACTCAGTTGGTTTAAGTTCTCATCATTTATTAGGTTTTACTTTGCTCAAATTGCTTCTTTTACTCAAATGGATTAAGTTCACAATTCATTCATTCATTTTCTTGTCGGCTTAGTCCCTTTATTAATCTGGGGTCGCCACAGCGGAATGAACCGCCAACTTATCCAGCACATTTTTACGCAGCGGATGCCCTTCCAGCCGCAACCCATCTCTGGGAAACATCCATAAACTCATCCGCACTCATACACTACGGACAATTTAGTCTACCCAATTCACCTGTACTGCATGTCTTTGTACTGTGGGGGAAACCGGAGCACCCAGAGGAAACCCACGCGAACACAGGGAAAACATGCAAACTCCACACAGAAATGCCAACTGACCCAGCCGAGGTTCGAACCTGCGACCCAGCAACCTTCTTGCTGTGAGGCGACAGCACACTGCGCCACTGTGTCGCACACTAAGTTCACAATACTCATTAAAATTAGTTTTTGAACTTAAATGGTTTGCTGCAATCGGTTTCCTCAAATGGTTTGAGTTACCTTGTATTTTGGGTTTTAATGTGTAGCCAAATGTTTTTACTTTAAAATAAGTGTCCTGATTGACTCATCTGAACGAAATGTAGCTTTAAGTTGTTCTGGTTTCTTTTAGACCAGACAGAAAGTTCATTGTAACTGCTACTAGACAGGGAATTCCAGAAGTCATGGCAGAATCCCTTGTGCATTGGAAAGGCAGCTAAAATTATGCATGTTGAATTATAAAACAAAGATAGTTTGTGTTTTCAAACAGTTTGTGTTTCCAATCTCTCGGCAATTCATAACTTTTTGATTCAGTGGCTGATTTGTATGAATTCGTACGATCTCATTCATACAATTTAGTATGATTTGCTCATGTCCCAATGACGACTGAGTTTAGGGGTGGGGTTGGGTGCCACGCCTCCTTTTAAAAATGACTTGTAAGAAAAAATAAGGACGATGTAGAAATGTCAATGAAGATGTTTATTCAGCATAGCAGTCTCAAAATACAGGACAGTACCTGGGGTTCACTGGAGTCAGAATGAACCCTTACATTCTTAAACCCAAACCTTTATACTGTTTTAGATGTTGCATTTAGACTTGCCTTTAGATGTTAATGAAGTTGCGCCTTGGGTGTTGACCCAGCTGTTCTCTCTCTACAGTATCTCTCTATGTTAATGCCGTTTCAACAGCAGTGATGAATTGGTTTTCTGTGCACCACACCCATCCCCATTCTACAATTGTTACCATTTGGTCGAGATGTAGTCTCTTCAAACAATGCAGAGACAACAAACTGTTGACTTCTCTTTTCTCTCATAAGTCAGCCCTTTTGGGAAATAAGCATCAATTCCCCATTTATAGTGGAAGTTGGGTCGAGGCATACAAATTCATACAAATTAGTCACTAAACAGACAAAACGTAAAATAGTTACATTCAGGGCTTGATATTAACTTTTTTGATTACCAGCCACTGTGGCTAGTAGTTTTCCTAACATTACAAGCCACTCGCCATTTTCACTAGCCACAATTTTGTTTTTGGGAAAATACATTTTATATGCAAAAAAATTTGACTTTGGCATGCTGAAATTACTTGATTTAGATTTTGTGTTATGTTCATATGCCTGATTCATTTCACTATTTGTGTGTGTATGACCTTGTTTAATAAGCACGAGCAAATGGGTTGTGCTTTTTATAGTGTTGAATTGCAATTAGTTTTTATTTCACATGACTTTTCAGGGCTCAACACTAAGGATTAAAAAATAAATACATTTACAAACCGTAAAAAATTTAGCGGAAAAGCAAAGGAGCTATCATTATTGTAACTGTATTGGACAACATAAATTACTAACATTCGACAGTTTCTTATTTTATGCTGATGTGTTTGTAATGTACAAAATATTTAATGATCTTGCACCACCACCCCTCAAACAATGTGTGATTGTCTGCAAGGTCAATATAAGACAGACTAGGTCATCGGTTAGAGGTTATTGTTCAGTTAAACCTAAGAGAACTGCTTTTGGACAATCGGTTTTTTCAGAGCAGCAGAAAGATAAAATAAAATACCAGTGCATATCAGAGAGAGTACTACTTTTAATAATTTTTAAACTGTTCTTAAAATTTGGCTTGAAATAAAATCAATTGCATATTTGATTTTGTTTATTTTATTAACAATGATGTATTGTTTGTATTGTTCTGAAAGTGTATATTGTATTATTTTTTACTGTTAAATGTGTTACAACTTCCTGCCCAGGGACTACAGATGTAAATGAGATTTATAGCCAACTCTGGCACAACATATCATGTTGTACATTGTCCTTGTAAAAATAAATTAAATAAATAAATAAATAAATCCCTGCTGCTTTAAAAAAGACATTTAATAAAATCTTGAGCTCTTGAGAGCAACAGGATTGTAGATGCACGAGCGTCACTTTTTGTCCAGTCTATTTCAAACATAATTAATCACACCAGCTGCGTTTCCGAACGCGAACACAGTTTTTTTTGTCATCTCTCACGCTGGCCCTAAACTCTGCTTTTTAAGAAAAGCCCTGGTTACGTTTCCTCGTGAGAGCAGGCTGTTTTTTATCATTAAATAAACATTCACTGCTCAATGTGGGTTGTAAACTGTAAAAACCATTATAATAACTGAAACCATGTGACTGTAGCAAGTTAAATCTGCCTGAAACTATAGCTGCGCACTTCCTTGAAAATTACTTCATACAAATGAATTCTATTAACATTTGAAGAAATGATCTTAATATTACTTTATACAATTGCCCACTTAATTTCAATAAGAGAATAAAACTTTAAGCTTCTCTCAGGAATCAAACACGCATAAACAAACACACATTGCAGCTGCATGGGTAAGCATTGCTATGAAGATCAAGTCCTCGGGCGCCGCGCTCAAATTTGCGTCTGAGCGAGAGACTGACAAAAAATACTACAGATGTGTTTTATTTCAGCTTGTCATGACCCTGATGAACAGAGATGGCTTCTCTTGCTCCAGGATCATTTATATGCAACATGTGTCTGTCATAATTAAAAGCAAAGAGAGACTGCTGTATTGCCGTCTCCTGTGGGAAGAGCTGGTATTAACCAAAGAGCAGACCCCTTAAATCCAGCCTACCTAAATATTTGGTTTGGTTGTCGACCAATATGAATCTTTCAATATTTAATTCTAAAATAATTACATGTGATTACGCCAGTTCTGAGCATGTGTTTAGGCTTGTCTTTCTTTCAAAAGACTCTGGAAGGACATAAATAATGAATATAACATGGATACAGATGACAAAAATAGAGTGCCAGCTTTACATCTATCATTTACAACTTTATTTTTGTTAAATGCAATATGGCATGTACCCTCACTGAAGGTAATAGCCTGGTATTGTCACAGCTTTATACACAATAATTACATACCAATAGAGACACAAAAGTATAAGAAGAATACAATGAGAAAAGCTTGACACAAGTTTTGCCATGTGTCTAATGCTCAAGGGACATGCAGCAAAATTCTCTCTCAGCAGCATGTTGTTCTGCCTTCATTTACTTATAAATTATGAATTTACCTCATAACGCTCCCCATTCTCTCAGTGCTAAAACACTTCTGAAATGTTCTCTGTGTTTTTTATTAAAGGAGACATTTTAAAAGGCTCTTCTCATGAAACACAAATAGCTCAGGTTTCGGTTTAAATAATTATTTTTTCATTTTTGGGTAATTTCTTTGCTTTGAATTAAATTATGTGACAATAAGATTAAAAAAATGGTTTTACAAACAATCTACATTAAGATGCAGTGTAATTTTTTTCATGGTTTCTCATTTGCAGCTTGCAGGATGTATATTTGTGTATATGTGTTGCTTTTCTTTCCTTTTGCATTTATGGATTCATGTTCATTAATAGGTAATGAGATGTGTTAAATTAATGACACAGCAGCCAGCCAGCAACACCTATAATGAGGATATAGGTTTAAGCTTTGCCGGAATGAACAATTCCCCTCAGACTTTTACGACTCTCCTGTGAATGCAAAAGGCCATTTTTAAAAGTATGAAAAGCTAAATACCCCAGGGCACAATATGTAACTCATATTAGTGTACTGGACCAAATATAATTTGGATCTAGAGATATTCAGCAGAGCTTTGTTGGCTTGGCCTGATAATGTGGAGACAATGTGATTAAGGTAAAAAAAAAAGGAACAAACAAATAAACATTCCACAGCATACAGAAAAATAAGTTAAGAATAGCTTGACAATGATTTATTTAAGGACATGTTATCTTACAATTGAAAAAAAAAATGATATAATAAATTCTTACAAAAACCAACTAAATTCTTTTTGGAGAGATAATGGTTCACAATAAAAAAACAACATACTTTTTGTTCTAAATTTTACATTAAAAACTTTTTTTATTGCAAAATGGTTAAGTCAGATTCCCTCTATGTCTTCCAAAAAGCTTTGATAAACTGATAAGCTTTCATTATCTGTTCTTTTATCCCATTCATACAATTTCTCTTCCCGCTCTTCCTCTCTTCACTCCCCCTCTTCTTAGTCTTATCTTATTTCTCCTGTGTCCTTATTTGTTTAGTCTTATTTTTCACAGACAAACCCATTCACCCATTCAAGTTCAAGTTAGTTGCAGCAGACATCAACATGTTCCCTTTTGAAATCAAGAATTCTATTATTTTTTAGCATTTATACAACATCATTTTCAACTAAAACTGGAAATCTTTCAATATACTTTGCCTGTTCATTTACACAACCATTGCATTTTGAGGACCTGAAAACAAACAAGCTTCAGTCTATAGACATGTGTGAGGTCCTGACAACCAAAAAAACAATGGCAAACTACAGAAGTGTGTCCCAATTCAAATACCACATAGGTCATTTGCATCGCCATGGCATGATGAAGGCCATCCAAATGGAAATAATCCTTAAAATACATCTTTCATTGAAATTATTTCAGATGAAAGATGCTTCATGGTCTAGGATTGTTTCTCAATTCCAAGAACGCAGAGAACGGACTTGTGTTCTCGTGGTCTTGCCAAGTTACCTCAGAAGAACGAGAACAGAGAACACGTCTTGAAAAATGAGATGCTGAGTTCTTCCAGATTTAAATGCAATTTAAACGCAAAATGATTTAAACATTACAGTGTTCATACAACGATTTATTGTTTTTCCCCCTTTCAATATATATAACATGCACAAAAACCTTACAAATATACTCAGATTTTAATACAAATTTCAGCAAATAAACACCCTTACCCCCGGTTTCACAAACAAGGTTTAAGGCTAGTCAAGATTAAATTGCTTGTTTGAGCTGTCTCAACTCAAAATAACTTGCAGTTAGATGTCTTAAAATACATCAGTGTCATTTTTTTTCTCCAGGTACACACCAGTAATATATTTTTCTAAGACCATTTTTATAAATGTGGCTTAAATAGCCTAATTTATCTAAGGCCTAGTCCTGGCTTAATCTAAGCCCTGTTTGTGAAACTGGGCCTTAATGTGTTTATGCCTTTATTAAGATTTTCATATTAATGTTTACTTTTACTGTCTCCATTAGGGAAACTCCTAAGATAAATAAGTTCTATCTCTGAACTTTAATAACAAATGTATATAAAATGCTGCGCTTCCCACCTACTTTATTCAGCCGCAATGACTTCTGGGACTTTTTGAGCAAGGGTTGCCCTCAAGTCTGCATCGATGCATATTCGAGAACGCACCTAGGAACTTTCACTTTTCACTGAAAAGCATACTCTGTTCTTGCGGGAGTTTGGAACTGAACTTTGGCAGTGGATGATGACGTTACACGAGAACACAAGGACACAAGATTACTGAAGAGCACATATTGAAAAACCTCGATTACCACAGAATTAATTTTACAATGATGATCAGACCATTCTGGCCTTCATGGAATTCGAAGAACGCAGCCTCTGGATGCAGTCTTGTGGTGTGCATGTGCATAGCATTTCTTTACAAAGTGAAATGGCCATCTACTGGCCTAGTGTGTGTAATACAGGATTTTTTGATATTTTACAAACATCATTACATATTTTAGAACCGCAATATGACATTTCATCTTAAAAATGGTTTTCAATGGAAACCTCTTTGGACATCTGAGTTTGAGTGGAACTCCCACTGTGATGCAGTGATAAGCTCAATTTTATCTACAATTTTGTTAAACTTCTTTGCCATTTGGCACCCAGTGATTCAGTCATATCGATCTGCCCACACAAACATATTTATATGTGGTTCGATGTGTGATTCCCACCATCAGAGCTCCACCGGCTCATATCCAGAGACTAGACTGAACTGTGGTTGTTGAGGCATAATGTCTCTGTGGAGGCTACTTTACATTCTGCTGCTCAGATAAATCTTGGCCACCATAGGGCAGACTCTCTCAGCTGAAACACAAGCATTTTTCCAACGGGTCTTTGGGTCTAATTAAATGCTAAAAGCATTGGGAGGCTTAGAAAAGTTGAGTGACTATACGGTATCTGTGAAAAATGTATTTTTAACTGTTAATAACAGAATGCACCCTGCACCAAGGGTGGCGAATTAATTTGAGTGTGAAAATATCCATTTTGTAGACTAAGAGCAATATTTGGTCATTATTATGCAAATAAGCAAACTTAAATTGAAGCTTTTGTTGCGTTATTGCACTTGGTAAAAGCGAGAATATATTTACAATGAGGTTTATTCTCCAAGTGAGTTTATACTCTCAACAAAGGGTTCTATATTTCCTCCACCTCTGCTCTAACCAACTGTACACAACCAATCCTATTGCCTTTAATTAACAAGACTCTCATTACTTAATTGAGCATGGTGGCCAATGTAGAGGTAATTTCAAAGTAATGGGGTGCATGGCATTTTTTGACATTTAAAACAAATACTTATGTGCAACCACTTACTAAAACGTGCTGAAATAGCATTACAGATACAGCAGGCATCTATCTTCTGCAAAAATGAGGTCTTAATAACCTCATTCACAAAGCAATAGCGAAGAATACTTAGCATTGTGTAAGCATTACCTCTAAAATAAACTGGTTCCCACCCTTCACATTAACATGATAGAATCCCATGAGGACTAATAAAGCACTGCATTTCTGGTCTGGATAACCCGTGCTTCAGTGTGTATGGCAGGTGGTTTTAGTAATGTGACATACATCACCTAAGGACATTCATTAGGCTATATAAAACAGACCTTTCATTATACTACCACTTGCTGCATAAAATTACCTTTAGAGATTTCCAATTACAGCATGCACGAAAATTAAAGTGCAATGTTATTAAATGTAATAACTGATTCCATGATGGTTAAGATTCATTCATATAAGGATGGTATGATGCAGACACTGTATAGTTCTAAAAGTAATTTTAAAGAATAGAGGACTTCATTATAACTACTACAATAAATGCACATGGAACAATATTGTAGTAAATACTTTAAGCTTTTTTCTCCAACCGCTGAACAATAAAAATATTGACAGCCACTTGTTAAAATCCATGTTGCTGTAAAGAGCTTGGCAGACAACAAAACTGAAGCAAGTGCTTATAAATGAATAAAAAGAATGATCATGCATTGATGTGGACAATAACAGTTATCATTATAGTTAAATTTAAAATTATATCATTCTCTGAGTGAATGATTTACATACACAACACTACAATGATCCAGACTGAGAGTAACATCAGGTACCATCTATTCTAAATGCCAGGGACGCTCATTAAGTATTCATTTTGGTATTTTCATCTCTACTATTTAAAAATCTGCCAAATTATACCACTTGATAAAATGCATAAGTTCTTAATGTTCGTTTTTAAGTAGACTAATTAATGAATGAAACAGTTTGTTCATGATAGACCACTCCAGCTGCTTTGAGTGTCTGATGAGGTCACAGATGGGCTGACTTTTCAGTGAGCTCATCACTGAGCTAATGAGTCCAATATAATGAGTGCAACTAATGACTCAACAAATCCTGAATTCCTGAAACCAATGCGAATCCAAGTAGGCAAAATGATTTAATGAAATTATGGGAATACATTATTTATCTTGTTGTCTTCGGTAAGAATTACTACTGGCATATGCATATAAATTGCTGTGACTTGACATTACAAACCAAACTACAGTTTTGTAATATATTGTATCTTTTTGAGTAGAAATTGAAGATGATTTTTTAAAATCTGAAATGTGATCATTGGTGATTTATTAATGCACGTCAAGAGCTACCAACATAATAAGATGAAAAAAACATATAAAGGAAAAACAAAATAAAGGGTGAGTGAAACAAAAAATGTATATATCCCTTCAATATTACATATTGTAACGTAACGATGCTGGACAACAGGGTTGAGGATCCACGTGCTGTTTATTTATAACATTAGTGAGGCAGGCAATGGCCAAAACAGGGGTAAACAGATACATACAGATAATCCAGAATCGTGGTCAATAAGACCGAGACGTGAAACTGAAACTTCGACAGTGTTGAGATCCCGAAGCACAACAGACCCTTTTCCCAAGGCTGTTATGACACGTTTCATTGAAAAAAATCATTGAAGGTTTTTAATATTACTCGAAAATTACTCGAAAGGCAAAATGCAAAAAACCAGGTCACGTAACTAAAGCAATTCAAAGCATCGGTCATTTCAGAAGCGCTTTGAGACCTGGCGAATCTGCGTTTGACTGACGGTCAGAATAAAATGTAGCCTAGTGGACTGTGTGTTCCGACTTGTACAAATATTTTGAAATCATGACTTGATTTATTTTAATAATGCTACTATTTATGACCAAACACAACATATTTATTTACAAAGTGTTCATTCGGATGTCAGACCAATGTTAAAACACGTTACAAGAACAGAGCATTTAAAAATAGCATCTATAGCTGGATCACCCTGGATTCGAACCCATTATCTCTGCATGCTAGTCTGGAACTCTCACCGCTTCACTAAATCACTTTAAGCCTCAATTCTACAGCGTGGGGTTTAATACCTCAATTTGCTTAACTGTTTCTTTAAAAAATAACCACTAGGTGTCACTGTAGAGACAGGTTTCGAAACGTTTCAAAGCTTCGGCACATTTGCTTTGACTGTTTCAGTGTTTCATAAATCCTTGCTTTGCCCGCCACTAGTCAAGCAGGCAACAGTCAAAACAGGGATAAACAGATACATACAGATAATCTAGAATCGTGGTCAAAAACATACGAGGGGTCGGTACAGGCGGCAAGCAGGATAAACAATAAAACAAAGCAAGGGTCAAAACACGGCTAGAAAAGGCAAAGGAAAATGCATCGTAATGTCAGTTTTAACAGATAACAAAACTCAGCCAAATCTGTGTGTTGTATATACAGTCCATGTAATCAGTCCTTGAGCAGCTCCCAGCTGTGTGTGTAATCAAAGAAAAACCGGAACAGGTGTGAGTGTGTGGTGCATGACAAGATTTATGGTTATTTTGTAGTTCCTTCTCCAGCGATCTGTATGGACTAGATCGCTGGTGATTGTATCACATATGATCTTATTAAATTGACATTTGCATCCAGGATTTTTGATAATCGCTTAACATATAAACCCTAATTTAAGGGGCTGTACAAAAACAAGTCAGGTGATGCCAAAATGAGAAATATAAAGGATTACTTTTGTGCCTTTCTAGTTATACATGAAGAGTTCAGATGCAAACCCTTTAAGTAGGAATTGAAATGTTCTTCAAAAATTATTATTTTTCTCAGCCTCCTATGTTTGTTTCATTATTTTACTTTAAAAGACAATAAAAAGAACATATTCTTTGCATAAAAGTGAAACTGCTGAACCTATACACATAGAAGCCTAGAAAAAAACCACGCTTGGGTGCTTTTGCATCTGAGCTCTTCACATATTATTAAATACATCCTAAATATGCCTTATTTCATGCAAGTTATCTGGCTTTCAAGCAAGCATATCTCAACAATGATAGTAATTTATGATAAAAATAAGCAATAACCATAAGCATTAATTTCAATACTAACAATGAATGAGTCATAAAAAGTAAAACCATAAGCAATGGTGTGCAGTAATGTTTGGTCCTGTTCCTTTGAATCAGCAATGTGTCATTTACTGCAGTGATTTAAATAAATGAATGCTCGGGTTGTCATACAAGATTTTAGATTTCTCTGAATGCAAACGACCGTGCACGAGGCTATAAATAAAGCTGTAAGCTGTTGTTATGGCGACAGTACACTGCTATCAGTGCTATGAACATCAAAGGAGTTAAAATTCACATAGGACTCAATATGCATAACAGGAATGAGTCTAGTGACTGTGAATATGATCAGTAAGAAGCTCTGCAATTAACTGATAATCTAGAGACAATCTAGTTCAAGAGAGACCAGTCCTGCATTTGTACGCCAGGGATTATCAAATACTGATAACAGCAAAAACAACACTATTTAATTCTACATTTCATACAACAAAAGATTTGCTCCGATTATATTTACCCATACAGAGACTAGACTATCTATTATCTATTAGATCTATAGAGTCCATTCTACAAAAGAAATGTTGTCCTGTGGCATACTATCTAAGATCCCTACTAATAGGAGTGCACAGAGATGAAAATGGCTTTTAATTATGGGACAGATAAATAAATTTGGATTATGGCCCTAAAGGACAAGATGAAGAACAAAGACAAGGAAAAAAAAACACAACTAGAGTCTCTTTGTGCTAAGGTGTCCCCCAGCTAAAATGCCTACCATTCAAATCCTTCTTTATGACTTTGAAAAAATTGGAATAAAACAAAGCCTGTTGCAACAAAGCAAATGTAAGATTACATTGCATGTGTGGCTTCAACCCTCTGTACAGTATCCTATTCGGTATGCAGTATCCGGGGTGGCTCGGGATGTAATTTATTTGACAAGGCCAGTTCTAACTCACATGCAGAATATTGTAGGCATCTGGCAGGAGCTCCTCAGAGGGTCATTAAACAGGTTTAATTGAATTTCTGTCACCAATTTTGACAAGACCAAAGAGCAATGGGAACTGCATATTTATTTCAGTCATTGAATCGAGACCTTACAAATATCCAACAACCAGATCTCAGGTTTTTTTATGCACTTAAAGCCAGGGAAATTAAGAAATGTCAGTTTATAGTTTATCCAAAACTAAAAATTGTGTCATCATTTAATCACACTTTACCTGTTTGAGTTTCTTTTTTTTCTGTTGAAAACAAAATAAGCTATTCTGGGAAAAAAAAAATGTAATAAAAATAAATAAATATAAATCGGTAACCACTGACTTCCATAGTATTTTTTTTCTACTGTTTGTGTCAATGGTTACTAGTTCCCAATAGGCATGAGACGGTTTCAACCAATTTCAAGGTTTACTGCAGTTTGGAAAAGTGAAGGTTTTAAAACTGCTAACTTTTTCTGTTATACTATTCCTACAGTATATCCAAAGATGCCTTTTCAAGTTGTAAAGAATTCTTTTTGAAACTAACAAAAACAACAGAAATCAATGAGATATTTTAATAATTTGGCCTGACAAAGAATTTACTGTTTCAAATATTTTAAATATTTCATGAAATAAATTATATTGTGTGCAAAGGGGGGAAAAGGTTTTTACTCAGACATTTAAAAAGAACCTATTTTAGAGCAGTAATTCATGATATTTCCTTTTAAGGTTATCATATTATCAGAATCCTATACTGGCCCATGTCTAGTTTCTAACATTCTTCAAAATATTTTATTTTCTGCTTAACAGAAATAAAAGTAACTCATAAAGACTTGGAGTCACTTGAGGGTGAGAAAATAGTGAGAAAATGTACAGATTTGTGTGAACAAACCCAAAATTGCAAAAGAGATATTTATCATGTATTAGGGTTGCTGTTATACCATTAATTCATCTTACAATTTTATACCAGCTGAAGTAGCATGATACCAAGTAGTAATGCGATACTGTAATTCATAACTCAAATTATAAGGAAAATTGTCAGAAATACTATATTTTACAAGGTAACAATCCAAAGTAATACAAAATTTAACTTTGTTTCTTTTTAAGAAATTGTCGCGGTTGTTGTAGTTACTAAATAATTTTAAGAGGAACAAAAATGAACCGATTCAAATGTGCATTTGAAACATCAGAAAACTTGCAACCTTAAAAGGGCTCTACAGACAATTAAAATAAAATGGTCTATTGTTGCACAAACATTTGACCATTTTTGTGACTTCTCCACATCCAACATTATCTATTGTAGATAGACCGTTAATGACAATACTACCGTTTACAAATTACAGTAGCTCCGCCAGTATTTTGAGCCATAGTATTGCGATACTACCATAGTACCAGTAAACCTTGCAACCCTACTATGTATAAATATTAGGTGGATGTGCCTTGTTTTGCTTATCATTATGAGTGAACATATATTTTTGTTGAAGCCTAACACTTTGACCCTAAAAAAGATTTTGAGAGTTAGAACAAGCTTAAAATCTATGAAAGTCATTGTGAAATATCAAGCCATGTGCTGTTTATGATTAATAATTATCCAAAAAAAAACATTTGGCAAAATGAACTTTGTTAGGTGATTTAATTTGAAAGACGAAAAGAAAGACACAGTGTTCAAACTGCAGACAAAGTTATTTGAATAATTACTGGCTGACAGATGTTAATGGAGCATGGCCATAGTTAATGAGATGAACTACACCTGTTAAGTGACCTGTGAGAACATGAGGAGAACTGATTCATATATTGACTAAAATTCACTGAGGTCACTGCAAAAATATGCAGATACTTCTCAGAGAAACAAAAGGCCTTTCGATAATTTGTTTGCAGATTCCACTTGATAAACTGCAACAATTTAGATATTTGAAAGCACATCAAAAACTGATATTAAAATTCTGTCATCATTTAATCCCACTGATGTCATTCTAAATGGGGATCTGTAAATCCAGCCCCTCCTCTATGTAAATAAAGCTGTGACAGTCGAGTGCATGAAGTGTCCAACAATCCACTTTAATTTTTTTATTTGGTTAAAGAAGTGCATCATTCATGTATTTAAAGTGCAGATTTTCATTCATTCATTCATTCATTCATTTTCTTTTTGGCTTAGTCCCTTTATTAAGTCGCCACAGCGGAATGAACTGCCAACTTACTCAGCATATGTTTTACGAAGCGGATGCCCTTCCAGCTGCAACCCATCACTGGGAAACATCCATATACACTCATTCAGACTCATACACTACAGTCAATTTAGCTTACCCAATTCACCTATACCACATGTCTTTGGACTTGAGGGGGAAACACCCGAGGGAAACCTACGCGAACACTGGGAGAACATGCAAACTCCACACAGAAATGCCAACTGACCCAGGCGAGGCTTGAACCAGTGACCTTCTTGCTGTGAGGCGATTGTGCTATCCACTGCACCACCGTGACACCCAAGTGCAAATTTTCTTTTGGAAATTTGCAGTGCGACACACCTGCGTTTGTGAAAATACGTGTGTGTGTGTGTGTGTGTGTCAGTGTGAGACATTTGCGCACTTATCTTGATATGTCTGAGAAAATCAAATAAACAGCTCAGCTCTCATAACATAAACATATAAGTGTTTTTATACACATACACTATAATCTGCTGTATTACTCCATAGAACTCCATATAAAAGCCAGAAACTTTTTTGCACAGTCCTATCTAAAGGGTAATGTGGTGGCCTGGCTTTGTGATCTAAAAATGTTATTATAATAGATATCGATGGGGCAAAAACAGCCGTGAACATAACAAAAGTGTAGTAAATTTGAACAGTACAAAAGCGTTAAAATATGGGTCAAATAATGCGGTCAGTCAGTTTCAAAACAACTAAAATATTTATACACATAAAGTTTACAAACACCACAAGACCAATATTCTTAAAACGTCATTCAGTCAAATAAACCATCACCATTTAGCCATTGGGTGTGTGGCAAAGTAGATTCACAATCATAAATAATTAGTATTGTTGGTATTATTTGTGCTATAACCGATTGGTAAACTGAATTAGATTTTACTGGGTGTTATCTGTAAATCATGGTTAAAAACATTATGATGATCATTATTTCTGCAATAAAAAAAAAGATAAAATGTAAACTGATACACATTCTATTGTACATAAAACCAATGCATGAATTTCCCTAACTTTCTTTGTTTTAAAATGTATGCAAGATGCTTATTTTTCTGCATGTACTACTAGTCCCCAATCCCTCCCCTTAGAATATAAAGTCCCTTAATAATAAACAGTACTGTGAAAGCTATCAGACATAAGTATGTGCTGCTATGATGATGCACAATGATTCATCACCGGGATAATGAAGCAACCTGATGAAAACTACTTTGCTCTGCCTCATTTGTGTGATGAGAGCAAAAGAACATCTCCTTTGCCAGTCACACTGTCACTACCTGTTTGTCTTTCAGTTCTGAAATTAGGCTACAGAGTCTACTGTAGGCTGATCACTGTCATTTCATTTAGTCGACAACAACTCCTTGTGCTACATGTGTACGTGATTTAGTTAATGTGTCATTTTCTCTTGACTTTGTGAGAATCAATATGAATGACGTGAGTTCAAGTAGCACAGACATCCCACACGTTTTATCATTATAGCCATTCTATTGATTTCCTTGAATTAAAAAAAAATAGGGAGTTTATGACAGCAAGTACTGATGCCATTTCAAAATTGTGAACTTTGTGGAAAGCTATACATGTTTAGACAAAGATGAAGCTGAAATCTTTTGCTCATTTACTTCTTCATTTTACAATTGCAATGCATCTTTATGACATCTGAATCACAATTTGCTTTAAAATACTCCATCTTGGAACACAATGTGCAACAATGATCACATTATACCATAGAGAAGCAGTGAAAATGTTAGGTAGCTTATTCCACTCTTTACTTGAGCATTCTTCCTAACAAAATTACTTGTGTTAGGAAGAAACCCAACGCAGTTCTGTTTGATGAAATACAACTGCAGAGAAGCACTGCCCTCCAATGGCCATCTAAAGTACTGTAACCTGACAGCAGCTGGCCTTAATATCATGAAAATGTAGTTTCAAAATTAATTCTCATACAAACATATAGGCTTACTTTACATTACAAATAAATAAAATGCCACTTCTTACCGTCGTGTCGTTCCAACCAACCCATTGTGTCTCTGGCTGAATATCTGCAGGAAGTTACACGACTTGTATGATTAACCTCAAAGCTCGAAGAAAATAAACTGTTGAGCAATATTCAAAGTCTTCTTGGCCATGGTGTACTGCTATTTCTCACTTTCTCCTTTGGTCGTCGCTCTAATATGTTGTTGTTACCCTCATTTGTGTAATTTACCACGGCATAAGTGGACGATAATGGCGTTGATTCTCACGTATCACGTGACTAGTCGCCACGTGTCACACTCAAGTGCTTGTTGTCTAGTTAGTCAGTTATTTAACAACAGGTTTTTTAATTAATTACTTTGAATTTATTTCAGAATATAACATACCAGTAAGTCCAAAAAATGTCGCCATTGTTATGGGAGCTATAACATCAGGAATTACTATGCTCTTTAAAAATAGCAATCATCTCCATCCTAAAAAGCGTACCTTTCTGATCCGACAGAGACGTTTATAGGTAAATTAGTTTACAATTACAAAATTAGATATTTTTTTATTGAAAAGGTTGTTACATTGTCCCCTGTAATCTCTTATTGGAACAATATATTTAGAGATTTGATATGGGGGAAAATATGGTCTTTGCAACAAAATATTTCCTCACCAACAAGGTCAAAGAAGTGTCTTTTAAATTAACCAACAAATTTAATCATAATAAACAATTTTTGAGAAAGTGTCATTCTAATATTGATGTAAAATTTTGTCAATTTCAGTTTTTCATTTATTTTGGGATTGTAATTATGCTGTACAATTTTGGAAACATATTGGCTCATTTATTAATGATAATATACAGCAAGATGTTTCTGTTATTAAATAAATTATTTTTGCTTATTATGAATCTGCCTCTATTAAAAGAAATGCTTGTTTTATTATAAATTAAATTAATTGTCTTTGTAAATTCCATATCCACAAATGCAAGTTTACTAATACCAAACCATTTATCTGAAAATAAGAAAGCAAACAGAACTATTTCATTTTGTAATAACTTTAATTTATATACTGTACTTTATTCTTAAATGTCTTACCCTCAAGTTTATATCATGTTTTCTATTATTACTTTTCTTTCTTTCTTTCTTTCTTTCTTTCTTTCTTTCTTTCTTTCTTTCTTTCTTTCTTTCTTTCTTTCTTTCTCTTGTATCTTTTTTCATTGACAATGTAATTCATACTCTGTATTGTAAACAAATATTGCTATAAACTTGTTAACAGTTTTTTTTTTTTTTTTTTTTAAAGCAACAAAAAAAAGTGCTCGGAAATAATTAAATGAAGTAAAAAAAAAAATGTTTTTTTTGTGTATAATCTTATACAAATCTTATCCAAAATGATTACAACATTTAAGTCATAGCATCTCATTTGTTAATAACCATATAAATATTCACCACATCTACAACTTTTGTAACGCTAATTTCACTGCTAATAAAAAAATTAATGCAATAAAGTGATTTAGTTTTTGTGGAAAACTAATAAAGTTTAGCAGTCACTTTATACAATCTTTTAGTATAAAAACTCAAGTTAGTGTGTTGGAATTTCCCAAAATAGAAAGTTTCTACCTAGATGAGTCACTTGTTTTTTCTCCTAGCCTACTACATAGTATGTGAGGCCTGAAAATGTGATTTTGGATAAAGTTGTTGGTTGCTAGTTGTTGCTAGTTGGACAAGTGTTACATTTTTTATATCTACTGTATCAGCTTTCATAGTCCCAATATTTTTCTTCATTAGAACATTAAAGAGGATGTTTAGCTGAATTCGTAGACCTTTCATAAAATGGTAGCCTACAATGGTACCATCACTTTGAGAGCCAAAAATATTCAATCATTCATTTTCTTTTCGACTTAGTCCCTTTATTAATCAGGGGTGGTCACAGCGGAATGAACCGGCAACTTATCCAGCATGTGTTTTACGCAATGATTGCCCGTCCAGCCACAACCAGTACTGGGAAACACCCATACACTCTTGCATTCACATATACACTACAGACAATTTAGCTTATTAAATTCACAGTATACCGCATGTGTTTGGACTGTGGGGGAAACTGGAGCACCTGGAGGAAACCTACGCGAACACGAGGAGAACATGCAAACTCCACACAGAAATGCCAACTGACCCTGCCAGGGCTTGAACCAGGCACCTACTTTGTGTGAGGCAACAGCGCTACCCACTGTGCCACCGTGTCGCCAGTCAAAAATATGTGCTGGCTAAATTAAATGAATACCCACTTCACCTGATGATACATTGCATCTTGGAAACTGGAGTATTAAAATGATGAGTTTTCCAGTAGCAAATATGACTTGTTAGACTGAGAGACATGTCCAATTTCTAAATAAAGAATATTTGCAAAACTTTCAAAAGCAGAAAATATTAACAATAAATAAGCTAGGCCTATTAGTATTATTTCAGAAAGTCAATTAATACCACCTTAAAAGCATTTAAGGATAAAAGGGCAAGATGGAACATTCTGCATGAATAACCTAAGTCCTGACACGCTTGCCATGGCTTTGAGAGAGCGCGAGCAGCTAAAATATTCATCCGCAGTTGGCTTTTCACTGACTGTGATTGTAGAGACGCATTCAGTTGACGAGTGATTCAAACCAAAAGTTGACTTCTCTGTAGCACAGAATGTTCTTGCATCTGTCAGTAAGATGACTCATTTAGCACATAGAGGACCCATTTTTCAGAAGAAGGCATGAGGTAGCATAATGAAGTGCATGTCAGTTATACCCAAGCCCCGACTAATCTTAAATAAGAAATGCTTTAAAATGAAAGGAAACTTCATGAACCCCCAGGCTAATTTATCCTGTCTTGTAGCCTCAGTTCATAGGGCTAGATTATTAAGCATTGTCCTGTAGATACTTTCTGACTTCTTTATAGCATATATTTTGAACACTTCTCAGCAGTACTTGCATCCCTCGTGACAAGAGTTCCCAGGGCTAAAAATAGACCTCCTACCAGCCAATAATACAATATACACTGATAAATGAGCTGATGGTGAAGACTTGTATGGTGTTTGCTGGACAAGTGATTGCAGAGCATCTCAGGACCTCTTACTGAATCAAATAGCCTTTGTCCCTGAAATGTTCTCTGCCCCCTGAGAACTACAAAAGCCACTTCCAATTATTTTTTTTATGACAGCATATAGACAACTGAAGAATAGATAGTTTATGGACTACATTTAAAGGGATAGTTCACCCAAAAAAGAAGAAAATATGTTGTTAATTTACTGTCAGTATACATTACAGTCAGAATTATTACCCCCCCCCCCCCCCCCCCCCCCCCCCCCCCCCCTTTGATTTTTTTCTTTTTTAAATATTTCCCAAATGATGTTTAACAGACCAAGGAAATTTTCACAGTATGTCTGATAATATTTTTTCTTCTGGATAAAGTCTTATTTGTTTTATTTCGGCTAGATTAAAAGCAGATTTTATTTTTTTAAAAATCATTTAAGGTCAAAATTATTAGCCCCTTTAAGCTATATTTTTTCTGATAGTCTACAGAACAAACCATCATTATACAATAACTTGCCTAATTACCTTAACCTACCTAGTTAACCTATTTAACCTAGTTAAGCCTTTAAATGTCACTTTAAGCTGTATAGAAGTGTCTTGAAAAATATCTAGTAAAATATTATTTACTGTCATCATGGCAAAAATAAAATAACTCAGTTATTAGAGATGAGTTATTAAAACTATTATGATTAAAAATGTGTTGAAAACTTTTTTCTCTCCATTAAACAGAAACTGGGGAAAAAAATAAACAGGGAGGCTAATAATTCAGGGGGGGCTAAAAATTCTGACTTCAACATATGTGACTTTGATTTTCTGCTGTTTTCATACACTCAATAACGTTTTTGCTGCTTGTTCAAACTACTTATTTATAATGAGCTGAATCAACACAATTCTTCAGATTTTTTGGGGCATAACTTAATCGTTTTATGTTCAATCAACTTAAATTTGTAAAAAAAAACAATTAAGTCAACCTAATTGATTTCTGTTGGGACAACATAAAGGAATTGTTTGTAACCCAGCATTTTTTACAGTGTATTCTGCAGTCCATAAAAAAGTAAGGATGATGGGTAAGATGCTGGGTTCCACGCAATTATTTCATGTTGTCTCAACACAAATCAATTGAGTTAACTGTTTATACAAATTAAAGTGGATTGAACATAAAACAATTAAGTTGTCCCAAAAAATCCTAAAGAACTGTGTTGATTCAGCTCATTTTAAGTAGTGAGAAGTAGCAGCAAAACTTATTTTTTGAGTGTATGTCCAGCGTGTTCAGGGGCATAGCTAGCAATTTCGGGCAAATTATTTTGGAGGGTTGAAAAGGAGTGTGGGGTGATGAGTGAAGCATTATTTACCTTTTCTCCCCACTTACTACACCGAGTGTGATCATGCTGATTTTTAGATTTGACCAATGTTTGATACAGCTTATTATCTACATCTCGGAAGTCTTGAGTAATTTAACATTTTTTTTTTTTTGGTGAATTATCCTTTTAGATACAGCAACGCGGTGACACAGTGGTTAGCGCTGTCGTCTCACAGCAAGAAGGTCGCTGGTTCAAGCTTCGGCTGGGTCATTTGGCATTTCTGTGTGGAGTTTGTATGTTCTCCCCGTGTTCGCGTGGGTTTCCTCCGGGTGCTCCGGTTTCCCCCTTAAATTCAGACATGTGGTACAAGTGAATTGGGTATGCTAAAATTGATCGTAGTGTATGAGTGTGAATGAGTGTGTTTCCCAGTAATGGGTTGCAGCTGGAAGTGCATCTGCTGCATAAACATATGCTGGAAAAGTTGGTGGTTCATTCCACTGTGGTGACCCCAAATTAATAAAGGGACTAAGCTGAAAAGAAAAGAAATAAATGAATGAATCCTTTTATATACTCATGAATTTAAACTACAGCCACAGTTTTGGCCTTTTATCAAATTGCCTGAATGTGTAGTCAATCATTCTGTCGTCTATTTTAATGGACCGTGATCAAAACCTACAGTTTTGTTGCAAGCAGATCTGTAGCAGAATTTTAGGGTGATGGTCCATAGAGATGCTCTGTCACAGTCCCTCTAAAATGACATAAAAGTGTGATATTTCTTTATTTCCCCTGATACAATCTCTCTCGCAGAGGCACACAGAGTTTTCCTCTGAAGGGCCACTGCTCTCAGCAAGCCTTTTTAGCAATTGTCACTTTGCCACTATCAGAAGAGAGCGGAGACCTCTGGGGTTTAAGCTCACATGTCAAACAATGACACACAAAGAAAGAACTATGAGCAAAATATGAAATGAGGGCATTGGTTTTTCAGTTATGAAGCTGTGTTTGCAAACAGTCAGACGGTATATTTGAGCAGCTGAATTTCCGGTCTGCAGATTAGTTCTTGCTTAATGTTGTGTTTTAAGTTCAGGAAGGTGCTTGCTATGTGTGTTTTAGTGGCCAGCTGATGCTGATTTATTCACTGCTGGAAAGAGCTGCTAGCACCATAAAAGCACAGTGACAGAGAGTGCATGGGCTGTAAAAAGTGGGCACAGAAGCCCTCAGCATCCTGTAGTGAGGTGGTTGCCATGGGAACCAGCAATTCCACATTCCTCCTCAATATAAGAAGATACGCGGATAGAGATGACAATTTGAATAGCTTATTCTATACTACATTATTTCATAATATATGAGGCTAAACAACACTTCAGACAATTATGTGGAAGTCAAACAAGCATAATATACTATATACATATGGTGCATCTGAAATCACAAACTGTCTTATTATGTACTTCAGGACCATTAAAAAAGTATGATTTATACTGTAAAAAAATTCTGCTATTTTACGTTTTTTTTTTTGGCGGCTGGGGTGCCGGAAAAATGTAAAATAATTGCCGTTAAATTACAGATAGTTACCGTAAAATAAAGGACGTTAAATTACAGAATTGTTTTGTAAAATAACTGTCTTTAAATTACAGAAAGTTACCATAAAGTAATGGCTGTTAAATTACAGTAATTTACTGTAAAATAACGGCCATTAAATTACAGACAAATACCATAAAGTAACGGACGTTAAATTACAGAAATTTACTATAAAAAACGACGTTAAATTGCAGAAATTTACTGTAAAATAACAGATGTTAAATTACAGAATTTTACTGTAAAATAACAGATGTTAAATTACAGAATTTTACTGTAAAATAACAGATGTTAAATTACAGTAATTTACTGTAAAATAACAGATATTAAATTACAGAAATTTACAGTAAAATAACAGATGTTAAATTACAGAATTTACCATAAAATAATGGACATTAAATTACAGAAATTTACTGTACAATAACAGATATTAAATTACAAAAAGTCACTGTAAGATAACAGACCTTAAATTACAGAAAGTTACAGTAAAATAACAGACCTTAAATTACAGAAATTTAACTGTATTGAAATGATTGAAATTTCTGTAATTTAACGTCCATTATTTTACAGTAAATTTCTGTAATTTAACTGCCGTTATTTTTTGGTAAATTGCAACAGCAGAATGAACTATTCTAGCATATGTTTTACGCAGCGGATACCCTTCCAGCTGCAACCCATTACTGGGAAACACCCATACACTCTCGCATTCACACACAAACACACACACTCATACAGTACACTACGGCTAGTTTTGTCAACCCAATTCATTTATACCACATGTCTTTGGACTGTGGGGGAAACCGGAGCACCCGGAGGAAACCCACATGAACACGGGAGGCCTCCTGGTCCAGCCGGGACTCAAACCAATGACCTTCTTCCCACCATGCCGCCTCCCAGTTTGATTAATGTAAGCTGAGATTTGATTTAACTAAAACATTTTTACACTGTTGGACTACCAGGGGACGTCTCTGAATAATTGCTTCACAATACTGTTTGGAAGTGTGTTAAACACCACACTCCTACAACACCTGCTTGTCAGAATACTTTAAATGCAACAACAACAACAACAACAAAAATCTGGAAATATTTTACTGGAAGTTTAATGTATCAAATGCAATTATCTAATAATCCAAAAGCATTTGACATTAAGGTTGTTGTTAATGAAAAGTTAAAAAGCTCAAATAATAGCTTTTTAGCTTCTCATTAAACATCTGTTCATTTAGAATACCGATTTGAGATTGCCAGTTTGAAACATGTCAAGCCACTAATTGAAAACAGAATTTGTAGTGGTTTCAAACTTGATGACCTATACTTTCAATAATATTCTGAAGTGTGCGAACACAATAAATACTTAACCACTAGTTATAAATACTTACTGTATTAGCCTTAACATTATATCTCACAAAAAATCTGCATTTTAAATAAAAAGGTTCATTCATTCCTTTTCATTTCGGCTTAGTCCCTTTATTAATAAGGGGTCGCCACAGCGGAATGAACCGTCAACTTATCCAGCATGTGTTTTACACAGTGGATGCCCTTCCAGCTGCAACCCATCACAGGGAAGCATCCATACACTCTCATTCACACACATACACTACGGACAGTTTAGTTTACCCAATTCACTTATACAGCATGTCTTTGGACTGTGGGGGAAACCAGAGCACCCGGAGGAAACCAACGCGAACACTGGGAGAACATGCAAACTCCACGTCACCGTGACGGCATTAAAAAGGCTGTACTTTATTATTATTTGTTTTTCACCTTAATTTAAAACCCTTTTATGAATGACGTTAGCGTTAGGGTTAGGGTTAGAGTTAAGAGAAATTTTAAAACTGGATAAATGTTCTGGGAGCATATTTGTCCCCAAATATCTGTACAAACGCAATACACATGTATTCAAACTGATTATATGCCTTTCATGGACAGCAGGTGGCAGTAGATGTTTATTTTGGACATCTCTCATCTCAAGTTGCATACAGATACATTATTATTATTAATATTAATAATAAATAAAATAAAAATGTTGTCTTTTATACATTCTGATAACTATGGGTACTTTTACATGACAATGATGCACTAAAAACACAAACGTTTGTCTTTGCATTGAAAAAACCCCAACCAATAGATGACAACTCAAGATGTCAAAACGAACCCATTCACACAGATCTGCAGAAAGCTGTGTGGGTGTCTGGTCAGTAGCTGCCGATGTCACTTTGCAAAGAGACACTAAATGCCTGCACACATACTGGTCTGCCATTTTTTGGTTGTTAATTATTCATTCACAGTGAATACATAATATACAGCATCACCATATTCCCAAAATCATGTTTTTATAGTTTACATGTAAACAAAAACAGTATTAAAGAAAAACGTGCACTTTTGTGAGTTTGAAAAGTTTTCATCTTTCAGTCCCCCCTTAAATGAACAACCAAAGTCCAAAAAAAAAAAAAAAAAAAAAACATTAATAAGCACTCATTATATAGTTTTAGTAATCTGTCTGCTTCATATTTGTTAACACTAATGAGTGACTGTGTGGAAAACAATGTTTAAAGAAGACCAAAACAAATAAACTCTACTACTACTGTTTAATTAAGAATGTAAAAGCTACTCGTCATGACTGTGTCCAGATTTGCTTACAGGGAGATTTAGCTTTTCCTGGTATGCAGACTAGAGCGGAAGAGAGGGAAAGGTTAAGCTAAGAATGAATAAACTGAAGTCCGCTGCTTCAGTTCCTCTTGCCCTCGGATGACGTTGAGCAGCAGGAATGAGCTTTTTGCCTCCCTGTCTCTTGTCCATCCTGCCACATTAGCTGGCCGTCTGCTCTAAGCTGCCCATTCCTGTTTGTCTTCCTGCTGAAGTCATTTCCCAGAAGGTCATTCCATAATGCTGGAAAAAAGGAGTGCTGCTTTGCTTGTAATGTGCTCAGAACTCTCATTCTGCTCTCCTTAGGTATAGTTACAAAGTTTAACCATACGATGAATATAAATGGATTAACACTTCTAAACAACAACTATATATTTTTACAACAGTTCTGTCTGGTTCTTGAATCTGATTGGCTGATAGCCGTAAGATATTCTGCAAATAACAGTCTTGTGTATTACTCCACCCACATACAGCAACAAGCAGAGGACACTCTACAGTTTGACAAATATTGCAGCTGTTGGACAACATAATGTACTTTTGAGGCTTTTTTAGTCGAGAATGTAGTTGTTTAGATTGCAAATATGCAGTTTATTTATAATGGATAGTGCCTACTTTAAATATTTATTATTTCGGAGATTCAGTGCATTGGCCGCCATCAGCCTTTCTGAGCGGAGCAAAGAAAGTGACGGTTGACGTTTCGCCACAAAATGGCAACAGAGACCGCATAATAAGTCCTTAGGGCTTACTCACACTATGCTATCCGAACCGTGCCCAGGCCCGTTTCCCGGATCGTTTGAGAAGTGTGAGTGCTCTGAATCGGGCTCAGGCACGGTACACTTGGGTGGCCCTGGCCCGGTTGGAAGAGGTGAGCCAGAGCGCGGTTCACTTGGGCTCAGGCGCGGTACGCTTACAGTGTGAGTGCAAGCGTGCTTGAGCCTGACGTGACTTTTAAGGGACTGTTTCATATAGATTAATTAATCATTCGTACTGTTCAATGAACGCAAACTGTCGTAGATTATTAAAGACGCAAACCCCTCACTGCACGTCAGCTGCGCCTTCAGCAAACCTCCTAATTCCTGCAGCACGAGGACTTTATGATTGTTTATGAGCGTCAAAAGTGGCTGATCTGTTCGGCGAAATATTAGACTGCGTGTCACCGCATATCAAACGACTTAAACGATATAACTAAAGAAATCTCCACTGTGCTGAGCGAGAGCGCTTACTGAGCAGCGCGTCATCGATGACGGAAGCGCACCCAGGCCCGAATGTAATGTGAGTGCGGGCCGTCGGAGGAGACGGGAGGGGGGACAAGCGTGCTTTGGCCCGATTCAAGGCAACTGTACATAGTGTGAGTACGGCCTTAGAGGGAGAAAAACTCAAGTGTTGCAGAACAAATCATTATAAATCAGGTAAGTGACATTCTAAGTCGATCTTTGTCTTTTGTATGTTGTAGTGCTGTATTTATACCACAGAAACAGTGTTTGTTTTGCTTTTTCTGGGATAATTATTTTGATATCCTGATTGCAACAGAGAAATACTGGGAAATCTCTGTAGATTGATGGCATTTCATGCTGATCATAATCTTAAAATGGGAGCAAAAATCACCTGTTTTGTCATCACTTTAGACCAGGGGTGCTCAACCCTGTTCCTGGCGATCGACCTTCCAGCTGATTTCAGCTCCAACTCTGATCAAACACACCTGAACCAATTATTTAGAACGTGAGGAGCACTTGATAATTACAGGCAGGTGTGTTTGATAAGGGCTGCAACTGAAAACTGCAGGAAGGTCGATCGCCAGGAATAGGGTTGAGCACCCCTGCTTTAGACATTACGCTAGAGAATCATTCAAACACTAGCTCTAAGGGAATGTTTGTGAACTGGCAATGATTGGCACTAAGGCACTCGGCCTGCGGCCTCGAGCCAACGCATGCCTCCCAACAGTGCCAATGTCAGCCATATCGCACTGCTACTCTTGTGATATTGCTCATATATATATATATATATATATATATATATAAATTTTTATTTTTTTTAAGCAACCATTTTAAAGTCAATATTATTAACCCCCTTAAGCTATTTTCTTTTCTATAGTCTACAGAACAAACCACTGTTATACAATGATTTGCCTAATTACTCTAACTTGCCTATATATACTGTATATATATATATATATATATATATATATATATATATATATATATATATATATATATATATATATATATATATATATATATATATATATATATATATATATATATATACACACACACATACATACATACATAATCAATTTCAACATGGAACACTGGTCATTTTGACATTTTAGATCATTTATTATTTTCCAGCAGCTGTCTAAAGTCTTGATTTACACCCCGTTTCAGTCCCAATCGGAGGTATAGGATAGGTTACAGCTCCCAAATAGACACCCTCCAAACATGACCTGCCTTCTCCTTTATGAGCTCACTGAAACAACTCATAAATCAACTGTCACTACAATAAATAAATGTTGCGTGCATCTACACCACTCCTTTCACAACACGTCTAGCTGTATCAACAAGTCAATTAACCAGCAGCTAAATAAATACATCATCATCTTTGGAAAGCCTATAGCGACTGTGGTTGAACTCTACATAGGTATTATAACAAGATGGCTACAGCAACACTAGTCATTACTTCAGGCTAAAATAGTCAAGAGTGTCCTCAAAAAAAGAGAGGAAAAAATTCCAATTACATTTCCTTTTGTGAACATGTTTGCAAAGTTGGATCCAGAGGATATTTGAGGATGTTCAAAACCCTCATTTCATCAACCTATTTCGAGTTGGCTTCTAAAGTTTTCGTTTGTGTCATGCCTATATTTAGTGAAATGACACGGGCTCCTCTTAACTGTGTATAACTGTGTCTAACAGCAGCTCAAATGATTCAGATGCCGATGTGAGGCAGATTCACTGGCCAGCTTTTATATCTGGACATGTGAACAAGTGCAGTGTGTGCTGGTTCCCCCTAATCTGGTTCTCATGTGGGGTTAACCATTAACCCCTAGCACATGGGGACAGAGACGGCTTTAGCGAGAGCTTTTGAAAACATGCCAGTGACCATTCTCTCTCGAACACACACTCCCATGCACAAAGACATGCACGCATCATAATCTCACACGCACAGCTTATTTTACTCTTTGTTCTGTGTGCATTCCTGTCGGGCAGACAAAGGGAGCCATGATAGTGTGGCGGAGAATTTAAGAGACACAAATGGTGAGAGAAACCTTAAAGGGATAGTTCATAGTTCAACCAAAAATTATATTTTATTTCTATTATTTCCCCGTGAAACAAAAACAGAGATTGAAATTTTAGTAAAATAACTTTCTTATTAAAGTTAAGTAAACATTTATGTCTGATGTCATTTATGCCCAAGAACCATGTCTCTTTTAATAGATGTGCCAAAGGTGGATATTTGCAGTGAATTATGATTTATGAGAATTCTTTCTGTCAATGTGTGCAGCTGTAGTTAATATTTTAGGTTCTAAAATTGTTCTGTCAAGGTCCCTGTTAACTTATGTACAGGACTGTTATTGTTTTAATGCTCTTAGAATGTTCAAAACATCCATTTTTTCAGATGATGTGTTAAAATTATGTTTGGTTATAATAATATTATTCAAAACATTTAAAACATCAAAATTCACACAACTTTTAAGCACTTTTATGGAAGGTTCTCTTTTGTTTGTGTGTCTGAAATTCAGTTTTCAGATCAAAAATAGAGAATGACCTATAAAACGTTTTCTAACAGGAGTAAAAAGTGAAAGTTTTCCTAATAGGAGTAAAAGTGGTGTATGTGGTACACTGTAAAAAATGCAAGGTTCCACATAATTCATTCATGTTGTCCCAACACAAATCAGAAAGTACACTTTTTACACATTTTTAACAAATGTATGTGGATTGAACATAAAAAAATTAAGTTGTCCCAATCACATCTCAAGAATTGTGTTGTTTCAGCTCATTTTAAATAAGTAGTTTGAACAAGTAAAAAACGTTTTCTTTTTTTTTGAGTGCATGTGATATAATTTCCCTAATCATTTGTCAAACACTATGTGGCAGCCACATTTTCTAGTTTTACTGACTTTGATAAATGTTGAGTGGCTCAAACACTCCGACAACACATTGTCCAGACAAATGGATTCTCTTCAGCCACAATAATATGAATTAGTTATTCTAAATCCTTCATTTCTAAACAATGTGGGCCCAATTCCGCCCCTGGCCACTGTTCTAAATAGTTTATTTCCTAATTATGCATACCTGAACCAACTAGAGTAGGTCAATGTCTTGTCCAGTAAGCACTTGGTGAAGAGCATCAAGCAATGATCATTGAAGTCTATCACATGTGAAAACAATGACCAATCAGCATTATTTAAGATAAAATCTCTCATTAGCAGAAAGAATAGTCAAAAGGTTCAACTAACCTTTGCTGAAGATCATGCTGTGTGGGAGAGAACTGGTCCAAAGTTAACTTTAGTGATGAAAACTGTTTGAATTGGGAAATTGAGAAACATTGCAGATGCAGTGCAACACAACACAGCCCTTCTCGTTTTTTTTGTGCAACCTTCTTTCGAGTTTGCCTGGATGTTAATCCCAGGGCAGATCTTGAAGACAGTAAGTACAAAATGACATGGTTTATCAAAAACCAGGAAATAATATTGCACACTGTCAGTTTGTATCTTTAAGTCTTTCTGAAACCAAAATGTACAATGTTTATTTTGTTACCACATATTGTTAGTCTTAAGGTGAACAATGAACAATTTAATTCACGGTCAAAGTTAATTCTTCGATCAAAGTCATTTGCTTCTGTGTTTAGGGTAGGAGTCCTTATCTGACGACTTCAGCCACAACATTCTTAACCACCATGCCCCTCTTACCATTAAAAAAAGAAATCCCCACCTCTGCTTAAAATTATGTTTCAGTTTGAAGTGCATCAACATACCAAAAAAACCCTCATCCACTTCTGGTTCAAACAGACAATTCGAAGAGAAATCCCCATTTAAACCATTTCCCCATTAGAACTGTTAGATATAAATTGATGATTACATCCAATAAAGTCAGCATTTTTGTGAAAGCTCATGATTGTGAAAAATTGTCATGATTTGTCACAATAATCAGAATTCGGATGAGGAAAAGGTCAGTATTGAAAGAAATAATTACATTTAAATTTAGCAAAGGCTTTTGTCTAAAGTGACTTACAACTGAGGAGGAATTCAGCGATTCAACAAGAAGAGGCAATGCACACAAAAAGTGCTAATTACAGTATACAAAGATACTGTTTGTGCTTAGAGAATTTAGCAACGCAGGCTCTTTGTGAAAAACGTACTCCAGTATACATTTCTGGAGTGAGCGAATTATGTGGCCAGAGCTACATATGGCTGCATTTCAACTTTAAAACGAACGCTACAGGGCGGTATGGTGCCGCCGACAGCTTCTGTTTCTTTTCATGCTACCAGCTGACTGCTTACCTCCATGTGGATGGCTTTTCTGTTGTTATCAGTTTGCCTAGTGGCTTGCCGCATATGTCGGCGGACTTGAGACGTAGAGAGGAGTTGACCGCGACAAGAGGGCTCAAGTCTGGTGAAGAACTGTTCCAGAAAGCAGGCAAAACAAAACAAACAAGTAAATAACAGGGTGAGAACGTGGTAAGATCTGAAAATGTGGTAAAAATCAGGCGGCTTTTTTTTTTTTTTTTTTTTTTTCCAAAACACTATCGGTTGAGTTTATGGGGTTGGTGGGGGGATTGGTCGGTCAGTCAGTTAGTCAACAGCAGCCTCTGGTGCATTTACGCGAGAAGAGCAGGCACGAAATGGCATTTGCAAGAGAAATTTGAGATCTGAAAAAGCGTAGACAGCGGCCTCTGGCGGATTCAAGGAAACAAAAACGGCAAAAAACATAGCTACTGGGATGTATTTCGTGCTCTCCAGAAATGTATAAAGGGTTACGTATCAATAATCAGCCTAGGTTGGAATTTAGTGCTAGAGTAAGGAGCGGGGAGGTTTTGAGAGAGAGAAAAAGTGTGTTTCTACAGGTGGTTTGTCAAGCCCACTCACCTGTGTGAAACACACTTTATAAATGCACAATGTTTTTTTTCTTTTTTTGATATGCAGTGATTGTAAAAATGTGTCTGGTGCAAATGAAAAAAAAAAATGTTGCAAAGACTCATTTTCTTTTTTTAAATCCTGTGGTAGAAACAGGTTTCAATATAAAGGTGAAACATTTATGATGGAATTTTAACCCTTATGTACTGTTGGGGTTGTTTTCATCTACTCTGGGGTGATTTTTGAGTCTTAATTTGTCCATAACTTTTTCTGTGTTTCAGCTAGCGGAATGATTTTTGGTGACAAATCCTTTTTTGACGAATATTTTGAGAAAATGCTTTGAATTTTAAAAAAAACCTCAATGATACACTCTGGGCAAATTGACTACCCTTTTGTTATGTTCAGGATGAAAACATCCACTAAATTAAACTGCTGTAAAAATGCATCAGATAAATATTTTTTTCAATTTATTGCATAAATCTGTTAATCAACCTCAGTCCTGATCAAAACTACTAAATGTTAAAAAAAATACAGGATTTTAAATCTTTTTTTGCCAAATTTATAAACGATGTCACTGATTTGGTGAAAAAAAAAACACAATGACGCATTTTCTATATAAAAAGTAATTTTGGAATGGATTTTTTTTTTATATTTTATCACAGTCTTGGACACGTGAAACAATATTCTCTTTAATGCATTGTTTTTGATTGATTTTCATTTTTGTCTCCCTAATTTACTGTTGGTGGCTGTTTTTGGCCTATTGACTTCCATTATAAGCACATTTTTTATTACAAAACTATGACACCATCTAATCATGCATCTTTAATTGTTGGTGGTTTTCCCTGTTGAGAAGAGGTCAAATTTGTAATTTTTACTGTTAATCATCACTTGGCACCATTAACCCTTTAGATAGGCCTGTGCAAAAGAGCTCAGTTTCTGGATTTTATATGAAGTATAAAAACAAATTTAAGTGTGTGTCTGTGAGTGTGTGAAAGTGACCTTTACGCACTTACTTTGATGTGTCTGAGAAAATCAAAATATGCATCTCAGCTCTCAGAACTACATGGAGTAAACAAAAACAAAGACTGTGCATTTATGCACTATCAAATGTGCTTATAATGGACATCAAAAACAGCCACCAACAATAAATTAGCGAGAAAAAATGAAAACCTAACAATGCATCAAAGCCAATGTTGACTGTGATAAAAGACAAATAAAATACAGTCCACAATTATTTTTTATATTGAAAATACGTCATTGTGTTTTGTTTTTTTCACCAAATCAGTGACATCATTTGTGAACTTGCCAATCAGAGTTAAAATCCTGTCATTTTTAAAAACATTTAGTAGTTTTGTTCAGGACTGATGCATTTATCTGATGCAGTTTTACAGCAGTTTAATTTAGTGGATGTTTTCATCCCGAACATAACAAAAGGCTAATAATTTTGAACAGTGCACAAGGGTTAATTTAAAGCAAACTATCCTATAACCAATGTGCTTATTTCAACATCTGAGTTTCTGCGGTCAGGGAAGAGTTAAATGGCTTGTATCCTACTGTTAGATCTGACAGCTGCACACAGTCCCCAAAGAGAGATTATTTTTGACAAACTGAATGGAACAACTGAAGGAAACCTGGCTGTCTGCCTCAGGCGTGTTCTGCTGTTTTTACACGCAGATAGCATCTTTCCAAGCTAAAAACCCATGACCAACATGCGTCTCACCAAACATTGACTGTGGCACAACTGAAGACCTCCTTTATCTCCTCACAAAGTGCATTTTCAGGTTATGACTTGCCCTGACATTTGATTCAATCTCCTTTATTTCGACCATCTGTTACATTCATCTCATTTTTGGCTTCACAGAATAAGACTCATATCCCAGATGCAAAAATAAGGGGGAGGGTGTCTAATGGGCCTTGTTGTGTCTAGAGCTTTGTTTTTGTGCAGAGGTATGAGCTTTCATTGCTGTGTTCTGGAGCTTTCTACATGTCAGATTCATGTTGTACAGCTGTCTGCATGCCAACCAGGTGGGATGGTTCTGGGGTGATGTTGTCATAGCAACAATGAAAAGAAAAAGAAGACAAGCAGTGAACAGCGGTGTAAAATCCCTTTCATAGGCTAGAGAAATGGAGCAAGTCGACTGGTGCAAGCAAATGAGAGGAGGATTTAGGACACAAAAAATGTGAGATTATAGAATGGAAACAGCTGCGAGTCAATGTGAATGACAAGCGATGATGTTACTCTAAAAAAGAAATAGATTTGCCAAGTGTGGTTGTAGGGTTGTCATAATACCATCAATAAATCACACACTGGGGTGGCACAGTGGCTCAGTGGGTAACACTGTTGCCTCATAGCAAGAAGGTCACTGGTTCGAGTCTAGGCTGGGCCAGTTGGTATTTCTGTGTGGAGTTTGCATGTTCTCCCCGTGTTCGCGTGGGTTTTCTCCGGATGCTCCGGTTTCCCCCACAGTCCAAAGACATGCGCTGTAGGTGAAATGGGTGAACTAAATTGGTCGTAGTGTTTGAGTGTGTAAATGTGAGAGTGTATGGGTGTGGAATAGTTGGCGGTTCATTTCGCAGTGGCAACCTCTGATAAATCAGAGACTAAGCTGAACGAAATGAATAAATGAATGAAATTTTACACTATAATACTATAGTTCAAGTGTAATTCAAATGTACGTAATACACACACTTTCAGAAATATATAAATCGGATGGATTGGATTTCCTCTGTAAATCTTTACTGATGAGAATGATGGCTGTTACAAAAAATAAAATGAAATCTGTGTGTAAACCTAGCAAATTATTTTGCTGCTTGTTCAAACTACTTATTAAAATAGGTTGAAACAAAACAAAAGTAAAGTTGTTTTGGGACAACATGATTGTTTGTTAAATGTTGAATTGTATGTTAAATCAACTTAAATTTGTAAAAACAATCAATTAATTTGTGTTGAAACAACATGAAGGAATTGTGTGGAACTCAGCAATTTATAGTGTTACTTCAATCTTTTTTCTAATTTTTTTACTGTAAAAAATGCTGGGTTCCACACAATTCCTTCATGTTGTCCCAACACAAATATATTAAGTTAACTTAATAGTTTTTTTCTCCAATTTTAGTGGGGTGAACATAACAGTTGTCCCCCCAAAAAACTTAAGGATTGTGTTGTTTTAACTCATTTTAAATAAGTAGTTCGAACAAGCAGCAAAAGTAGTTTTTTGGGTGCAGTTAGATGCATCTCCAGAGTTTCTTTTTATTACTAAAAGGTGGTATTCATTTATTTCCACTGCAATTACAGGTTGCATACATGTAAAATAAAAAAAGAAGAAAAAGATTAATCTGCAATCACAGAACTGTCCCCCCATGTTCTCACTTGTTTTTTTTTAGGAACTTACTGAGAACTAAGAAACCAAAAACTTAACCTGCTTAGATTGCTGCATGGAGGATTGAAAGAGAAACAACTAAAGAAGAATCAGCTGTAAAAGACACATTTCAGGAGCACTCTGACTTAAGAGGGATGGTTCTATTCATGTAAAATAAACTGGCTAACCAACAGAGAATGTAATGGATGTGCCTTTTTTTTGGTCCCCAGAATGTTCTATAAATTTTTATAGTAGTAGAATCTGATTGCTGGGAATGTTATACAATCTGATTAGCTAAATTAGAAATTAAAAAAACCTCCAGAATGTGGGAGCAAGTCTTAATACATGAGTTAATAAATTGAACATTCAATTTATTTGTTCAAAGTGGCTGATTCATTCATTTTCGTTTAAAAAATAGAATTCATATTCAGAAATTTATCAACATTGTGTTACTCAAAGAAAAAAAAAAGAAAAAAAAAAGCTTTTTAAATAGGCATCAGTTACAAAACTATATACTGCAATTTGAATGTGCAGAAAAAAATGGGAAAATGCAAACAGTTGCTAAAAGGCAGCTATGAAAATTATATGTTTCAGGCTGTTATAGTTATAAACAAAAGAACGAATGAAATGACATGGAAAAGCCTTTTAAGGTTAATGAGATGCTCAGAATTTTTTCACAAGTCAGATTAAGTTCACAAGCTATAGAATACAGATAAAGGGAGATTCAAACACAGGCAAAACATGTAAAAATTAAACTGTACCACCTTCTACATTTTTGGAGAGCGTGAATTATGTAGCCAGAGGTGTGTATGACTACATTTTGTCTTTAAAACGAATGATACGGGGCTGTATGACGCCGCAGATGCCTTCTGGTTTTTTTTTTGCGTTACCAGCTGACCGCTTAACTCTGTGTGAACAGCCTTTTTCACTGTTACCAGTTTGCCCAGTGGCTCACCTTGTCGGTGGACTTGGGAGGTAAATTGGAGTTGACCGTGTTGAATTGGAGTTGACCAGGGTTCGAATCTAGCAAAGAACAGTTCCAGAAAGAAGGTAAAACAAAAGCCAAAAAATAAAATAAACAAGTAAATAACATGGTTAAAATCTAAAAACATGGTAAAAAAAAAATAAAAAAATCAGGCGGCCACGATGGCTTTTCTTTTTCTGGATTGCTTTTGAAAACACTGTTGGTTAGGTTTAGGGAAGGGGGTGGGCGGTTCAATCGGTGCTTTTGAAAACACTATCAGTTAGGTTTAGGGAAGGTGGGTGGGTCGTTCAGTTGGTCAGTTAGTCAGTTGACAGCTGCCTCTGGTGGATTTACACAAGAAGAGCAAGCACAAATGGCAAATTTGAGATCTAATCAAGTGTACACAGCGGCCTCTGGCGGATTCATCAAAACAAAAACTGCAAAAAAAACAGCTCCTGGCACTCTCCAGTAATGTAGACGGGGTTGTATCTATAATGAGCCTGGGTTGGAATAATAGCTTGTTTGACAGAGGGGAAAAGGGTGGTTATAAGAACTGGTATAAAAGTGTCATTGTTTGGATAAAGTAGTTTTAAAACAGCACAATGGAAGGAAAGGAAGAGTAATGGTGTCCCACTGTGACACAGGATGGCAAATATGTAACTTCGCTGAATGTACTACACTGTTTTGAAACTTGACTGAAGGAACAGACAGGAAGTGATTAGACTGGAATCACTGTGTCAACCCAAAGGAATTTCAATACACTTCAGACATTGAAATAAAATGAGGTCATATGCAAAACGAGCTCTCAAAAGACGCTTCTTTCCATTCCTATTATGGTATACTGCATGTGATATGATGCAAACAACACGTCCCCTGTGGTTTTACAGCAAAAATAAAAACCTGTATCCAAATATATGCACTAATGGATTTAACATTCTGTGTGTTCGAGGATGGAAAATGACACTGTACTAATATGGAAGGTGAACACGATGACTTAGTGGAAGTGTGTGCATCACATTTAGATGAGCAGAGGTGATTCGACAGTTTCTAAACCACCCAATTTTTGTCTGGCAAAGAGTGTGGCAAGACACAGCAAGTCCACTGTGCAAATCAGATACTTCTGAAATGTATTCTGGCCAGTGCTGCCAAACATTAAGTACTTTTCACACTCATAAAAGAGCCCTTGTGTGAGCATATTTCTGTGGGTAAGTAGTATGTCTGTTCAAAAGGGGTCACTTTAGTTTCAGAGAACTGACTGGCTGGTTGACTGGCAAAGCGAAACGCTGAGATGAGGAACAGAAAAGCCTCAGCTGCACTCTCAAACTCAAGTATTCCTGCATGAAAACGAACATAATAGCTGTTCAGGGACTACAGTCAAAGAAATGATGCGAGGCTTAAAGTACTTTAAACCAGTTCCAAGACAATCACATGACAAGCAAACAGCACTACTGAAGATTCATTCATTCATTTTCCTTCGGCTTAGTCCCTTTATTCACAGGTTCCCACAGCGGAATGAACCGCCAACTTATCCAGCATATGTTTTACACAGCGGATGCCCTTCCAGCTGCAACCCAGTACTGGGAAACATCCATACACTCTCATTCACACACATATACACTACAGTCATTTTAGTTTATTCAATTCACCTATAGTGCATGCTTTTAGACTGTGGGGGAAACTGGAGCACCCGGCAGAAACCCAGCAAACAATTTTGTGTTTAATAGATGTCTAATAGACAACTAAACATAGACAGTTTGGCTAAAACAAGGCTAAACTTGGGCTGTCAGTGAAAATCTAATAGGCATCTAAGAATAGCCCAAAACTATATTAGTCGTCAAATAGACAGATTAGACAGACTTGTATGTGTAGTTATTCATTTGTGTTCATTTGATGACTTGTCTAGTTTTGGCCTATTCTTGGACGTCTATTAGATTTTTACCGACACCTTAAATTTAGCCTTGTTTTAGCCAAAAAAAATATGCTTAGATGTCTATTAGTCATCTTTTAAAAACAAAAAATGCTTGCTGGGAATGCACGCGAACATGGGGAGAACATGCAAACTCCACACAGAAATGCCAACTGGCATTTTTTTTTACAGATATGAAAATCATTGCACAAAAATAAACACCTCAGAAGATACTGAATACTACTAGTGGAAATAAGATTCATATCTTTATGGTGATAAACAGAAGTGCAACATTACCAGATTTAACAGTGACACTCTGGAACTGTCATCATCTCGGTTTAAAACAGTAGATAATACAATTTTGCAAAATTAATCATAAACTGCTGTTATGAACTGAACTGACTTAAACTTACTGAAATTAAAAGTGCTGTAGGTATTGTTTATGGAAGAGTACAAACACTTTGACATGTAACTAAAATAGGCGTTTTAAGCAACTGACTCTTTTGCAAGACCCCGTCCCACTTGTCTGTGTCCAACAAGCTTTCAGTATTGGTGCTCCCCTTATTTGTGCACTCCCCAGGGAAACAGTGTATAATTAATAAATAAATAAATAAATACACTTCTCTAAAAAAATGACACACTGATTTTATACAGAAGCATAAATAAAGTTCTGCAATATGCACATGAGGGATATATTCATAATGTGAAAGTGTGAGAGGAAATTAAAAATATGAAAATTGAAGCTACAGTATAGACCATGCTGCATCCAAAATCGCCTACTCAGTAGGTACTGCTTTTGAATTTAAATGTACTACTTGACCGTTAGAAAAGCACGTTCTATACAGTATGAATGTCAGTTGTATGAATGGAACTCGGTAAAGTCTAGATAGGATACAGCTGTGGATACACACATCAATACAGCATCATGTTTATAACACTGTATAACAATAATGAATATTTTTACAGTACTCTGACGGTTGGGGTGGGGGTAGGTGGTAATAAAATACAATTTATTGGGTAATTTAATAAATAACATAAATAATACTTGATACAATTACTGTTTATGCATTACTGTGACGTTTGGGGTAGGGGTAGACGTTAATAAAATACAATAAATGGGAAATTTAATAAGTAATATAAATAATTCTAGTTAACTTCCGGCTGCGACCGTATCTGATCTAACAAAACCATGGAACTTGGACGTACTACATCCGCCATTTTGTCATCATCATCACATGACCTATTTGCATCAGTTACGTCGCTAAACTCCTATTCATGATTTCTCACTCAGTGCATCATGGGATAGCGTAGCATCTATCCGATGCACACTTCAGAATCTCACTGGAAGTAGTAGGTCTTCCGGGTACTTCTCAAATACTGTTTTTCGAATTCTATGAGTTCGGACATACTACTCAGCTCGCATACTGTTTATAGTGTACTATATAGTATGGAGATATGCAATTTCGGACGCAGCTTAGGAGTGCTCAACCCTGTTCCTGGAGATCTATCTTCCTGCAGACTTCAGCTGCAACCTTGACCAAACACACCTGTCTTTAATTAGCAAGTGCACCTTCAGATTCTATTCAGCTGGTTTAGTGGTGTTTGATCAGAGTTGGAGCTAAACTCTGCAGGAAGGTACAGTAGATCTCCAGGACCAGGGTTGAGCACTCCTGGCATAGACCTTATTTTTTACTGTAGGTGCAGCCATTGGAATCTTTTTGGCTCAAGGTCTCATTCACTTCCATTGATTTTTAGATGTTAAAAACAGCTTGTTACCCTAAAAAAAATGACAATTGCTGTTTGTTCAAACTACTTATTTAAAAATAACTGAAGCATCACAATTCTTGAGTTTTTTTTGGGAATGACAACGTAATTTCTTCAATCCACTTAAATTTGTAAAAACTAATAAGCTAACTGGGTGAGGCAGTGGCGCAGTAGGTAGTGCTGTTGCCTCACAGCAAGAAGGTCGCTAGTTCGCGCCTTGGCAGGGTCAGTTGGCGTTTCTGTGTGGAGTTTGCATGTTCTCCCTGCGTTCGCGTTGGTTTCTTCCGGGCGCTCTGGTTTTCCCCACAGTCCAAAGACATGCGGTACAGATGAATTGGGTAGGCTAAATTGTCCGTAGTGTATGAGTGGGAATGAGTGTGTATGGATGTTTCCCAGAGATGGGTGGCAGCTGGAAGGGCATCCGCTGCGTAAAACATGTGCTGGGTAAGTTGGCGGTTCATTCCGCTGTGGCGACCCAGGATTAATAAAGAGACTAAGCCGAAAAGAGAATGAATAAATGAATGAATAATAAGTTAACTGGGTAATTGTGCCACTCTCTCTGTAAAAATGTTCTTTTTAATGCACATTTTGGGATTTTAAAAAATAATTTTTTTTAAAAGCTGGATGGAAATGTCAAGATGTGCATTACATTTTTTTCAACAAGACAAAAACTATGATGGAAACAAAATGATCAAATAATAATAATAGAAAAATATCATTGCACTCAACATATTGGATAACTGAACTAATAATCTCAAATGTTGTCATTCTGTAATGCCTGAACCAAACCTGTTTAAGTGACCTTGCAAAACTGACTCACAGCGTTGTTTTCCAGAGGATGACAGTCAAAGAGATAGTTCAGCCAAAATGAACATTTTGTCATCATTTCCTCACCCTCTACTTGTTCCAAAGCATGAGTTTCATTCTTCTGTCGAAGACAAAGGAAGATATACTGAAGAATGTTGGGAAAAAAAATCAAACAGACATGGAAAAAGAGATGGAAAAGGTGAATTGTACTGCATGTTTGAGAACCTAATAGTTGTGTAAACAAAAATAAAAAACAGCATTTGTGTTGCTCAACTTTAGGCTTGCTAGTAGTGGACATGATTTTTGACAGCAGAGGTGGTCAAATGAAGAGGCTAAGTGTGGTGGAAGTTACGAAATGGATCCTATCACTTACAGCACCTTTAACCTGAGGAATGTCATTGGCAAAAATGACCCCTTAACTCCATCTTAAACTGGAGACCACTTACAACACCACACACATTTCTGTAGTGCAGAGAGTTGCGACCGAAAGAGTTTCACTTTATCATGTCTTCGCTGCCATTATGTTTCAGAAACAACATTTACTGGAAATCGAAAGGTTGGTGGTTCGTCTAACACATTGAAAACTGAAGCCTCGTCTGTCAAGAGTTCATAGGTACTACTTTAATCCCATGGGCATTGATGTACGTGAGCAAGACTTTGGCTCTCCTCTCAATTACATCAATGAGTTTTTCAATGCCTTGCCGGCCGCCCTGACTGTCCCAGTACTGCTGGTCTAGAAACAGCGATTGCAGGAGCTTTTCTCTGAGACGCTGAGACCTCAACACGGACACACACTGATCCGGTAGCCTGAAAGGAGAAAAATATTAAAAGCATATGAGCATATACTCTAAAATTATTAAAGCAAACATATTATTAATGAACTGTGTACATTATAATTTATACTTTAATTTAGACCCTCAAACCAAATTGTATTGGTAACTTACATATTATGTCATAGCCAGCTGTAATGCCAATAATGTGCCAGCTGCTATACTCAAACACAGCAATGGCCCATCGTTTGCCCTGATTTATGTTATGTGCACAAGTGAGCTTGCGTTCCCAGAGGTATCACATTAGCAGCAGAATCCCTTGCTCAGACAGCACGTGTCAGATTGTTGCCATGTCTTTGCTTACGTCTTCAGTGCTGTTGTGGAGGTGTTGGCTTACTGATATAGGCCAAACTTGTGGCCTCACTGACATTAATTCTTAGTTGCATTTACAAAACAGATGAGTATGAACAAGAAAAGATGAGGCCAAATTAAAATTACAAGTTAAAATTAATTTACCCTTCTGGGGTCTGAGGGTGTTTTGGTGGCCTGGAGAAGTTCTGACATGCCCTGAAGTTTGTGCTTTTTTCAGTTGCTTATAAACATATACTGTAAGTGGCTAAACCACTATAAACAGCACAAATTGGGCTACAATAATATATTAGCAACCAGGGCTTTACATTAACACCTGCCAAACCGCCAAATGCGGGTAGATTTCTGTTATGGCTGGTTAGACAGCCACTCCCACTAGCCACTTTGGCTGGCTGAAACTCATTTTTAAATTGCCAGTGCTAGCTCGTCGTCACTACAGATTAGACTGTTATTTTATGACCGTTTGTCTATATGCGTACAAATGTGATCTTAAGATCAAAAAGCAGCACGAATGACAAGAACAGCTTTTCGCGCGAGCAAAAGAAAGCAGGTGAATAACGAATGAGAGGATCACTCGCATGGTGAGACAGGCTTTCCTCACTCACTGACGAGTGCTTTAGTGTTGCACGCACAGATGATTTGATTAAAAGCTCCTGTGCCGTTTCCTCACTCAAAGCAACCGTGCCTGGAAACGAAACTAGTGCGATGCTCATGCACCCACGGTCCTTCATGGGTTCAAGATTCTTTGTAAGCAGCACCAGATGTTGTCGCTTTCCCTTTAACCTTACTTTGAACAGATTACTAATTAGCCTAACATTAACCGTGTGCTAGTGGCTAGTGAAAATGGCGAGTGGCTAGTAACGGTGGAAAACTACTAGCCACAGTGGCAGGTGATCAAAAAAGTTAATGTCAAGCCCTGTTAACAACATATATGTATATGATTGTGTTATTGAGAAAAACAATCCAGCAGGCACAGGACATCAACATGATGTCAGATTGATGCTGTACCCCAACGCCGTGGGATGTTGCATTTTGTTTGGGAATGAAAATCGGGTTGACGTCAGAACCCTACATCAGGCCAACGCAAATGTCCAACCTCGGAAAGATGTTGCATTTTGGTTACTTTCCAACACAACCTAAAAACAACAAAATATCAACGTCTAATGATGTTACAGCATGACGTTGTATGGATGATACCAATATGACGTCTATCAGACGTTGAATTTTGGTTGCCATACCTGATGAATAAATAGTACCTGATGAAAATAGTATTTGACGTCAATATGACGTTGGTTTAAGATGTTGGCTCGACGTTGGATTTTGGTCACTTTCTAACACAACCTAAAATCAACCAAATATCAACGTCATTTCACATTGTTATTCAATGTCAAAATAACATTGTCCTTAGACACTGGCGACCTAATTCTAACCTAATATTAATGTCTTATGACGTTGTGTGTCTGTTGGGATGTTTATGCGTGGTTAGTGAAAAACTAAATTTGTCACTGAAATTGCTAAAACACACACAGGACATTTGTTCACAAGACTTTTGAGAACTGGATCTTGTAGTCTAGTTTCTGCTTCTAAATTATGTAAAAATCATCTCATTTACTTGCTTACAGAAAAAATATCTACATATTGATTTAAATTTCTACGACACATTTTCAGTGAAAGGGGTCTATGCGAGGATGGGTGAACTACCATTACTAATGGAGTGATTCACACGGCCTGCATAATGAGCCATACGGATGAGAGGATACTGAAGGGGAGAGCAGGAGGACAAAATAGGTTTAAAAGTTTTCTGTTTTTAGTTTACTGAGAATATATTTAGCTATCACACAAAAAAAGATTTACTTGTTAGTGTAGTTAACCAATTTATTAGGGACAATCAAAGCTGACATTTTAGCATCAAATAGCATTTAATCACTTTGATTCTATCTGCCTTCTGAGGGGTTTTGAGTTTCTTTACATTCCATATAGCAAAAATGGTCACAATGTAAACAAATTGTCAAAGAATAACAATGCCAATAACTCAACTTTGACAAAAAGCGTCAGACATAGTTCTGGATATTGAGTGTGATGATTTGTCAATTCAAGTATTTTTTGAGTTTAAAAGATGTTTAATAGACATCCAAACATAAATAACTAAATGTGGACTATCATTGAAAATCTAACAGATGTATAGTCCAAAAAGTCAGACTAGTCATCAAAAAGATAGAAATAAATGAATACACATGTGAAGTCTGTCTAATCTGTGTATTTTATGACTAGTCATTGGTGTTTCTGGAATATATAGGCATCTATTAGATTTTCACTGAGAGCCCGAATGTAGCCTTGTTTTAGCCAAGATCTCCATGTTTAGATGTCTATTAGACATCTTTTAAACTCAAAAGAATTTGGTGTGTTTATGCAATTCTGACATTATGTGGTGATTTGTAATTTTATCAATAAAAAAATCTTATAGAAACTTGCATGTGGTTACTTCTTGACATTTGTTCGTTACTAGACACATTTGAAAGATCACTTGGTCATATTTGAAATCTAATGCCCTACTCTAAAATTTACATCTATATTTTTAGCAATATCATTTAGATTGGAATCAGAATATGACTACTGGGAATTTCCTTTGGCTCCCCTAACTTTAATATTAAATATTATACAAACATAAATACCTGGTTTAAACACAAACCTGGTCTGATTGTCACGGTTGTGGATCGATCTGTCCTTCTTGCATGTGTGTGTTGGGAAGTGGGTGTTTTTGTTTGGGTTGTCTTCACCACGTGGTGTGTGTGTGTGTGTTTAAATTCATCAGCTGGGTTGTCACGTGTCTTGTTATCACTCATTGTATTCAGCTGTTTTCTATCAGCCACAGCTGTTGCGCCTTACCGCGCACCTATTTATGTTCAGTGTTTGTTGATAGTGTTATGAGTCCGTTGTTTGTTCACTCTGTTTCTGCTCCCTGTTAGGTGCTCTCGCTCGATCTGTTGGCGGCTTTTCGCCATAAGTCTGTTATAGTTGGACCTTGTGCACGTCTCCGTTTCATTGATGTTGTTGCAACTGCCTGCTCTGATGACAACTAAATCAGAGAGAGACTTCATCCCGAATCTGCTACTCTGATGAACTGTTACCGCTGGTAAGCGTCTCGATTTCCTTGAGAGTTGCTCCATAGCGCTACCTTCCCCTTCCCTTGATATCTGGTGAGATATAAGTGAGAGACTTCACTTCGGATCTGTTTCTCGGATGAACTATTACCGCTGTCTAGCTTATATTCCTGGTGCGAGCATCCTTACTCCACACTATATCTGGTGAGATCGATACCAGTTGTGACTTTGTTATTCCTTTAATAAATCATCTTGCATTTGGGTCTCCTGTGTATATCTTTGTGACACTGATATTCTGTTGTTTTATTCAATTATAACTTAAGTGTTAGACAAATACTAAAATATGTTTTAGCTCATAATTCATTTTCTTTTTGGCTTAGTCCCTTTATTAATCTGGGGTCCCCACAGCGGAAAGAACCGCCAACTTATCCAGCACGTTTTTACGCAGCGGATGCCCTTCCAGCCACAACCCATTTCTGAGAAACATCCACACACACACCCATTCACCCTCATACACTACGTACAATTTAGCCTACCCAATTTACCTGTACCGCATGTCTTTGGACAGTGGGGGAAACCGGAGGAAACCCACGCGAACCCAGGGAGAACATGCAAACTCCACACAGAAACGCCAACTGACCCAGCCAAGGCTCAAACCAGGGACCTTCTTACTGTGAGGCGACAGCACTACCTACTGCGCCACTGTGTCGCCCTGGCTCATTATATTAACACATAATAATATAAGAATAGATATATGATGTAGAATAATGAAATGCAATCAATTCATTGTTTTTGGTGACCAATTTGAAAACCAGTGAACTTTTTCAACCCTTTACTGTATGTGAAAAGTTACACAATGAAATCACAGCAATGTTGCAATTCTGTAGATTTGAATCTACAGTAGCGTTCTTTTAATTCAGCTAAAAATTCACCGAGATCTTCTATTGGTCTTTATGTGATGTGAATTTGCAGGTCAGATTTCACCAAAATTAAAATCTTAACTGAGTGAAATACTTTGACTTAAACATGAATGTAGCAAAATTTGCATTAACTTGCATATTCTGTTTTCTGTATGTGTATGCATATGGTTGAAAACACGTATAGTGAGGGTGTATGACCACCCAAATAAAAGGTATGCCCACCCAACAACACACAACTGCACAAATACCAACTAGAATGCCAGCATTTTTAAAACATTTTTGCAGACTTGGCATAAATATGACCAAACCTTTAGGGTATGCATACAGTAAAGATACTATACAATTTTTCATGAATACATTTTGAATTATTATTGCATTACTTAGTTTGTCACCACAGGTGTCAACACTCAGCTGCAATCAAAAAAGAAAACGACAGACTACAGAAAAAGTTAATAGAATGTTTTTAAATATATCTCTTATTTAAAATGAGAACAAAGACATTTTAGCACTTTTAACAGAAAAAAATGCAGACACTGGGCAAGGATGAATTTTTCAAGAGCAACTGTGTTTTTCTATCACTTGAAAATCTTTTGTTGAAAAAAGCAATGTGGTGTGCTATTTTTACTCACTCTTTGATGCCTTCTAGTAGCCTGAAGTCCAGATTGTCCTCATCTCGGTCGAAGTAGCCCTTGTTGTTGAAGAAGACCAGGTGGTGTGGGTCATGTCTGCGGTGGATTATGTGTGTTAGCTCTATACTGTCCTTGTCTCTACATTCCTCATGGTGACCAAGCTCAACACAGGTGTCTTCTGGACGGGGCTTGAATCCACAGCAGTTTTTATCAAGCCGTTCATAAATCTGAGAAGAAACACAATCTTCTTCATCAATTTTTTTGTTTGTTATATGGTTATGGTCATTTTAGGGGTTTTTATGCACCTGTCAGTTCAAGAAATTTTTTCAGTCTAATGGAAAGGAAACATCTGAAAATACACTATTAAGTGTTTTTTTGTCAGACTTTATCTATTTGTGTCTGCATACAATATATATTTGTATATTCTGTTTAATCAAAGAATACCTTCCCATATCTTAAACAGTAGAGAAGATTGTGGATTTATTCCCCAAGGAAAAAAAAACACACAAACACCTGATTTATTGTGTAAGTTGTTTTGAATTGAAGTGTGAAATTAAAAATAATAATAATAATAATAATAAATTAAAATTAAAATCATTAAATTAATCAATCAATCAATCTTAAACCAGAATTTTTAACCTGACTTCATCCAGTTTTCAAATATTTTGTGCTAATAATGTATGCAAATTAGTGCATATTTAATTAAATAAAAAGGTACAAAAAATAGCAATTCTTAATTTAATAAATCAATTAGTTGTTTTTAGCTTGCTTTTTTACACTAGTATTGCCTTAATCATGGATGGATGGATGGATGGATGAGTACCTGCAGAAGAAAATCAAAGACTACCAGCTTGCTCCATTCGTGGTGGTGTATGCTGCTGCAGCCCCACTCTGGTTTGGGTGTGACGCCACGATGCCAGCACTTGTGTTTGAGAGAGGTTTGATATGAGCCCCAGTTCATTTTCTGAGCGGGTTGATCTGCTACCGGGCCTAGAGAAGGATCCCACAAAACCACCGGACAGGGCTGTGCATCTGAAACATGATGCATGGAGTGCATCACAGTCATGTTCTCTTAATAGCTCAAGACAGCGCTTAAATCTGTACACAGTAAAAGTACTTACACTTACAGCCTATTTAAAAGCCAAAGAAAAATTATTGCATTAGACACAAATTATGCCAAAACAAGGCTAATTAATTGAAGATTTTTTTTATTATTTTTGTTTTTTTGTATGATTGCAGAAGACATCTTCTATATTTTATAACAGCATAATCCTTAATGATCGATTGAAACGAAGATTTGAGGATAACACAAAAATATTCAATTAAAATATGTGACAAAAATATTTAAACACCTTTGGGCCATAAACATCTAAGTCTATAATTCAATGATAAATAAAGTGCATGTATATTGAAGAAAAATTTTAATAAAATAAACATATCATATTTGAAAACTATATAAAAATGACCCAACATATAAAATAATGATATTAAGTATAAAAAATGCAATTTTCGTACACTGTAAAACCCAAAAAGTTAAGATAACTCAAACCATTTGAGGAAACCGATTGCAACAAACCATTTAGGTTCAAAAACTAATCCTAATGAGTACTGTGAACTTAATCCATTTGAGTAAACGAAGCAATTTGAGCACAGTAAAACCCGATAAATGAAGAGAACTCAAAGCAACTGAGTACTGTAAAACCCAGCAAGTTAAGGCAACTCAAACCGTTAGAGGAAACCGATTGCTACAAACCATTTGAGTTAAAAACGTATTTATATGAGTAGCTACTGTGAACTTTCTCAATTTAAGTTGAAGTAATGAGATATTTAATTAACTCATAGAGGTAAAGTTGGTTTTATATTCACACGTTCCTTCATTTAGAAGTCTCTATATTGTTTTCCATGTTACTTTGAATATTCGGCCGGAATTAGCATGCAAGTATGACTTCAAAACAACATTAGCACTATCTAATTGACTGTGAACAATGTTGTACTTTGATAGTCATTGGCTGCTAATATGATTTCCCTATTTATAATTTGCAAAGAATACTTTTCTGAATTTATATTTTTAAGGAGAATGTCTGAATATCCGAATATAAAACCAGATTATAATTATCTCATTACCTTTAACACTGAGTTCAAAACTATTTTCAAATGAGTAGAATTAACCTTCAGTAAATTTTGAGTTAACTACACTCATTTCATTTGATAAAGTTGACTGTTGGGTTTTACAGTGTACAAAAAACGACACACAAATGTGTTTAATATCAATACCTCCAAGAGAGTGGAATCTCCTGCTGACAGCTGGCAAGGTTCTGTTCAGTCCCAGGATCCTGTCCAGATGAAAGGCGAACACTTCACTCATGTCCACGGGTCGCTTGACAACACCGCAACACTCTGTGGCATTATCGCTACGGTTCGTCGCGCTTTTAAACAAAATCAAAGAAGAAAATCCGCGATGTGCAACTTCATCAATTTGCGTAATTTTGCTATCCGCTAGAAAGCGCATGGCAGTGATGTCCTCATTGCTGAACCACGGAGGAGCTCTTGTACTGTAAATTCTGATGGATGAATAATCACCGTCCCTGCCATCAAACTCAGAATATGGCAGTCGCCCGCCAGCAGTATTTGTGCTTTGCCTCTCGCTCTTTTCTCTGTCCGGTGCGCCATCCTGCTGTTTCACTTTAACCTTCTTTCTCCGGAGTTTGGGTCGCACTGTGCCCCTGATGATGGCTGGTTTGTGCCGCTTGGATTTAAGCGTTATATACACCACATTCACTCTGGTCGGGCTCACGGATTCATTCACCTCCCCATCGGTGAGGCCCTGGTCAGTTTTACTCTGAGAATAAACGCTATTTCCAGTCCACAGTTCCGGGCGTTTATCTTGACGAGTGGACGTGTGACTAACATGAACAGTGAAAAACAGATAACCAAAGCACACCACGGCTACAATTAAGTACTTCCTAACTGCGGAATAACTCCTACAACAGTTGCAGATTTTAAGAAACGATGAGGACAAGTAAATCAAAGTGTCCCCGACATCTCCAGCGCGAGTCGAACGCGTATCCATTGGTACGAGTGTGTGCGCATGATTAAGTCGTTTTTTTTATCCAAGTTGGAATAATAGCGTTGGTTTTGGGAACATATTTATGGTGCTCAGGAGCTCCAAGATGATCCGCTCAGCGCAGGAGCTCCAGCATGAATGGATATAGCAGTCCCGATCCCGGATCAGCTGACACAACAACAGTCCCAAACTCACAAGAATGCCGCTTGTCCTCCTCACGCCCCATCCGCAACGCAAGCCAGAGACTAAACATTATTAAGTCAGACTTACTAGATATAAAAGTTACACTGTATATTCCTGTGCACATACAGTATGAGGAAGGAAACAAATCAATATAACCTGATCTGTGGGCTGGTTTCAGTATGGTTTAGGGCATTTTCAGACAACTGTTGCAGTCAGAATTATTCAACCCCCTGATTTATTAGCCCCCCTGTTTATTTTTTTCCCCAATTTCTGTTTAACGGAGAGAAGATTTTTTTCAACACATTTTTAAACATAATAGTTTTAATAACTCATCTCTAATAACTGATTTATTTTATCTTTGCCATGATGACAGTAAATAATATTTTACTAGATATTTTTCAAGAAACTTCTATACAGCTTAAAGTGACATTTAAAGGCTTAACTAGGTTAATTGGGTTAACTAGGCAGGTTAGGGTAATTAGGCAAGTTATTGTATAATGATGGTTTGTTCTGTATACTATTGAAAAAATATATAGCTTAAAGGAGCTAATAATTTTGACATTAAAATGGGTTTTAAAAAATTAAAAACAGCTTTTATTCTAGCCTAAATAAAACAAATAAGACTTTCTCCAGAGGAGATGGGTCGCGAGTCACTGAAATAGTTATTCCCTGCTTTAGGGAACCAACAATGTTTTTCTGCATCATCAATAAAAAATAAAATAAAATAAAAAAATAAATAAAAAAACTTTATAAGAAGGTCGCTGGTTCCGGTTTCCTCCGGTTTCCCCCACAAGTCCACAAATATGCGCTATAGGTTAATTGGGTAAGCTAAATTGTCCATAGTGTATGTGTGTGAATGAGTGTGTATGGATGTTTCCCAGTGATGGGTTGCAGTAGAAAGGGCATCCGTTGCGTAAAACATATGCTAGATAAGTAGGCAATTCATTCTGCTGTGGCGAGCCCAGAATAATAAAGAAACTAAGCCGAAAAGAAAATGAATGAGTTGGAACATTATTATTTTTTATAGATAAAAGAGTTTTTGACCAGTTTAGAACACTTTTAGCTGGACACATTACAGTTTTTCTGGCTTTGGTGCATTTCTCACAACACTATTTACATTTGCAGAACAGTTAATGCAATTCTCAAAACAATTAGTGCAAACTGCAAAACCTAGCTGATAACCTGGAAAAGTGCATCTACTTGCTCAAAATGGAGAGCTCATTCCTCAAAATCAAGTGTTCATGTCAATGAAAGTGTCAGTGTCATCAAGATTTAAAGTCCTGACACCATTGTTTATGAACAAGATAGTCAAATGCTTTGTCATGTTTTCATTATGACAGTTTTCTCTGTACATTTATTTTAGTGCAAAAAAGTCAGATTTTGGTGACACTTCCTGAACATGCTCAAGACAGCACATTACTGTATAATATTTGCACAGCCATTTGAAAACTATAGTAAAGTTAGACATCACTGCATTTAGTGAGATATCTGAGTACAAGACACTGAATATGTGTGTTTCACATTTTTACTGCATTTGCTCTTTGCAATTCTAATTTATTCACAACATGTGCTAAAGAATAAATACACCCTTATTTACAACAAACAAACTCCCTTTGGGTAGAGCTGTGCACAGCTGTAAACAATATTGCAGTGCATATTGGAACTGAACCTACAACACACAGGTCTGTAAATCATTCATGAAATTGTTCAATTTAGAAGACATTTTCAGGAAAAAAAAATAATAAAATATATTTTTTTATATAAGATTTGCTTGACAGATTTTGGCAACTAGTTCCAACATTTTTGCATGTAATGACTCAAGTAATGAAATGAGGACTATTAGTTTTATATGGAATGACTATTCAGCATTCACAAGTTTGGTTAATTTTGACTGACATGACATAAGCAAATGATAATGTTATAAAACAGCAGAGAGCTGCCTGAAAGCAATTGATGCATGTCCAAAAACATTTGCAATTTGTTGGAAGGAATGAGAAACTGCTACTATGATGTGCACAAATGACTAATTGTTTTGAGAAATGCATTAACTGTTGTGCAAATGTAAATAGTGTTGTGAGAAATGCATGACCATTATGCTCTAAAAACCCTGCCCACCAACCCACTTACTTTTACCATGCCTATGAAAAATGTTAAAAAGATCCCACTTCACACAGATCCATGGAAATGCCAGGCAAGCAGTTGGCCACTTTAAGTATGAATCTCCACACAAACTGAACACATATACCTTTCCACAGAGTTCAGACCCTCAAACCCACCACACCATTATTAAAGAAAACTCTTGAAAGTTGTAAAAATGTGAATTGGCACATTTACATGGTCCGTACTAATGTAAAAACTAAGTTTGTATTATAACACAGTTACTTTGCTCCCTACTATTTAATCAAATTTCTGGTTGAGATCTCCAAACCAGAACATAACCTGCCTAAAGCAGTGTGTTACTGCAAGTGCAAGTTACTGCTATAAGCAAACCATTTTTATTGATCTCTTAAACCCAGATTTTATTGGTGCAAACAAAACTACAATTTACCTGGCTAATAGCTAACTGGCTTCATGATACAGGCCCCCAGGAGGAAGATGCTTGTGCACACCTGCCTGTAAACAATGTTGTTTTGACATGTTCTTTACTTTAATACTGGTGTGATTCTGCAAAGCAATAACATGTAATAATGATGGGTTTTTAATAAAAAGAACAGCAAATGGGCAAAGCAACAGTACAATGAAGTCTTTTAGGTACATCAGGAGGGCATGCAACATTTTCATACAATACATGTGCCCTATTATTTGTAATATTGTGGGAGGAAATAATGTCACAATTTTTAACTTTTTTAAAGTAAAATATACCCACAAATCTTAACAGTCATTTTCAGAACAACAATTACTTGGTTACATATTAAAAGAATCACAGTGAGGCCTAGAGTTATTAGTTATTTATACTCCGTTACAGTCCTTCTAAGAATATCATCCATTTGTTGACAACATCCTTTCGATCATTTAAAACATAACTCAGTGTGATCACTTATTCATTTATATGTTTAATACGTACTGATCAGTTTATTTTTTTGTTTATTTTGAATGACGGCAGAAGAATGGTCACCCATATTTTGACTTTCCACAAAAGTAAGCAATCCATGCATTTTACTTGAATTTAATATATTTTCTATGCATTAAAAATCCCTTCTATGAATTTAATTTGATGCAGACACCAACAGAGTTTATCCACATACACCCATCGTCATGAGAGTTTTGAGAGTCTGTCTGCTGATGGTCTTATTGTAGGGATTGAAATATTAATAATTGAACTCACTGAGACTTATCAATAGTATGGGGACTCCAATAAAAGACTCATTAAAAAACCAACAAATTCAAACACAAAGCTATAGTCAATAGCCAGAAAAGGGGAAATGGTTTAATTGAAATCCACATGAACCTACAGAACACATATGATTAATTGACAGCAGTTAAAATTCAAAAGCAGAAAAAATGTGCAAATTTCATCAGGGGCTACCAAGCAACTGCAGAGGACTCATGAAACGTGATGAGAAAGTGACTGCAAAGTTTGGCAGGAATATTAATTTAAAACCTGATCCACCATTGCCACCTTGTGGTAACATAACATACAGTCTCAGATCTTTGAATAGGCAGTTAAGAAGGATCCTGCCAGCACAACACAAGTTGCCAAAGCAAACAACAGCAAGTTCCCAATGCCCTGAGGAGATCAAATCAGTTGGTTAGACAGGCCTAAATAGATGTTGATTTTACTTTATTCCTTAGTATTACTATCACATCAATTTTTATTCTTGTCAAAATATCTAGATAATGCATGACATTTACAGTTAAAGGCAAAATTATTAGCCCTCCAGTGAAATAATTATTTTTAAGATTTTCCCTAAGTGCTATTTAACAGAGATTTTTTCAACATAACAGGATATTAGTATTCAGCTTAAAGTGCAATTTAAACTAAACTTTAGTAATGATAACTAATAAATAATTAATGATAACTAAACTTAACTAAAGTTAATCATGTTACATAGGCAAATCATTGTACTACAGTGTTTTGTTCTGTAGCAGTGTAGTTAATCAGATAAAAGATTTCCTAAGGGGGACAGTAACGTTAAAAATAATAAAAAATACATTATAAAACAAAATAAAACATTATCCAGAGGAAGAACATAATCAATAATAGTGCAAAAAAAAAAAAAAAACAGCTAACAATTTTGTTCTCAAATGGTACTGTATAATACAAATTGCTCAATATAAAAATGACCAAACTTAAGATCAACACATGCATATTCATGACATAAAAAAACAGATAACATGTAAAAATAAAATTCAAAATTACTGCATGAATGCAAATAGTTTTATGTTACCTACTTTGACCTCTTTAAATACCACACTTCCCCACAAAGCAGCTACTAAGGAATAACCCTGAAAGCAAAGCAAACACTGTCATTACCCACGATTAGCAATGCAAGATGAAATAGAACATGAAAGATTTTAATGCCATACTGTACTTACAGCATTAGTTATAGGGAATGTGATCACTGCACCAAGGTAGTAATTTGCCATAAGCCAGGAATATGTGGCCAATCCCCACATCAGGCCACTTGAAAAACCTGCATGAAAGTCCTTACACAAGTTAAAAATCAGCTCTACGGTTAATTTGAAAGGTAATAAGAAATACTGCCAGGGTCGTTAATGTTACAAATTAGTTAATTATAAAGCAACATGCTTCTTCCATGTTAAAATAAAGATGATGCAATGCACATGAATTACCAGGTAAGATGGCTCTGGGATAGATTCGAGGCCTGTTCTTCATGACTGCACAGTAAGCGAGAAAATACACTGTGCTTGTGAGGAATATTCCACTGTAATGGGCAAAGCAGTAGTCAATTTCTGTAATGGATGGCAAATATGTTAAACATTTTACAGGCTAGACATCACATTAGGCTGTAATACAATTGCATGCCAATCTTTATAGATAAATACTGCACCATTTTTACTGGATCCAATGAACATGCTTGAATTATTTGTGGCTTGTAATTTCAAATAAAAAACAGGCACAAATGCACTGCCATAAAGGACACCTGAAAATACTGCCAAGATGCAGCCGCTGTAACAAGAGGAGAACATGTGAAATATTTTCTGGGATGTTCTGGGAAACATGAAAACATTAAAAAAAGCAACAAAGAGCAACTGTAACAGAGGCAAACAAGCATAACAGAGGTAAAAAATTATAAGATAAGCATGAAAAACATCTTATAACAATAGTAGTTAAACATGGCAGAGTAAAAAATAATTGTATGTGAGGGTTTATCATTTTTGACCAATAGGTAGCACTTAGCAAAAATAATGTGGGAGTGTAAGATGCTAATCTGGCAAACCATTGCAGATATACCAACACAATCTCACGGCAATTTGTAACTTTTTGATTTAGTGGCTAATTCGTATGTATTCGTACAATATAATTCGTACACTTTAGTACGATTTGCTCATCACCCAATGACGATTGGGGTTAGGGGTGGGGTTGAGTGCCATGCCTCCTTTTTAAAATCGTACATTTTCGTACGACTGAACTCGCCACTAAACTGACAAAACGTAAAACACGTTTCCTCATGAGATCAGGCTGGATATACACAGTCTCTTTTTTAATGAAACAACGGTCTTGGAATAGTTTATAATAATAATAATAATAATAATAATAATAATAATAGAAAATTAAATAAATTAAAAAATGTTGAGGAAAAAAAAAAAAAACACCTGATGATGAGATACGAGCACAACGCAAGACAAAAGCAGTGGTGCTTTTATTATGCCACAGTCGACAACTTCTGGTTATTCCAGTTCTGATCACATGGGAAAGCAGCAGGGGTGTTTTATCAAACTAAATACATTATGGTCATGTTATAATGCTGCTCTGTACAGAGTAATGAAACCCACATCATATTAAAGCATCTTTGGTGTTTGCCAATAAAAGGTTTTTAAAAAACCAAACCAGAAACTGAAGGTGGATGATATCATTACACAGGACACAATCCATGTGACCAGGGGTGTAGTGGACATTTTAAAAAAGTGTGGGGGACAGCTGTATGAAACCCAAAAGTTTACATTCTTAATCACCTTTTTCTAAATGGTCTGTCTATAAAGGTGAGGAGGACGTATCCCCCAGTCCCCCCAGTTGCTACGCCCCTGCATGTGACCATTTAAAAACTGTTTATTTCTCTGGATTTGAACATTCTGCAAAATATTTGGGATAATACACTACCTGACAAAAGTCTTGTCACCTATCCACGTTTTAGGAACAACAAATAATAAATTGACTTCTAGTTGATCATTTGGTATCAGAAGTGGCTTATATGAAAGGCAAAGGCCTGTAGATTACGCTTATTTTACCAAAATAAAATATGATCATGTTTTGATTTTTAATTGTTTAATTAAGACAGTAAGGTCTGACTTTGCTTAGACAAAAGTCCTGTCACTTAACAGAAATAAAATAAACAGTATAGAACAAAGTCATGGTGCAGTGGAAAAATAATTAATATTGTGTATGACTAACATTAGCTTAGAGCAGGGGTTCTCAAACTTTTCAGCCCACGACCCCCAAAATAACAATGCCAGTGACTCGCGACCCCCAATATCCTCTGAGGTGGTTATAAATACAGAAACCTTGCATGCAATGGCACACACACACCAATAGACCCAAGTCTATTCTTTGTTTATTTTTTATAATGTATGTCAGTGCTGTAAATGTGCCAGAAATTTTAACCTGGTGTTATAAAATCTGCTGCATCTGACGCTATTGCTGTTTCTTTAATATAATGTGATTCCCTTGGGGTCGCAATTCAATAGAACTAGTAACTATATAGTATATACTGTAGTAACTATAAACGACTATTTTTTTTACTGTGGGTTATGGATAAAATATGGTAATTCTTAAGGTTTTATAAAAATAAATAGATTTTTGGAAATGACCAGGCGACCCCCCCTTCATTGTCCCACGACCCCTCGGGGGGTCCCGACCCCCACTTTGAGAACCACTGGCTTAGAGGACTGCATCCATACATCTCTGCAATGACTCTAACTTATCAATAAAGTCATCTGGAATGGCAAATAAAGCGTTCTCGCATGACACCCAGAGTTCATCAAAATTCTTTGGATTCATCTGCAATGCTCCTCCTCTATCTTACCCCAGACATACTCAATAATGAACATGTCTGGTGACCGGGCTGCCCAAAACTTGCTTTCAGGAACTTTGATGTGGAGGTTAAAGCATGAGAAGGAGTGCTATCCTGCAAAAGAATTTGCCTTCTTCTGTGGTTTGTAATGCAATGGGCAGCACAAACCTCACACTGAATTAAACCCAAAATCATGATCGATCCTTCCTTCACCAAACTTGACTGATTTCTGTGAATCTTGGCCATGCGGGGTCCATTAGGTCTTCTGCTGTATTTGTGATGATTGGGCTGCAGTTTAACAGATGATTCATCAGAAAAAAAAAAAAAAAAAAAGAAAAAAAAAAAAAAAAAATCAACCTTCTGCAACTTTCCAAATGATCAACTAGGAGTCAAGTTATCATTTGTTGCTCTTACAACTAGGATCGACGTCAAGACTTTGTCAGGTAGTGTAAAAAATAAAAAATAAAAAATAAATAAAAATATATAACACTAAATGGGTTTGTGATGCCTACACCTAACCCCACCCCTCACAGTGAAGTCACTAGCTCCATTGAGTGCATTGTCTGACACTGCATCTCTGAGATATGCAGTCTCAGCTTGCAAATCCAAGTCTGCTTCCAGATACTGTTGGGGGCTATTTTAATGAAAAAAAAAATCTTACATATTGTGTCTTTAAGGGCATAGAGGTGAAATCACAAAGGGTTTTGTGATGATATATTAATGGGTTCATAGCATTTTACAGGAAATTTCAAAATGGCTGATTGTTTGACTAGAAGTTATTAGAAAAAAAACATTTGACCACTAGGTGACACTGCCAAAAAGGTTCCTTACAGTCTATGGTTCCTTCATGACAGTGTTGTCAAAAACACCAAGTTCAGTCTGAATGCGCTCAAGCATTGCAGGGATATAACCTTACAGCAACTTTGGCAAAGTATTTGTTTGCATGTTATTCAAGAACAATTTGACTAATCTAGAATTCCATTTTTTGTCTGTATAGTCTAAAGATTATCTGCTTTAATAAGAGTTGAAGATGCAAAAAAAAAAAAACCTTCAAATTGCTTCAAGTAAAAGGAATAAAGGAGAACAACATTTTGTACATAGTCCAAAAGGGATACAAATATAACTTTAATTTGGACAGTTATTGGCACTAGATGGATTGAGTTAGAGACTACACATTTTCTGTGGTTAACATGCAGACTGATCTCTATTTGTATGCCACATTTCACAACTCTTTACTATAGATTTCCAGAATGGAGAAACTAAAAGCAAAGAAGAAAAGCCTTCAAACTCAGACTTTCCAGCGCAGCATTCATGAACAACTAGAGAAATGTCAGTAAAATGGAAATTGGCCATAAAGTTACTTACAACACTCTCTTGCTCTTCGGGGAAATTGTGTCCACCCATGAATCACTGGGACTTATGCTGTCTGGATCCAGCCTCTAAAGACATACATGTGTAAATGCGCACACACACACAGCAACTATTTGTGTATCCAAGAAAATTTTATACTTTACCTAAAATAAAAAAAGTCTTAAACTTACCCTATCATCAATCAACAGAGGCATAAACTCAGTGGACGTGCGTTGATGACCATCACTTTTCACAAAGAAGAATATGATGGCACTAAAACAAGGACGCGATCGTGTTACATAAAAGCTAATCTCACACAATAAATAAAAGATAAGGATATTTTTATTCCATAAAATCAGATGGAACTGTGGCTCCAATACAATGCGACTTCAGGTCTTAGGAGAAGATTTATCCTGCCTTACACAGTATATTGCATTTTCAATTTCACAGGAACTTTTAGGCCAGTAGGACAGCCGAACTTTGATCTCAAAGAAACTTCATGAGGTGTAACTCATAAGTGAACTAGAAATATTTTCAAGATGGAGTTAGTAAAAGGCTTCCCACAGCATTTTGTTTCACTCTTGCACTTGAATATTGCTTTTTAAAAAGTAGAACTTCTGCACTACCAGTGTCACTTAACAGAAATACAAAAATAAAAATCGTAAATGCAAATGTTTTACATCCCCATCATGTAAAAATGCATGTTATCCTTACAATATTCCCCCAATGTTTACCCTTGGTTTTTCTCTGCATATTTTGGCATGTCTTGAATTTTGTTTGCCTTTCTAGAAGCCTGTTAGATTTTTCTTCTGCTCACATGCAAACCATGATCTCTCATAGACTTTGGCCCATACCTGCTACATTAGCCATGCCCCAAAATTTTTGTGATTGGCCAAACTGGAAAGTGACAGACAAATTTGAGAATAATTCTCAATGATGTTTACAATTGCACACATAAATGCATTATAATAAATAAAAATAATAAAAAAAAATAAAAATTTCCCAGTACCTCAGAAGACAAAGGCCAGCACCACAGTAATTGAGCAATGGCTTTGATACTTCTTCTGGATGCAGTCCAAACCAGCCAAACCTTGAAATAAATGACTCGAATAAGACTTTATTAAATAATATTAACAAATAAATGTACCTATTAATATTATTTTAAATTGTAAAAGGATAGCAACCACAATGTGATGAACATGAGCCCACCAGCTCGTCTTCAGGGGGAGAAATGAGAGTTTGTGAGGGATCAAAAATGATGGCTTACTCGCAGTGTCGTGCAAGGGGGTGTGTTTATTTACAGTGCCAAAAAGTCCATCCACATTGAAGGTATATATACAAAAACAAACAAAAATCCAAAACGTACCAGAGAAACTACAAACAGGAAAATAAATAAGAAAAATATACTCCAGATATATCTGCAATAATAATAACAACAACAGGTATCCACAATATACGAGTTTGCTTGTTTACCAAGTCATTGCAAGAGTGCTACTGTGGTGACTCAAGCAAACTCGTATATTATGGATATGTGTTTTTTGTTTTTGTGATATATTTGGAGTATATTTTCCTGATTTATTTTCCTGTTTGTTGTTTCTTTGGTACTTTTTGGATTGCTGTTTGTTTTTGTATATACCTTCAATGTGGATGGACTTTTTGGCACTGTAAATAAACACCTTGCATGACACTGCGAGTAAGCCATCATTTTTCTGATCCCTCATGAACTTACATTTCTCCCCCTGAAGACGAGCTGGTGGGCTCGTTTTCGTCACACACAAACTACATTGTATTTTTTACTATGACAATACAGATTCTGATTAGTTAATTTTAACCTCGTTTTAATATAAAATAGATATTAAACAAATTAAATTTAGTTTTTAATGGTTTCTTTGTGAAATAATGTAGTTAAAAACGCAAAATAAACAAAAAAAATATTTAAAAAAGTATATATAAAAAAAAAAGTATGGCTAAAGTTTTTGCACATGGAAACATTTCTTAATATTCTAAAAATAACATTTAAAGAAGTAAACTGAAGTCAAAATTACATTTACTTCTTACTGCCACAATTTAAACACAGCTTCACCTATTCTCTAGATCAAGGGCTGCCCAAACTTTCTTAAAAAGGGCTGAAATCCAAACTTGATTGAGGGCTGTGGGTCGAAGTTAAATATACCAAACCATAATACATTAAATAAAAAAGTTATTTGCGTGTTTTTTAAAAAGAACTAGAAAACATTGCTTTAAAACATTAAATGATGATACAGTATCAATTTTAATGTTTTGTAATGCACTTATTATAGTAAAAATATAAACAATCCCATTTTTTTGTAGCTCCTCAATTAAACAAAGAAATAAAATGTTATATTTAATTCAAAATGACAGTCTGTCAAAAGGTATTCACCCCCAACCAACTCCCCATCATTTTCCCTCTCCTTTCAGTCGGGATGGCGGGCCAAACCAAAGGTTACCAGGGGCCAACTTTGGCCCATGGGCCTTACTTTGGCCACCTCTGCTGTAGATGCTTATGTCACTGCTCAAACCTTGTGAACTAGCCTGAACCACAATATAAATGCATCCTTAGATCAGGAAATTCAACACATCCCTCTAGTATAAACCCCTTGTGTCAAAACATCGAGACAGTTTACCTTGAGCTTGCCCACCCAATTAGCAATGCACTGGATCCCCAAAGCAAGATCCCAAGTCCAAGTCCAATAAACTTCACAACTGGGACAGCGCTTATATGTCCTGAGAAGAAAAACTTTCATAAATAACATCTATATATCTTAAACGCTTCATAATAAGCTTTACCTGTGGCCCAAAGTGCTCCTCCAAGCATAGCAGCGGGATGAGCTCTGGATGGGTGAAACAACGTGTCAACAACCAGTCCAACAAACCATATACCCGAACTGCAAATCCACTGGAAAAACATTCCTGGAAAAACAACATTTTTTGAGTCAAAAGTGATGGCCTGAAGGATAAAAGAGTACAGTTGATGTCTTTACCATCGCCGGTCTCTATCCTTTTCATAGGAACAAAATAGCTTCCATACAACAGCACTGCAAACCCACAGGTCACATAGCCATAGGTGGTTTCTGCACTGTTCTGCACTTTATTGTAGGACAACACAGCATCATCACCAGAAGGCTCTATAAAACAAAACTAATGGTTAACATTTAGCACTTGTGCTAAAATACATTCAAATAGCATTAAGCGCATATCAACTATCTATGATGACTATGAGGCTATAACCACTTCCAAGTTCACACATAGAAGTGCTGTTCGTCAAGTATTTATATAATTTAGATAAGTAATGCTTATTTTACCTTCAGCTGCCAATGTGCTACAGCTTCTTACAAGCAAAAGCACAATTACAGCTAGTAGAGCCATCTCAGTGTCTTATACTCTCGGATAAACACTACATTTTTTGTAGGGGCAAAGCAGTCAGCTTTGAAAAGCAGGTGTCAGTAATTAGTGTTGCTTTATAGATTGACTGGAGTTTCCAGAGTGTTCCATTAGATGGCGGTCACGTTCCGACTTGTTTTGATTCCACTGCGCAGAAGAATGACTGTTAGCCAATCAGATGACGCTTGGCCAGCATCCCAAATCCTGAATATGCAAGAGGAGGAAAGTAAAATCAACAACAAAATCGCTCTTCTTAACCTAGATTAAAAAAACAGTAACAAAGACAGTTGGTTAATAGTCGGTACGTAATGTCTCTTTAAATGTTAAATTGGTTTTAATATGCAGAATATTGAATGACAAGAAATTAGTAGCACATTAGTGTACAGTAAACATTTCTGACAGGGATAACGTTACTTCTTTTGAAACGTTGCTGTATAATTATGATCTCGAGCACAATATTTCTGCTTTTGTTTCAGCACTAACGTTAGTAGAAAGATTCACTGTACCAAACGTGTATGGTTGCTATGGAAACTGAGGGTAAGGTAAGGACATTCATATATTATTTTAACAATTCTTGTAGTTCATGTAGTAGTATACCCTGCAAAAATTTGGGATCATTAAGTAAGATTTAGATGTTTTAAAAAGAATCTCTGATGCTCAAGCAATGCATTAATTTTATCTGAAACAACAGTATTATTGGGAGAGTATTACAGTTTATACAACTGAATGATCATTTAGGTGTATAAAAATACACTAAGGTGGTGCTCAAGAAACATTTCTTATTATTTTTCTATGTTTCTTACTATTTTTCAGATTTTTGGTATTGTTTTTTAGAACATATTAACCTTTTCTTTTATTTAATGGAGCAAATGTGCTACATTGCATGAAAAAACTTGACTCAGGCCCCTAGCCAGGGAGTGTTCAGGTGGTTCAGAAGACCCACCCCTCACTGACAAAGGTCCAGAATTTGTCCCATTCATGAGCTCATTTGTCCTATTTTGACTGCTATGCCATCATAAATAGTAAAAATAACCCATCCAAAAATGCTTTGAGACCAAGCGGAATCCTAGTGTCACTTAGTTAATCAGTTTTGGCCAATGCAAACAATTATTTTTCAAGAGTCCAACATCCAGGTGTCAAGAAAACATCTGATGTAAAGTGAAGTAATCTTTCACTACTCTATTGTTTTCAAATAGACAAAACATTTGACAAGTAACTTTTATTCTAAATCATCTAAAAGTGTGGTTATGATGGTCATCCGTCAAGCTAATTCAGCTAAAAATAGTGCTTAAAAGGTAACCTAAATGTAACCTACTGAACCTAAATTCAGTATATAAATCTCATAATTAACTAGAAAATGAGACAAATAACTGCAAAAAGGTCCACTTATTTGAGAAAATAGAACCATTCCTTTCACCAGGCTGGCTAAGGGCCTGTGACTACTGGTTTTCTGACAACAAAATTATCTGAGGTAATGTTATATGAATGCCAGAAACAATATTTAGATTTATCAATTACTGTGCTATTAAAACATTTGAAACTATCAAATGCCCGGCCCCCAAGTTTTCTGATTGATTTTCTAAGGTGATCAAGTGCAAGGCAGCAGTGGCCTGGGAACCAGGAAAACCACTGTCCATTGAGGAAGTAGAAGTCGCCCCTCCCAAAGCACATGAAGTACGGATCAAGGTAAACTCATTACATAACATACATGTTCATTACATGTATTTGTCATGCTAGATTGAGTACAGTGTAAATTTAGACTTGCTTTTATCTAAAAACAACTTAAGCCAGAAGTATGTGGTTATGACTAGGCCCACACGGAATCTGCGCGCGCAGAATTCCGCAGATTTTCCGCAGATTTTTAGCCCATCATTTAATTCTGTTTATTTACTTACAGTTAACCATTTACTGTTAATCTAATTGGATTTGCATTTTAAACATTAAATACAAGTTAAAAAGATATAATTTTTTATTTAACATATTAAGGTTTTAGTTATGATACTTCCAAAATAATTCCGCAGAAATCCGCAGATTTTTACCACAATTCTCCGCAGAAATAGCAAAAAACGTCCGCAGATTCCGTCTGGCCCTGGTTATGACATGTATGCTTTCAAATGACTTAATTAGTATTTTATTGTGATTTAATTGATGTAGTATTATTTTATTTCACCTTGCAATTACTTTTTTTTATTAACTCTTGTCAGATTGCAGCATCTGGAGTCTGTCACTCTGATTGGGCTTACCTGTATGATATTGCTAAAATGAAGCCACGGCCGTTTCCTTTGGTCTTGGGGCATGAAGGGGCAGGGGTGGTGGAGAGAGTCGGTCCAGGTGTCACCAAGGTGTCTATAGGTAAAAACCAATTTCTATTATAAGCAACTTCAGATGAAGAATTTACATTTAAAAAAAAAATAAAAATAGATTATGGACTTCAGTTACTTACAGAATAAAATTTGTTTAATTAATCGTGTATGTTTTATATAATGTATGACACATTTTGGCGTCTGCAACTAATTAAATTTACCAATAATGATTTAAAAAAAACATTTTTTGATATGCTGATCTGTACTTTAAAAAAATATATAAAAAATATTTAACATTTAAAAATTTTGAAAATAGTGCATGAAAATACATTATTTTTCATTTAATAATAAAATAAAATAAAAAATACATTATTTCTTTTAAAGTCATTACTTTTTCTTTCTAAACATCCAAAAATTCTCATATAAACTTAAAATGTTTATTAATTTTTTGATGTTTTGATGCTTAAAAATACTTTTTCAACTTTTCATTATTTTTTTCCATGATTCATATGAATATGCGAAAAATCCAGTATGTGACCTGCATTAATTCCAAATATATTCATCTGAAGGAGATAAAGTGATTCCTCTGTTCCTGCCACAGTGTGGACAATGTGAACGCTGTCAGAGTCCAAAGACCAACCTCTGCACCAAAAACTGGTTAGAATAAAATAAATAAATAAAAAATCACTTGTCTACAACTTTGTTTTTTTACATTTAATTTTGAATAAAGACCAACTGTTGTTATTTAGCATTAGTATGATTATTTATTATGATTCAATGTCATTTCTGTGTTTACGTGACTATGCATTTTCTATTAGTTAATCAGTCATGATGTTATTTAGCAACTCCGAATTATCATTTTTCTATGCTTGACATCCATTAGTATTCCCTCTCTGCCTTTTAGGGAGAAAACTCAACAAGGTGTTCTTGCTGATGGCACCAGCAGGATCACCTGTAAGAATCAGCAGGTTCATCAGTTTATTGGTATCAGCACTTTCTCTGAATATACGGTTGTGCCAGAGGACAATGTGACCAAGATTCACCCAGACGCTCCACTGGACAGAGTGTGTTTGCTGGGCTGTGGAGTTTCTACAGGATATGGGGCAGCAGTGAACACAGGCAAAGTGTGTGTGATGTCTACTGGCATAATGACAAAAAATAACATCCTACTATCTTGTATCATGTGTGATATTGTTTGTCATTGTCTTTCCCAGGTGGAATCTGGCTCCACATGTGCCGTGTTTGGTTTGGGAGCTGTGGGACTGGCAGCTGTCATGGGCTGCACAGCTGCCGGTGCCTCCAGAATCATCGCTGTTGACATCAATTCAGACAAGTTTGAGATTGCCAAGACATTTGGAGCGACTGAGTTTGTGAACCCTAAAGACCACAGTAAACCCATTCAGGAGGTGCTGAGGGATTTAACCAATGGTGGGGTTGACTACGCTCTTGAGTGTGTGGGCGATGTGGGCGTTATGGTAAGTTATGCAAGTTTATTAGTAGAGCTGTCAAATTGTCAAGTAGAAGAAAACCATTGATTGTTTTCCATTGAGCAGCGGGCAGCTGTGGAAGCATGCAGTCCTGCAGGGGGAGTCTGCGTGATTGTGGGCTGGATTGAGGTGGAGGAACTTTCTCTGGCCCCACTGGATATCCTGCTGGGAAGAACTCTGAAAGGCACTTATTTTGGAGGTAAATGCCAAGATTGGTTCAAGGCAACTTTGGATGTTGTTTGAAAAGTAAATGTGAGAAATTAAAGTGACAGTTTAACCTAAATTCTGTCATCATTTATTCACCCATTACTTGTTCAAAACCTGTTTGACTTTCTTTTATTTTCATTAAAAGCTGAAAACCTGTAACTATTGACTTCCATTGTGTTTGATTTTCTTACCATAGAAGTCAATTGTTACAGGTTTTCAGCTTTCTTCAAAATGTCGTCTTTTGTGTTCAACAGAATAAAGAAACTCAAAAAGGTTTGTAATCACTTAAGGGGGATTTAATGTGTAAATTTTCAGTTTTGGGTGAACTATACCTTTAAAGAGGCCATATGCATCCGTTAAAGGATTACAGAGCACAGCATCTTCAATAACTTACTTAATACCGTATAACCCATTATCAAGACCAGTTACACTCACAAAATAAATGTGTCCAAAGCCCATGATCTAAGGAGGAGCTGCCAAGAATTAGTTGACCCATGATTGCTCTTATCTCTTATGAAATACAAGCTCACAAAAAGAGGCCTCCATCATAAAAGCAACATAATTTCTCATATCAGTTATTGGTCACATTATTGCATTATTGGAAAAAAGGTGAAAAGTAATGTGTGTTTCTTTGTCTTCTATTACAGTATATGCAACACATAAACCTTTGTTAAGATTTTAAACATTTAGTTTAGTGCTTCATTTAATGTTCTTGAACACATTTGTTTCACATACTGGACATTTTTGCAGCACTATTTTTCTCAGTTTGTCTGAAACGGCGCCATTGAATTCTGGTTTCAATAAACGCCCTCTTTCATAAAAAAATGTCAGTGCTCTGATTGGCCAAGCATGTCAAGACAAGCATATGTCAGAAATGTATTGCCTCTTACCATAATTGCCAGATTTAGTTTCCAAGGATGCTATTTTAGACAGGCAGTTTTTTTGTTTAAAAGTGCAGTAGGTGATCTGCAAAATTGCTAACCGGTTAGCATAATATCTTTGAAACACAGTTCCACCCCTTCCATCCAAAACCACACCTCCTGATATCATGAACGCACACAATAAATCATGATCATGTCATTTGGCAGTTAGAAAACTTCATAATAAAAAAAACTGTATTATATCTTGCACATTTTCAGTTGTGTAGCCAGCAAAACTTTTCATAATGTGCAATATTTCCTGCATGCAAGGATCGCTGGTCTCACTCTCTCATGCGCTTTGTCCTAAAGCAGGGGTGTCCAAACTCGGTCCTGGAGGGCCGGTATCCTGGAGAGTTTAGCTCCAACCCTAATCAAACACACCTGAGCCAGCTAATCAAGCTTTTTACTAGATATACTAGAAACTTCCTGGCAGGTGTGTTGCAGCAAGTTGGAGCTAAACTCTCCAGAACACCGGCCCTCCAGGACCGAGTTTGGACACCCCTGTCCTAAAGCGACTACTATGCTTAGTGCTTGGCCGGCGGCATGTAGGAATTATACTTATTACTGAGCCATATTTACATGCTATTTCAGACCGAATATTCAAAGTATCAAGATAAAAAATATAGGGATCGCATCACAGGTTGTCATTGTTCAAAAATGAACCAATGTGAATATAAAACCAACTTCACCTCAGTAAAACAGGCTAGGTGGAATAGCGCTATTTACTGATGTTTTGTTGTTAAACTAAATAAAAAATCTACATTATTGATGCTGTAAAAGGTCCCTTAAATTGAAAATAGTCACATCAATCTTTTGGCAGAAGATTTCAGTGGCTGAACAACACCTCTGTGCATATAACCCATTCATAAAACAACACAATCTACATAAGCTTTGCGTGACTAAAGTAGTTTTGAAACATAACATTACCTGTCTAAAATAAATACTCCAGCCATGGTGTCATCTTTCCTCCAGTGCTCAAAATTACTCCAATATTGATTCAGCATTTGTTTTTAGCGCTGTCACTCGTGTCCACGTGACCGTGGCACACATGTGGCAGATCTGCGTGAACAGAGGAGCGCAGTTGTACAAATCTACATTTGCTGACAGACAGTTTGGGCTACTTATCAGAATTATGGGAATTATCGGCCTGACAATTTTTAATTGGATGAACATTTTTTAGTCTTATGCCTTACCCAGAATATAAAAATACATATAAATACATTTAGATCATTTACTTTATTTATTACTGTTGGAATGTGAAGAAAAATGTTTCTGAAGTCAGTCACCTACTGCACCTTTAATGTTTTACCATTACTCAAGTCCAATTTATGTTGATCGATTGAAACCAATTGTGCAAATGACTCAAACTAGAGTTTCATAGTTTGATGATCGATGCATTTTAGGCTTGATCAGTGTTCTCTGATGGACAGAAAAACAAATCCCTTATGTGAGGCTGCAAGCGGTTTGTCTTTGTAGATCTTATACATGCACAAACAGATGCATTACACACAGGAGGAAAAGAAAAACATTACAAAGCATCAAATGCCCTTTTTAAAGTAATTACCTCGCTCATTTGATTGACAGGCTGGAAGAGTGTTGAAGCTGTGCCCAGACTGGTTCAAGATTATATGAGCCGAAAGATTCTCCTGGATGAGTTTGTGACACACAGACTGACTCTAGATCAGATTAACCAGGCATTTGATCTCATCATCAGTGGGAAAAGGTTTGTTTTTATGCATCTACTTATGAACAAAATCATTGATTTGTATTGTGATACCAAAAAGAGTTCATTACTTAAATGTTATACCTTTACTCTTTTCATAGCAGACTGTTGTGTTCACCATATTCATATATTCAGTAATGATCATTTCTCACAGTACATATGATATTGCAGTATTATGCTCAAGTAGTGACATTTTTCATATTGTGACTGGCGTCAGGTTATTTAAAAAATGTAATTAGAATAATTATTTACTAAAATATATGGGAACGTAGTCTATTGGAAAGGGCTGGAGGACAATCACTGGCCACTTTATTAGGTATACCTGTCCAACTGCTAGTTGACGCAAATTTCTAATTAGCCAATCACATGGCAGCAACTTAATGGCATGTAGATATGGTCAAGACGATCTTCTGCAGTTCAAACCGAGCATCAGAATGGGCAAGAAAAGTGATTTAAGTGACTTTGAACGTGGCATGGTGGTTGGTGCCAGACAGGCTGGTCTGAGTATTTCAGAAACTGCTGATTTACTGGAATTTTCACGCACAACCATCTCTAGGGTTCACAGAGAATGGTCCGAAAGAGAGAAAATATCCAGTGAGCAGCAGTTCTGTAGGCGCAAATGCCTTGTTAATGCCAGTGGTCAGAGCAGAATGGCCAGAGTGGTTCGAGCTGATTGAAAAAATAGCCGAGGTATGTAGAAGAGCATTTTTGAACACACAACACGTCGAACCTTGAGGCGGATTAGCAACAGCAGCAGAAGACCACACCGGGTGCCACTTCTGTCAGCTAAGAACAGGAAACTGAGGCTACAATTTGCACAGGCTCACCAAAATTGGACAATAGAAGATTGGAAAAACGTTGCCTGGTCTGACGAGTCTCGATTTCTGCTGCAACATTCAGATGGTAGGGTCAGAATATGGCATCAACAACATGAAAGCATGGATCCATCCTGCCTTGTATCAACAGTTCAGGCTGGTGGGGGGTGGTGTAATGGTGTGAGGGATATTTTCTTGGCACCCTTTGGGCCCTTTTAGTACCAATTGAGCATCGTGTCAACGCCACAGCCTATCTAAGTATTGTTGCTGACCATGTCCATCCCTTTATGATCACAGTGTACATATCTTCTGATGGCTACTTCCAGCAGGGTAATGCACCATGTCATAAAGCATGAATCATCTCAGACTGGTTTCTTGAACATGGCAATGAGTTCACTGTACTCAAATGGCCTCCACAGACACCAGATCTCAATCCAATAGAGCACTTTTGAGACGTGGTGGAACGGGAGATTCACATCATGGATGTGCAGCCGACAAATCTGCAGCAACTGCGTGCTGCTGTCATGTCAATATGGACCAAAATCTCTGAGGAATATTTCCAGTACTTGTTGAATCTATGCCACGAAGGATTAAGGCAGTTCTGAAAGCACAAAGGGGGGTCTAACCCTGTACAAGTAAGTTGTACCTAATAAAGTGGCCAGTGAGTGTATATGTTGACTAAATGAGAATTAATATGACAAGATAAAAAAAATTGCAAGTCACACTAATGAAGCATTGATAATACTTTTGTTTATTGTGTGATATTTCATTTCATGCCAACTTTAAGTGATAAATCGGTAAACCTTTATTATATGGGACACATGGTTAATTTTAATGAACTTTCAGTTAACATGAATGACATAACATGAATGTATTTTTAATTTAATATTAATAAAGATTAATAAATACTGTAATAAATGTATTGTTCATGTAAGTTATATGCAGTTAACATTAACTACTGTCCATATCCTGTATTGTAAAGTGTTACAGATAAATCTTTACTAAAACCATGTCATCATTCATAATAAAATTTAAATCCAATAATAAAAAGCCTGAGCAATGAGTGCAAAATGTATTGTCAAACTTTTATACAACTTGATTTCTCTCTTTCTTCTTTTTATAGCATTCGGACAGTGATTGAGATGTGATATTCCCAAAAATCCTTCTAACAGAGCACACAATATCAGTGGTTTTGGTGTGTTTCTCCTCTACTTCTCTAAATGTCATGCGCCATCCACATGAAAGCAGAATTTGTAATAAAGTTTAAAAATGAGTTTTGCTGGGTTGTCACAGTAACAGCCATTATGACTACAATAAAAGACACTTATGCAATATTTACAAAGGAAAAGAGATAGGCAGGCCCATATTTAAACAATGATTACCCACCTACCCGCTAATCCAAAGTTCCCTTTTCAGTTCCTGTATGTATAGTATCTGTACAGTTACAGATGGAAAGGAAAAGTCATTCATATTTAGGGCACTGATTGTTCTTTTGGGTCATATTTTCAAAGAGCATATCTGTTATGATCAGAGACTGTTCTACATAATAAAGCCGAAGTTGAATTTGACTTGGTTTTTAATCTCTTTTCTTGGCAGTATGCACGCTTTCTCTGCAAAACAGTCTTATTTACTTCAGTTTACTTTACTCGCTACATAATAAGAGTACTTTTTTTGTCTGTGTTCCTTGTGACACAGTGGCTATGTTTTTATTAGCATATGCATCCCCAAATAACCCCTTTGTAGTCGGATTGAAAAGCATTGATTGAGCTTTGATCTGAATGAAATTTCAATTGGATTGGAAGGGGTAGTTTTTGTTCCTTTTGTAAACTTAATAGCAAAAAATGACCATGTAAACTCTTGAATTTGACTTTGTAAATCATATATAGATGTCTCTGGGACACATGACATGTATTAGCCTGCGCATATTTTTATAAATGGACAAATCCTTTGACTGTGTATTTTAATTCGGCAGCTTAATGAAGGATGTAATTTTAGAAACAAAACTAAATTTAACAAAAGGCCATTCAAGACTAAATGTTTTTTTTTTTTCATGATAAATTCATGAGGTTTATGTGCATGCAAAATGAACTTTCGATTTAGATTTTTCAGACACCATAACATGCTTCAAAAATAGCATAATTTGTTTAATCTTTGAACTTAAAGGTTCCCTGAAGTGCTTTAAAAGTGCATTTTTTTATTCTATGTTTCACATAATCTCTGAAACATGAATTGAGGGTGGGAAATAAAGTAGCCCCTTCATTTAAAAAAAAATTTAAAACAGCCATTTTGTTTTTATCACAGCTCTGCCAGTGAGAGTGGTTGAGCTCAAGCGCATGAAATGAAAGGCAAATAAGTAGCATCTTGAGAGGGGTGGGGGGGAAGACATGTCAGATACTAGAGCATTTGTTGGTCAAGGTTCGATGAGAAACTGAAGTATGAGGTGACGTTAAAAACATCGTTGATTCGTTTTAGACAAACTGCAAGCTTTGGGTGTTTATATCAGGTTTCTAAATGCAAATGTTGTCACTGCTTTGGAGCACACTAGCTTATAGATATCTTAAAAACTAACAACACTGAACACAACATCTCAAAATTTATTTTATATTCACAGGAAATGTTTCTTAAACATCAGCATCATCACGATATAATTTAATGCAGATTTTAAAGCAAGCACCTCTGTGGTAAAACAATGTATATCATTTGGACATTCATTTGGAATTACTGTGCTCATATCGACAAGTCATCAACATGTTCTAAATAAAATCAGGGATATTTTTAGTCACTTTATTTATAATAATTATTATTTATATTTTGCTAATGAGCTGTTAAAACCAAGCCCGATACGCAGGATTTCTTGTCAGCACTTTGAAGGGAGCGCTCAAATTATTGCATGCATTGCCTATTTGTAAGCTATATTTATTCCTATGTATTAAATTTAAATAATGTGCTTGCAGTATGTACACTTTTTTATATCTCTATTGGTGTCATATGCAGTTTACGCAAGTATGATGTCACACAGGCAGAGCATGTGCGCAAAAGTTTCAAATGGAATATAAAACACATTATTTAAATCACATTACAATGTTTAGAGTACATATAAACAGATCTGCGATCAGATTCAATTCATCTGGATTGAAAATTGGCGCATATAAACATAGTGTGACATTTCTTCTCATTTCTACATATGATTTGATCGAATTGACTGAATATTCATTAGTTCTTGATCATAATCCACATGTACACAAAGGTTTCCTTCGAAAACTGACTATGCGTGTCAGTTATCCAATCACATGCAGGCAGCAGTATGTTCAGCTGCTGTATTGGTCAGTCATCCACGTGTTTTAAATCATATAGCAGCTGTGCAGTACAAAGTACACTAGTACCAGCAGGTCCTCTCCCGAGCCCTGACAAAAACAGCTCTGTAAGTTATTAATAGCATACAAACATTTGAAAACTTAAATCTGTGCATGCAGTCGTACGCTTTACTGAATGTGTTTTAAATATGTTCAAAAACTAGGGTACTTTATAGCACTGAAAGATAGATTTAAATTTAAATGAATACAACCTGGATTATTTTATGATAATATTTTAAATATATAAGAATTGTGTACTGTTTATTTTAAATATTGAAGCATTATTCTGCTATGACAAGTTAGTGTACAACTTAAAACTACAGTATAATGCAGTATACTTCTGTAACTCTACCCCACAGAAACACGTAACAAATATGCAACCTCATGTCTATGCACACAGATACAAATATTGGTGAAATATCTTGGCTTTAACTGATGTATGATATGGCTTATATAGATAATTGCGACAGCATGACGATGAATGATGTTCCATGAGATTAACTTTAAAAGTAATACACTTTGCATTTAACTAGACGGTACAGTACATTCTTATTGATATTCACAGAAAATATCACAAAAAAATGTGTTTTATGTGATAACATATATTTTAATAATTAGTCATGAAAAAGCATTATTTGCATGTTTCATTTTTCTTCATTTGTGAAAGAGGAGTGACGTATGGATTAGGGATGCACCAATACCAGTATCGGATATCAGGTCGATATATGGTTAAAATACTCGTACTCGTATCGTACATGAAATGCCGATACCATGCACCGATACCACTCAACAGTATTTCACTACGTGGATGTGATTTATTGTCCTACCTGACTTCAATTAATGTATTATTTATTAATAGCTTAGTCCTTATCATAAATATTTACAATAGATGTCGCCTACTCTGTTGTTGTCTTGTGGAAGGAATGCGTGAATAGAGTCGCCATTTTAGTACAGGGTAGCGCTCCTTTGAAATGAATGCAGGACCAAGGTGCAGTGGAGGACTGTGGCCATCCAGAGCCAGAGATAAATATACACATATATGCATATATCTGTGATGGGGAGTTTTCCCGGTGGTCAGTATGCAAATATTTTTTAAATTACGAAAATTATAATTTTATCACTTTTCTACATAGATGGATAAGTGTCCGCAGAGGCATTGCCAACAAAGAGCATGTGTTTATGTGCATGGAAATGTATTATCCTCCCTCCCTGTTTAATTTGATCTAAAACACACCCCCTCTCCTGCTTTCACTTCTTATTCTAACGGAGGGAGCGATTAGTTTGTGAATGAATCCCCGTTATGAACAACTCCTTCACTTAGACGACAATAATACAAATTTTTTGCATCTGTCATATTTAATTTACATTGTTTGCTTATTTTATTCAACAAAACTAGCATAAGCCTAGAATTTAGTGCAAGTTTGTGCTACTTTGCCTTATGGTGAATGCAGTAAGTGACTGTATTATCGTCAATAACGCTACTTGTTGAGCCGCACAAAAGTTCATAACATACAAAAACGTAAAAAACGAAATCTTACCTATGAAATGTTCTGACTTTATGATTTGTTTTCTTTGTTTGCTCGTTACTACACCCGTAAGCAGTGCTAAAGTCCAGCATCTTCACATTGGCACACTGTTTTGACTAGTGCGGCTGAATGACATTTGTCCTGGGAGCACTGTACAAATGTGGCGGCGCTATTGATGCATGCTCAGGGTATGTGATATCTAGTTTATATATCTATGAGTCCTTATAAACAATCTGTTTAAATTACATTATTAACAAATCCATACTGAAGAATAAACCGAATATGAGTATGCGTATTTGTAGCAATATGTTAAGATGAAATCGCTTAAAACATCTTAATATTTTAAAGAAAGTAGTCAAAGTTTGCATAACCAACTAACTTATCCACCCACGACCCAACCATATGGTTAAACTTTTTGATTACCTGACGTGCGGATTAATGGCAGGACTCGCGAATATAACGTAATTGGTAATCGATAAGGTCTATTGATTTACAGGGTTATCAATGTGTGTATATTTTTGACTTGTCATAGCCTTCTGTTAAAGATTTTTGTGTTCATCCTTGCTACAAACAAAAAATAAAACCTCCTTTCAAATTAATTGCACTTTCATTGAAACCAAATCTAAGAAGTATCGGAATTGGTACTCGGTATCTGCAAGTACACAAATTAAAATTCTTGTAGTCGTATTGGTTTGCAAAAAAGTGGTATCGGTTCATCCCTAATATGGATCATGCATTTATGCAACAATAATAGCATTTATTTGTTCATCAATTTTATCAGACTCTTTCTAACTTACAGTGAAAGAATAAAATAAAAATAATAATACATTTACACAAATTCCAGGATTTTAATGGTCATTCGGTTTCTTTTAGGAGGCTGATTGTATAAAACTGTACTAAAAGATTGTGGTTACCATGGAAACTGAGGGAAAGGTAATTTTTGCCATCAAAGATTTTTTTTTTAAAGAAATATATCAGATATATTTTATAAATATATTAAGATATGATAAAATATGTTATCCACCCTAAGGTGATCAAGTGCAAGGCAGCAGTGGCCTGGGAACCAGGAAAACCACTGTCCATTGAGGATGTAGAGGTCGCTCCTCCCAAAGCACATGAAGTACGGATCAAGGTAAATCCATTTCATTTCACTATAATACAACATTAATGTAAGATATTACTTTGATCAGTGGCAAGGCAGTATTTATTTATCAGCTCACTGACTATGAATTGACCCGGGTCAGATGGTGGCATCTGGAATATGCCATACCGACTGGACTTTCCTACATGAAGTTGGTAAAACAATGAATCCACAGCCTTTTCCTGTGGTTCTGGGGCATGAAGGGGCAGGAGTGGTGGAGAGTGTCGGTCCAGGTGTCACAAAGATGGCCAAAGGTAAGCTAACTGAAATCTGAGTTCTCTTGCTTACAGTTTACCAGGGTTTAGCAAATAATCCCAGGTGTTCATATGCTGAGCTTTAATCCTAAACAATCATTCATTCATTCATACATTTTCCTTCGACTTAGTCTCTTATTTATCAGGAGTCGCTTCCGTGGATAAAGAGAGTGTTTTACGCACAGACATTTATTAGCCTACATATTTAATTTCGTTTGTTAAGCGCCAAGATTTGTTTCAAAACTATTTCTAAATTCAGTTCTAATTTCCAGAAAACTAATAAATGAACAATAATAATGAAGTGTGGTCAAAAAACTGAGTTATATCCAAATACACATGCTATGCCCCATATGGTCTAAAATCTGACAGGTGGGCAAATCTAAGCTTGTTTTTAATAAAACAAATATAAATATCCATATAATAAATAATACTACTACTAATAATAACATTATACAAAAGCAAATTGTCATGAATAAACTGAAAAAGTTTTTATACTTATGTAGATAATAATTATTGTAATATTTTAATCCTTTAATTATTTTTCATTTGTAAAGATATTTGGGTATTGCTGTACATCCTGTGTGTACTATGCAGTGTTTAAGCGAGGCGCACATCTAACGCGCTCTGCGCTGGACTTTAGACCTCCTCTTAGCTGGTCTATTGAACAGTCTATTTTAGTTCCTCAAAATAGCAACGCGCCAGCAACACACCTCCTTTTTTAGACCAGAACGCCTATGGGCGCACATATGAGCGCAAATGCATTTGCTATTTAAACAGCGTGGTGCAAAACATCAAAACGACACTTGCGTCAAGCTAAAAACTAGCAAACAACATTTGCGCTGCGCCTTGCGCCGGGTGTATGATAGGGCCCTTACGCTATGGACAATTTAGCTTACCCAATTCACCTATAGAACATGTCTTTGGTCTTGTGTGGGAAACCAGAGTACTCAGAGGAAACCCACGCGAACACGGGGAGAACATGCAAACTCCATACAGAAATGCCAACTGACCCAGCCGAGGCTTGAACCAGCAACCTTCTTGCTGTGAGGCGACAGCTCTACCCACTACGCCACTACATCACCCATCACCCATGACAGGAAAATAAATTAGCGGTAAATAAAAAATAAACGGTTCACACACTGCAGAATTCCAGAATTTTAATGGTAATGTTATGTTTATCAATGTTATGAATGCTTCTCATTCCATCAAATTTTGGAATAAAAAAAAACTATTGACTCTTTCATTGCAGTATTTGGCCTATTTACATAAACGCTGTAGCATCGACCAAGTAAAGTAAACTTTTTTTTTTATTTAAAACTATTAAAGAAAATAAATAGTAGATAGTAGTAGAAATAGTATCATTTATAATTGTATTTTGTTCTACTTTATATTCATTATTTACAGCGATTACATGTTTAAAATGTCAGGAAATCATTCTTTCAGGATTCATACACATTTTTACTACAAACATTCCATGACTTTTCCTGGACTTTCAAGTCCATTTTCATGACCTAATGTTTCATGTAATGTCTACATATACGTGGTAAATCATAAGAAAATCAATGAACATTTAAATTTGTTACAGCATACCATAAAACACGCAACAATCTCTTTAGTTTCAAGTTATTTTTATATCTATGTAAAATAGTTTATGCTTACACAGCACTAATTATGTGAGAGCATATTTTTGGCCAAGAAAAGAAATAAAAACAACTAGTCTCCATTCCAGTATACAGATATTTGTCAAACTACTTTTAGATGATGTTAAACTAGAAATAGTAGGCAAAACTACTTCTATTGTAAAGCCGCGGTCACACTGCACTTTTCGTTCCATAGACTTCCATTCATAGGCAATGGAATGCGGCAGACCAGAAGCGCAAGCATGTGCGACTAGTTTCGTCTTTTACTGCATTCGAAAGTTCAAGCTTGGTGAATTCTTACGTGCGAAATCGCATCACGTGATTGCGTTAGACCAATAGAAGATAATTTAAAATAAGAAATTTAACATATGGAGCAATCGCTAACTTTTATTAATGTCTAATCATATTGTTTAAAACCAACCCTTTTCGCAGCGCCGTACGACAGAATTTTGCAAGCACAAGCTAGGGTGACCGCAGCTTAAGTCGTTTTGGACAAAAACGTCTGCTAAATGACTAAATGTCAATGTAATTTCCATGACTTTTCCATAACCTTGTGAGTTTTTCTGTTTTTCTAAAACTTTTCCAGGCCTGGAAAATGCCATGTCAAAATTCCATCACTTTTCCAGGTTTTCCATGACCGTATGAACCTTGTTCTTTATTATCCTTTGCAAGAATATAAAAATGTAACTAAAACATGTTTAGTATAAAGGGCAATTACAAATAAATAGAAAGCCGTGATACAAACTATAATATTAACATAAACATTAATAAACATAAAAGGGACATTTACTGTAAATATATCTGCTTTAAATAGTTTTAATTTGAACTCAGATACTCAAAAACTGCAATATCATTCTACCATTTATCTACAGGTGATAAAGTTATTCCTTTAGTCGTGCCCCAGTGTGGACAATGTGAACGTTGTCTAAGTCCAAAGACAAACCTTTGCTCCAAAAACTGGTGAGTTAATTGGACTGATGGTTGTGTCTTTTTTTCCCCTAAACATGAGGCTTTGATTCATAAAGCAAGTGATCAAACAGATTCCTTTTTATTTCCAAGGGAGAAAACTCAGCAATGCCTTCTCGCTGATGGCACCAGCAGGATCACCTGTAAGAATCAGCAGGTTCATCAGTTCATTGCTATCAGCACTTTCTCTGAATATACGGTTGTGCCAGAGGACAATGTGACCAAGATTCACCCAGATGCTCCACTGGACAGAGTGTGTTTGCTGGGCTGTGGAGTTTCTACAGGATATGGGGCAGCAGTGAACACAGGCAAAGTGTGTGTGATGTGTGATTTCTACTAGCATAATGACAAAAAGACAAAAAATAACATCCTACTATCTTGTATCATGTGTGATATTGTTTGGCATTGTCTTTCCCAGGTGGAATCTGGCTCCACATGTGCAGTGTTTGGTTTGGGAGCTGTGGGACTGGCAGCTGTCATGGGCTGCAAAGCTGCCGGTGCCTCCAGAATCATCGCTGTTGACATCAACACGGACAAGTTTGAGATCGCCAAGACATTTGGAGCGACTGAGTTTGTGAACCCTAAAGACCACAGTAAACCCATTCAGGAGGTGCTGAGGGAGCTGACCAATGGTGGGGTTGACTACGCTCTTGAGTGTGTGGGCAATGTGGGGGTTATGGTAAGTTAAAGGGGACCTGTTATGCAAAAATCACTTTTATAAGGGGTTTAGACTCAGTTGTGTGACAACAGTGTGTGAATATAGCCAGCCTTCAACCACCATTAGAGTTTTCACACCTGTCGAGGAATGATAAAAGTAGAGTTTTAGGATGCACAAATGATCACTTATAGTCATAGACATTTTTACAGAGATAAAAGGTGCGTTCAACTTCATGCAGCGGTGCACGCCGGTTAGAAATTTTGTGTGGATTGATGCTGCGCGGACGCCACGTGACTGTCACATGTGGCATCAAAGTACCGCAACAGCGCTCCGAGATCAGACGTTTGATTCAGCCGGTGCAGCATCTGAAGAGCGACTGCAGGACCTGCGATGACGACACCGATACTACATGATTGGCCAAGTTCACTGCATGACAACAACCATGTGTGTTTCAGGTTTATTAATGGGCAACTTCCATCTCACAAATTTCAAAACAAACAATTAACTTTTTATACCCTCTCTATATTGTATATATCATGCTTATTACAAGACTACAAATATTTTACTGCAGTATCATCTTTTGTTAAATAATTTGTTCATAATGACCAGATTGTTTGCATAGGTTTATTCAACGTTTTTATACAGACTATATTTACTGTATTCAGCTCCATAAATGATTTAAATGATATATTTTAGTAAATAAACTAAATATTAACTCAAATACGTCTTACAGACTTGTAATAAAGTAATTATCATCATTGATCCTGACACCCCTATGAAGATTTATTAACAAATTAAGTTAAAAAAAATGATTTAATATCAAATATATGATTATAAAATATTTTATTTCCTGTCAAACCATTTATGCAGAAGTTTAAAAGTGACATTGATGTACCTGCTCTTTCTGGGAAATTTCTACTTAAAGTGTAGCTCATTTATTTTAGTCCTTTTGTTCAATCTTTTTGGGTTAAAGTGCTTTTTTTAAAAATGCTTTTATTATCCAAAATAACCCTATTCTTGGATATTTATTTCCTTTTTATGTGCCCTCTCGTTTTCCCCTTATTTCTCATGCTTTTGTTATATAGAGGCTACTTAAATTTAATTCATAATTCCCTTATTGTTTAAAAATGAACTATAGTTTGTAGAGACTGTGTTCTATTTTATTTGTACTGTAAATCTTTTGTTGCTATTGCAATAAATAAATAAATAAATAAGTGATCACGCCATGTGATCGGTCATGACTGCAGCAACTTTGAGCCCCGAAGTGTCCAGCCTGACTGCTCCGTTTTCAACTCCACCCCCGCCTGCTCTCGGCTATTCCCGTTGATCACCGGCTGCAGCCGTGCTTCATGTCGAATGCACCTAATATTATTCCTGTTTGGAATCTGCCACTTTGTTGACAGTAGCACAATCTCGTTTGAATTTAAAGTGACAGTCACCAAAACAGCACAATTTGGCTCAAAGCCTACAAGGGGCAGTTTCAAAAAGTTATAAAACATTATTTGTGGGATATTTTAGGCTGAAACTTCACATACACTGTCTGAGGGACATCTTGTAAAAAGAGGCATAATAGGTCTCTTTTAAGGCACTGCCATTGCCACTCCAGGAATGATAACTGAGACAAGGTCCAATATCATTGGAATGACTTTCAGTGTTTTTTCCTCTGCTACAGGATATAAACAAAGACAGCCAATGAAAATCCAGTGCTGAAACATTTATATAGGCAGATGACATACTGTAACTGCAGAGGAGAATTCTGTGTTGTCATGTATTGGCTTGATCTCTAATACACTCCTCAGCCGTTTTTATTAGGTACCAGATTTCTAAATAACCAATCAAAATGCAGTTGCTCATTTCATCTAGGCATGTAGATATGGTCAGAACAATCTGCCGATGATTTTCTGAATCGGGTCTGATGATAGTCTGATGAGTCTTTATTTTTAGGGGAAGTTTTGAATCGCAAGGTCACAATTTGCCATAAACAACATGAAAGCGAGACTCAAACTTAACTTTTTTCAATGGTAATGGCACACTCTGGGCTCTTCAGTTTAGCACCATTTACATGCAACTGTATACCTGAGAATTGTTGCTGATCAAGTGCACATCATGCTCAGCCCAGGTCTGATGCGATCCTGGATTAACATCTATGCTGATCCTGGACATCATTTTTGTTGAAAAATGTAATCCATACCCATTCCCTACCCTAAACCCAACCATAACTGTAAATCATTCCCAAAATTAGAGGGGAATAATAGTTGGATAACAATCATGTAGAAGTGCATAAACCTAAACTCAACATAAACTGTAAACATATCTCTTAATTCTGATTGGCTGATTGGAATGTTCTTCCAGGATCAACATAGATGTTAATCCAGGAACATGTCCTACTTGGTAAAATCAGGTTGGCGCTGATCATGTCCTTCACTTTATGACTACAGTGTGCTCATGTTGTGAAGGCTACATCCAACAGAATAACAAACTGTGCCACACAGCTCAAATCATTTCAAACTGTTAACATGACAATAAGTTCACAGTACTCAAATGACTCCAGTCACCAGATCTCAATCCAGTAGAGCACATTTTTAGATGTAGAACAGGAGATTCATGGATTTCCAGCCAACAAATCTGCAGCTGTGTGATGCTATCATGACAATATGAATGAAAATCTCTGAGGAATGTTTCCAGCACATTGCTAAATAAACATGAAGAATTTATGCATTTTCTAAAAAAAATAACCAGAGTACTAACAAGGTGTATCTGTTAGTAGATTATGTTAGCAGAGCTTATTCATTTCTAGAAATACTTTTATTATCAAAGAGTTCACATTGCTTGCAAATTTTGGAAAAACATTACTGTTCTGTATTTGTATGTAAACTGATGTATTTTGGGTCAGAGGGCAGCTGTGGAAGCCTGCAGTCCAGCAGGAGGAGTCTGTGTGATGGTGGGCTGGACCCGGATGGGGGAACTAACCCTGGTCTCTGAGGATATTCTGCTGGGAAAAACTCTGAAAGGCTCTTATTTTGGTGGTAAAAGCATTTCTGATCAATTCAAATATCACTTACTGTATAGTGGTGTACTGTATGTTGCAGGTGCAGTACCAGGTTGATGTGATTTCGACAATACGGTTTGATTATTTTAGAGTCCTGTTTATTAATAATGTTAATGTCCATGTTCTTTCTATTTCCCTGACAGGTTGGAAGAGTGTTGAGGCAGTCCCCAAGTTGGTGCAGGAATATCTGAGCGGGAAGATTATGCTGGATGAGTTTGTGACTCACAGACTGACTCTAGATCAGATTAACCAGGCCTTTGATCTCATGATCACTGGAAAAAGGTCAGTTTTCTGCTCACAACAGAGCTAAATATTGCCACACCATTGTATGGCTAAGATTTTTTAGCATGATAATGATATGGTCTTATACCACATGCAGAAGAATGTCTTTGTTATGGAATCTAATAGTTTTGTAATAAGTCAAGTGAAATTTTATATGCATTGGTTTTTTTTACGTGTTGGTTTAGTGTGATGAAAAATGATGTTTGATTATGCTAAATGCAGAAAAAAATTGTCTGCGATAATTTTACAAGTAATTTTTATGTAGTAAAATTTCAAAAAGGGGCGTCACGGTGGCGCAGTGGGTAGCACGATCGCCTCACAGCAAGATGGTAGCTGGTTCGACCCTCGGCTGGGTCAGTTGGCATTTCTGTGTGGAGTTTGCATGTTCTCCCCGTGTTCCCGTGGGGTTCCTCCGGGTGCTCCGGTTTCCCCCACAAGTCCAAAGACATGAGCTAAATTATAAGTAATCATAATCATGATCATAAATGTAAGTAGTTTTGAAATTTTCATTCATTCATTCACTTTCTTTTCGGCTTAGTGGCTTTATTAAATTTATCCAGCATATGTATTACGCAGCGGATGCCCTTCCAGCTGCAACCCATCACTGGGAAACACCCATTACTCCCATTCACATACATATACTATGGACAATTGAGCCTACCCAATTCACCTATACGACATGTCTTTGGACTTGTGGGGGAAACCGGAGCTCCCGGAGGAAACTCACGCGAACACGGGGAGAACATGCAAACTTCACACAGAAATGGGGCTCGAACCAGTGACCTTCTTGCTGTGAGGCGATCGTGCTACCCACTGGGCCACCGTAAAATGTATCTAGAGATGTTTTTTTTTATGTATATATATATTATATATATCCTTTTTCATCTCTGAACAATATTTCAAATCTAAATTAGTTTCTCTCTTATTTCCAGTATTCGCACAGTGATCCAGATGTGAGATGAAGGAATGAAGATCTGCCTCAAAGAGAACAGTATTTCCAGTATATTCAGACATCACATCCATCACAGAAGAATCAATGTTTTATAATAAAATGCACTAAAGCTGCATAGATCTCAACAGTTCAGATCGCTTTGGTCCCAAATCCTTTTTAACATAATACATTATGCACATTAAACATCCTATCACACGCACACGCACACGCACACACACACACACACACACACACACACACACACACACACACACACACACACACACACACACTATTGTTTAACATGTACTGTAGAGAGAAGCTTCAGTTCACAAAGGTTGTATGTTTGTCTTTTACCAGTAGATGGCAAGCTTGTACTACCAACCATCCTCATTCACTCCCTTTGTCTCTCTCTTCTTTCTGCACGGAGTTTTCTCCAGTCAAACATTTATTATTAAATTTCACTGAGGCTTGGCCGAATAAGTGTTCTTGTGCTTATGTTCCACGTCGTTTACAGAGCAGCCCACCAGGACTCCATGCAGTCTCTTAAATGTGCACCACTATTGCCCTTTGAAAACACTATCCACTAGTTCTCGTCTACAATAATATTATCAAGAGAGCCTTCGCTGCTTTCCAGCAGGACACGGAGAAGCCTCTAGAAAAACAGAAAGAATTTTGTCATAGGGAGATGGATGTGTGCGTGTCACCAGGGGTTGGAGAAGCATGCAGCTGATCGCGGGTTGCATTTTGACCTTGGTAATATTATATATTGATTTAATATAGCATGCTCTTGAGGGTTTGAATAGCAGTTGTGGCCTGTCAGAGCCCTAGACAAAAGGCCGGCTGGGGAATGTCTCTCCATGATGAACTGGGATGGCTGTCCAGGAATTTGCTTTATTGTAGCTCCATTCAGATCAAATGAATACTCTGGCAGATCCCCCTCCCCGTTCTCCATCTTTACGTCAAATGGAAAAAACAAAGCACAGTCTCCCTCACGTTTACCCAACCCCTGCCCATACTGTGCAATCAATCAGAGATTTACAGATTCCGCAGCTCTTTCTACTGAGACTTAGAGCCATCGCTGAAAAATGGAGACATCAAAAGATTGAAGACGAGTAGCGACAGGTGCTTGTTCAGTGCACTCATTTGTGGATGCATGGAGATAAATGTGTGAAGGCCGAGCACATGTACTGTATGGGTCCATATCTTGAGTTTTCTCATTCTTTAAGCTTTGCTCAAATGTGTTCAATTTTATTTGATTGAGTTCATTTACACAAAGCTGTCTGTTAATTTATTCAGACTGATGTTATTTAGTTCTTGGTGCACAGCAATGGTGCTAATTGTTTGTATTTGTGATTTGTCACCCGCATCGAATGTTATCACTCGATTGAATGAGCGTTATCAATGGTTATGAGCTGATAGATATGGGCCAGTAGTGGCCTTTTGTGCCTACTGGTAGGCTCAGGAGGCTGTTATTATCCATTCATTTGGTTAATCAGCTATACTAATAGATCTAGATCCAGATCTGTTTTTGCATTACTGTGATGGTTGGGTTTAGAGATGGGATAGGGGGAGACGTTAATAAAACAGTACAATACATACAATTAATGGGAAATTGAATAGATAATATAAATAAATCCCTACTGGCCCATATCTATCAGCTGATAACCACTGATAATGCCTATTCAATCGAGTGATAACATTTGAATTGGCTAGATTTGTAGCATCAGTGTTGTGATGTTATTTTATTTTATATGCAGAAAGTAGCTTGTGAAATTCTACAATGCTGCTTTTATCTTTATAGTCTGTTCAGCTGTAAAAATGTGCTGAACTTTTGAAAAGATGACTGATTGTTCTTGACTCATTTGAATGCATTCATTTAAATGAGTTGGTCAGTCTCATTGGGACAAAAAGCACGGATGGAACAAGTTGCTTTGCAAATTTACATCTATGTGCATTCACATGACACCATTGTCAAGTAAAATTGTAAAACTCAATTTTTTTTTTCAATTATTAGACAACAGCTTTTTGGACCTGAAAAAACAAATGTTTTTCAGAGTGCAAGGATTGAAAGTTGAGACAGTCATAATCCCTGTGTGAACTACAGTATAAATGAAAATGTTGTGAAAAATATGATCTTATGCACATGCCTATTACTATTACTGCAAAGACTTGAAATCCAAAACAAAACATCACAATCTTCTGTCCTGACATGGATAATAGAGCAGATCCATGTCAATGGGAATTGTTTTGACTATGCTGTGGGAAATGTTTTTAAAAACTAAAAAGAACGTCAGTAAAACACCTTTTAACCAAAACATTTTGAGTTTTTAGTACATTGTAAACACTCTCACTCTTTTGAAGAGCAACTCTGCACCTTGAGCATATTTTTATATGTACATTTTAAGCCACAGTTATAAAAAATCTTAAGAGAGACAGATGTGAATTGGTCCTTTGGTCCTATTTAGTCTTTTTAATGTAGTGACTGTAGAACTACACTGAAAAACATGATTCAAAGATGATTCCTTGGATTTACAATTTTTTTGTGTTAAATGTTTGGAAACAATTTATTTGGGCTGAATTTAAACAAACAAATTAAGTTGAACATTACTAAATGTATTTTGTTTGATTAAATTCAACACATATAAATTGTTTGCAACAATTTTGCAGAAATATTTTTTTCAGTGTATTTTTTTGTAATCTACATAGTGCAATCTATAATATTATTAAAAACTAGTTATGTACAGTATGAACAAGTTTATAGTCAAATGGTAAGAATTGTATAGAAAATTCTGTTCACTTATATTGAATTTAAAGGCGCCAACAATGACAACTATGTTTGATCATTCTACACATCTTATACTGTACGTCTTATGTTGTGCACTTTCTTCTTTCAGGCACTTTCAAAGACACATATTTAAGCTTGAATTATTCAGAACATTTGCATTTAAAAAAAAAAAATCACTCTGTCAACTACAATATCATTCGATTAAAAGAAAAAAAAATTAACTTTTATTATAATAAATGTAATAAAAAAATCACTTTTACAGAAAAACAAATAAATAAATAAATAAATGTATATATATATATATATATATATATATATATATATATATATATATATATATATATATATATATATATATATATACAGTTAAAGTCAAAATTATTATCCCCCTGTATTTTTCCCCAATTTTCGTTTAACGATATTTTGATCAACACAATAGTTTTAATAACTAATTTCTAATAACTGATTTCTCTTATCTTTGCCATGATGACAGTACATAATATTGTACTAGATGTTTTAAAAGATATTAGCATTCGGCTTAAAGTGCAATTTAATGGCTTAAGGCTAATTAGACAAGTTAATTAGGCAAATCATTGTATTATGATGGTTTGTTATGTAGACATTAAATAAACAAATTTGATTAAAGGGGCTAAAAATATTGACTTTTAAATGGTTTTAAAAACTGCTTTTATTCTAGCCTAAATAAAACAAATAAGACTTTCTCTAGAAGAAAAAATATTATAGGAAATACTGTGAAAAACTCCTTGCTCCGTTAAACATCATTTGGGAAATATTTAAAAAAGAAAAAATTCACAGGAGTGCTAATAATTGCGACTTCAACTATGATATTATATATAAATATAAATGTGACTTTGTGCCAATATAAACAAGTCACATTATGATGAACATGGTGACCTTTGACTGGGCTGCCCTGTGTGTTTTTCATCAATGTGATTGACGTAAATAGAAGGTAGAGTCAAATAAAGTAATAGAGTATCTGATTCTAATGAAGAATAACGATTTGTCCTGTGTGCTTACCATGACAGATATGAGACATATTCCTCTCACATGAGCTCGGTCCAGGCAAATATCAGGCATTTACCCTGCCAAATGTGTAGTCAGCACCGTGCATCATTCCGACAGACACGACAGCTTCATAAGGAAAATTGACAAACAACGGAAATGCCAGCATAGGTAAATATTGCTGAGCAAATATAGCCTGGAAGAGAAAAAATGTCAAAGGGGCTGAGTTGCCTTCCTCAATATTTAGATGGGGATCAAAAGATTTCTCCCTTAATTATTATGTTTAATGTGAGCGAGGGTGTTCAAATGTGTGTGGGGGATGCACCTATGCGTTTGAACATGTGACACCTCTAGGCGGTGGTGTGTAGATTCTAGTGCCAAATAATTTCGGCCATCATATAAGATCATAAGAGCCAATTGTGCTTGTCTTTTTCAGCATTATAATTTCTTCTGAAAGCCTTAGGAAAAATGAAATTGTTCCAGAATTGAAGTAGACTCCTATACTTTAATTGTCAAAGGTTGTTAGACAAAAATGTAAACATTTTGAAGGTCTCCTTTAGCTATTCTGTTAATTATAAATAATTTTGCAACTACATGTCAAGTCCATAGAATATTCATAGACTGATAAGGGTTTGTGTTTGGTGTAGGTAAGGTTAGAATAATAAGTAGACATGTACTTCTGTAATCGAATAGATACACCTGGCCTCAAGAGACATGCTAACAATTGGTCTTTAGCATCCTTGTTAGCACGCCAAAAATGCCTGTTCAAATCCTGCTCAGAACCAGAGGGGGGTTACATTGGTGCCGTGACCCAGATCAGCGTAAGGTTTAGTGGACTTGGACTTCATAAGACTGGCACAATATCTGTCATTTTAATAAAACATATCCATTTTCCCTCATGTAAGAATTCTCTATTATTCTTTCATAAGAAGCTGGGTTTCCATCCTACTGTTAAGTGAATTCTTTCAAAGTTGGCCAAACATAAAGAAAAAATGTGTTAGAACGGCAGACTGTATTGGTGACAACCTAGTAACGAACAGTAAACACAGCAAGCATAATGTAAACATTTGATTAGTTATGTGGGTGTAATGTTTGCTACATCAGAGTTTATTTGGTTTCCATCTACCATTATTTTCACTGATTGCACAAGTCTAAAAACTTTAAACAGACCCATCCCCCATTGACAAAGGTCCAGAATTTGTCCCATTCATGAGCTCATTTCTAACTTTTTTTTACTGCTATGCCATCATAAATTGTGAAAATAACTCATCGAAGAAGGCTTTAATTTAAGTGCAGTCATCTTTCAATTACTGACCTACTGTATTTTTTTTTTAATAGAGAAAACATTTTTTATTCTAAATCTTGGACCTTATTCTTGAAAAAAAAAAACTGACCAATAAAAAGGTGTGAAGCATCAAAAGTAGATTTTTAAGCATTTAAAAGTAAGTTTTAATACTAATTTGGCTGTTGTTATCCTTGAATTTTCAAAAGTTCTTTTTTTACAAGAGAGGCTAGAAAAATCGTGAAGCTCTACATTATTATTATTATTATTATTATTATTATTATTATTGTTATTATTATTATTGTCATGTATATATATATATATATATATTTGTATTCAAGTGGCCAAATTGAATGTGCTGGCCAGATTATTATTTGCTTAATAAATGTCAATACGCTTAGCCTTAATAGGCAGTTTTTAATTTAAAACTTTAAAGTGGTGGTCCATTATGATATCATATTTTAAACTTTAGTTGATGTGTAATGTAGCTGTGTGAACATAAACAACATCTCTAAATTTAATACACTCAAAGTTCCATGCAAAGTGAGACTTACAGAGGCTTTTACAGAGTTAGCTTAGCAAAGCCTACAGTGAACGAAGTTTGAGGACTACAAAAAAATACATCCTGGTTAATGAGATCATAAACCCTTCAGGTTACGCACATTCACCACGCACATACACCCCACACAGCGAAGGGGCGTGGCCAGAAGGGCTGTGATGTTATAGCAGAGAAATCTAAAATGCTGTCCAAACGCTGCTATTTTCACAGAGCTATTTGGGCTTCTAAAGGACACGACTCAAAGAGAGAAGTGCTTACAGTTTAATTTTAATTATGTTCCAGAGAATTATAAAAAATATATAGCTAGTAGGGGTGTAACGGTTCACAAAAATCACGGTTCGGTTTGATACGACACAGTGGTGTCACGGTTCAGTATGTTTTCGATACAGCAAAAAAAGAAAAATGTATTATATATAATATTTTTAATGTATTAAAACTAAAATCATAAAAGCATGATCTCTCTTCTCTTTTTTTTTTTTACTTTGAACAGTGATATAAAGCTATACTTCTGGGGTTTCTGCTTAGCAGCAAATAAAACAAATCCTTCTTTATACTCAAAACCAAAAAGCTGCTTATAAAAATAAATGTAATATTTTAAAAGTTAAACAAATAAAAAGAAAAGAACAATTTATGGAACTTAGTTTCAATCAATTTTTAAGTAATTTTTTATTTTCAGAAAGTGTCCACCTTTTCTTCAGACACCACAGATCTGCTTGATTTGACTGTCACCTGCCATTTCATCTGAAAGCAGGAATTATTATCTGACTGAAATGGGCTTATGAAGGAATAATGTAATGGGGCTCTATTGCATTTAACATTTTCTTAAAAGCCGAAATTTCCACTACCAATTAAGGTCTCATTTCCACAGTTATAAATGTATCGATCGCCTTGGTGATTGTTTTGCACTGTGTGGAATCTGTAGAAATTGCCTGTCTGAATGCTGCGGGGATAGTTGCATGTAGTGCGCGTGTCTAGTTTTCGTCTAATTCCAGTTAGTGATTCCGTGATGTCAGTAGCTATGTTTCCATCCACCTATTTTTATGCACATTTTGGAGATGCGCATAAAAAACCGGTTGATGGAAACGACATGATGCGCATAAATTTAAAAAATGTGCATAAAAAACATATGCGCATAACTGAGTGGGATAAACTTTTAATTTGATAAGAAAAGATGCGCATAAACTACGATGGAAACACTTTTACCGCACAAATTCCAGTGTGCGCATTAAGGAAAAGGTCATGTGATTTTGTTATAAGTGATCATGTGATGATAAAAATGTGTGTAAATGGACAAACCAGCAGGCTGCACATTATAAACCACCTGAAATGTTGTTTTTGTCATTCTAAAACGCCTTGCCGTTTAAATATTAGTGTTATATTATTAATGACATCCAGAATCAAGAGTGTCTGTGCTTCGTGTCTGACACCTTTAACGCCACCGCGCGTTCACTGTGTGTCAGGATTGCCTTCCGAGGCGCAAGTCATTTATTAGATGAAGAAAAGATTGACGCTGCTTCTCCTACTGAAGCAAATTTAGTTTTTACTGTTGATATTTGGCGCCAGTTAATCAGGAAGTGACGGTTTTGTTCGCTTTGACTCGTTGGATGAAAACGCAGCTTTATTCGGACGTCTTTTATGCGATAGTCCAGTTTTGCGCATAAAGTTCATTTACATTTTTGGATGAAAACATAGTGTTTTTTTATCCACCACTCTCATAACTTACAGGGAAACCAAAGTGCTCCCAAACACCAGACCCTCTGTTGGTTATAGATGGATTACATTAATGTTAGCCATTTTGCGAGCTACTGCAGCGTGTCCCTGACTGGAGTAGTGTTTGGAGGTGGGCGGGGAAGGCATTATGTTGCCTGTCACATCCAGGGTCACGTCATTTGGGATGCCTTGTTGAGCGTTGTTGCACTGAAAACATTATATTCTGTTCACTTATTCTCTTTTATCTTTTTAGAAATTTGTCTGAATCGTTCGGTTTGTAATGCGTACCGAACCGAAAGTCTCGTACCGAACGGTTCAATACGAATACGCGTATCGTTACACCCTTAATAGCTAGCATTTGGCAAAGGACAGCTTCCAGAATCTCTCCCAGTTTAGTGTTGGATTCGGCTAAAAACTTCTCAAAGGAGCAGCTCCAACAAGCAGAAGCTGTGGATTGTGAGCCACAACCTGTAAGTATTTTTAATTTGTTAAACTTGATCTATGACATGCACAGTGTCTAGCGTTAATGGTATGATGTAGCAAGGATGTTAACAAACGGCTGTAAACACCCACAGTGTTCAGCAGCGCTGCAGTGTTTCTCTATGTGGCCACTTTCCATGCGTTATACATCTCAAATAATGAACTCGCAAAAGATATGTGAATGTTTCATATTACATGCTTATTCCAAATATATGTGAAAGACATGTAACACGTTGAGTTGGGTAAAAAAAATACAGGATAGCTCGCCTAAATCGTGTTGCAGCAGAAAAATCAATCAAAGCGACACGGGTCGCATTCCACATCTTGCTCTTTATTCTCCTGTCAACAGTGTCATGGTATATTACAGAAAAATAACTTAATCCGAGCATCAGAGATAAATAAAAATTAACATTGGTCCCGCACACATGCGGTTCTCGTGTTACAGTACATGCATCTACAGACACACACACACACACACACACACACACACACACACACACACACACACACACACACACACACACACACACACACACACACACACACACACACAAAATGGCGATTCTCTCTTAAAGGAGCCACACCCTATTTTCACTCGTTACAGACACTTGTCAGATTTTATTTTAGAGAGCAGGCATGAGGTTCATCCTTTTCATTTTCTGCCTGATTCAGGCTCAAACAGATACTGCTAACAGCTACTCTGACTGACAGTATTTACACAGCAGAATCAAAGCGTGTGCTTGTGGAGGCGTGATGCTTTACTGGTGATGTGGAGCCAATCTGCGAATCACAGCACATTATGTTAGCGGACCAATCAGAGCCTCTTAAGGGCGGGCTATTCAGAGGAACTAGGAAATATAACATTTGTTTTCTTGTTAGCAGAGTAGCTGTATATAATCAATGTAAGATTTATGTAAAAATAAATTGATTTTCTACAAATGGCATGAACACACGTTTCTTTGCATCTTATAAACACAACCAGGCCCTAAAAATACACTCTGGACCACCCATTTAACAGATTACTTTTTTCCTAGTGATAAAAATAATACGTATAAACAAGTTTTTTTTTATATTGCTTATTCTAATTCTTTGTGAAATGTTTTGGTACATCAAAAAGTGTGGTTATGATTACCACCCGACAAGCTAATCCAGAAATAAATAGTGCTTAAAATGTCACTAAAATGCAGTAGCTACTTATACTAGAAATACTTAACTTCGTAGTTTGCGAATAACTGCAAAAATGTCCACTTTTTGAGAAAAAAGAACCGCCTCTTTCACCAGGCTGGCTACGGCCATATTAAGCTAGTGTTTTTTTGCTAATTAAGGGATTTTGATTCAAAATTTGGTATTTCCATCACTCTCTCGATAAACTGTGATACTTCAAAATGTGCATTAACACAGGGTGATGCAAACCCAGCTAATGATATGTCAAACCAATGTGTCTCTTATCTGTTCTTTTTGCAAATAGCTAACACAACACATCTTCAATCATGGCATCCTTTATCTTATGATTGTTATTAATGTTAAATGCACTTTCAGAATTAATACGGAATTAGAGATTATGTAAATGCAACCAGTAAATGGCTAGTAACGTAGAACTAACTGGTGCAAAACCCCTATAATCAGTAGAATGTCTGTTGGTGAGCATTGAATTACAGCGTAAATTGAAATTACGCAGATGCTCAAGTAATACTCTGCTAGTTAATGTCATTTCTAATAGTCAATAAATGATCTCAAGGGGAGCAATAAAATAAAGTGCAATCCACATTTCTACCCGGGTGGCCCTGGCGTTAAAGAAAGAGGACTCAGACCACGTCCTGTAGGATCTGGGCCAGATTCTACCAAGCGTGACCATGAACGACATTACGCAAACTGAGAGACAAATCCCATGATTCATTAGGTCTGAATGCAGCAAAAACGCATTTGTAATGCCTTTGAAATGTAAATGTATTTATGTCAGTTTACTTAGTAATTGCAGTGATTCATGTGCACAGGTAAATCAAGATTTGTCAAGACGGAGACTTTGTCAGTTGGTATTCCTCTCATGTGGAAATACAATTGAGCAAATAAAACGTCATTGTGTCTTGTGCAAGTATGAACAAACGAGTCAAGATTCATTGCATGCTGAATGTTTGTTTGAAGTTCGTTTCTGTAGTGCTCAGGCATAAAATTCAGTTTGGCTGTCTGTATTCTTTGGCGTTTCTTTGCTCTGAGAGGGGCGCTTCTTTTAGATTTCCTACTTTGAGCTCAAAGGGTTTTGCCAGAGAACATGAACAAACACAACCTCTGGATTGTCTTAATTGACGGTACACTCAAGCTTCAGTGGCAATGCTACCTGAGAAAGAGAGGCAGACAGCGCACACACAGAAAGAGTGAGAGTTCAGAGAAAAAGACAGTGGCCTAGTTTAGATGAACACAAAGCCCAAACTGCCATGGAAGAATGCGTCCCTAAGTCGAGGAAAGACCACCCTGGTAGAGGCCCTGTTTTAGCAGTAAATCCGGGCCATTAGTGTTAATGCCAGCCAATGCCTCAGACATCCCCAGCCTAAAGCTCAACACAGCAAACCCGGATCCAGTGACACAGTCCCGGCTGCTCTAGCAAGGGAAACCCCTTATCAGACGTGCCTGGAAGGGTTAGAAGAGGTCAGCGATACAGAAGTTGCACACCTGCACCTCAGCCGATCTCCTTGTTTGAAGTTGGTTGACGTTGGAAAGCCTTTTGGAGAATTATAATTACTCGGCTGGTGAAATGACAGCATATCTACTTCATTAAATGAAATGAGCCTCTCGTTCTAGTAGGGTTATAATTGTATGACAAAAGCAGTGCTGGGGAAGCTATTTTGGAACTATAATGGTACCACTAACCTTAACGTAACAGTCTAGTAATACCCTACTGAATGTTGATTACATAATAAGAACATATAAAAATCAGAAACGTTTCTCCTTTGAGATTTTTAAAAGTTTTGCATGGAAACAACAGTGGTGTTAAATAATCACATAGATTAGCATAAATGGCTAAAAATACTATTATATTCGGAACGTTTTGATTTAGAGGCTAAACATATGAATTCGTACAACCTCATTCGTACAATTTAGTATGATTTGCTTATCCCCATTGACGGTTGGGTTTAGGCGTGGGGTTTGGTGCCACGCCTCCTTTTTAAAATTGTACATTTTCGTGCAACTGAACTTGTACAAATTCGTACGAATTAGCCACTAAACTGATGTAAAATACTTACGTTTCCTTGTAGGATCAGGCTGAATATTCATGCAAGGCCTGTAGATGACAATTATTTTTCGAATACTATTAAATAAGACATACTATCTGGCTCACATACCGTTTTTCAAATATAATAAGAAAGTACAATATGTGGTTTCAGATGGAACAAAGGTGTAACTTAGGGTGCTTTCACACTTGGTTCAATTGCCTGGACCATACCCAAGTTTGATTGTCCCTATCTTGCCGCCTTCTCGGTTGGTTTGTGTTCACACTGTCTTTTATTCCTTCTGAACTTCGGTACGCTTGCGTCATTGAGCTGCTGTTGTGTTTACGGCTGTTGCTAGGTGATGGACACAAAAGCAAAGCGCCAAAATGGAAAGACGTTAGTTATGCACATCGCGGTCGTTCTGCTTTTACTGAGTCTTTTGCTTTTGGACATACAGAAAGCGTCTCGCATCCATCTGTCGCAAAAAATATTATAAACGTTCAGAACATAACGCAATGTCAGAAGCTGTTTTTGGAGAAGACAAGCAGACATTATCAGTGTGATTGCCCTGGCTCAGTTCCGCTTGTCACCAAGGTACAGTATGTGATACACACACACACACATACACACCGACACACACACATAAATGAACGTTATGAAAATTATATTTTGTTGTACAGTTTGCGGTTCACTTCCATTATTTGGTATGATTGCATTCATACCAGAAGTGAACCAGACCAGAGTTTGCGTGAACCGTACCCCAGATCAACTTTTTCAGGCGGACTTGGGTATGGTTCACAGGTGTGCACGTTCACAAACCTAACCTACTAGTTCAGAGTTTCTTTTTTTATAACCCCCAATTTTATATTAGCATGTTGAGCTCAGATTCAAACTTGGAATCTAGAGCAAAATTAAAAATGCCCAATTTGGGTAACATTTAGACCAACCCAAAAATTAGGTTAACATTTTGTTTAAAAAATGTAACCAAACCATTGGGTTAATCCATATTTAGGCTACAAATATAATTTACAAATGAAACCCAGTCATTGGGTTAGTTAATATTTTACCCAAATTTAAGTTAAAACCTCTTTAAAAAGATTTTTAAGTTGTACTATGTTTGAAAGCATAATTTAAGTAAGACATTAAGGCCCGTTCACACCAAGCATGATAACTATTAAGATAAGAGAAAGAGTTTTAAAAATGGTTTTACATTTAAAACAACAGCAGAGTTCAGACCACAACTGTAATGATAAAGATGTAGAAAAACAATATCACTGCAATATCTTTCAGAAAAAAAAAATTCTCAGCTAATAAATGAAAAAACACTGACAGCCACTAAGAATGCATCAAATTATAAAGTGGAGAAGCATTGCTTGATGTTAAGCCCTCTATAACATATTATTTAAACATAATAACTATCTAGAACAGCTGATCATGCCATGGAAAAAAATGATAAAAATACAAGGAAGTAAATCCCTAATACTAGAAAAAAAAGTATTGAGACAATGCTAAGGTTTGTTTTGTTTGTAATGACAGTCTGGTAATGCTCATGTAGAAAATTTGAGGTCATGTTTTGTAAGACCGGGAAGGAACACAACAAAACCGCATATTTACACATCACCAAAATGGATGGTTGGCATTTAGGTCAGAGGAGCGGTTGCACAATTCCAGTGTTAAGAAACATTCTCAGGTTTGTAGCATGAATGGGAAGACGGGCCTCAGCACCCATGATTCTCCACATGTTTTGTATGCAATGACAAAGTCTTGCCAAACTAACCTGACATACGCAGATAAATATGTTTGTTGTAATTTACCCAGATATGTTTCACAGAAAGACTTGGGTGTGGAGGGATAAATAAAAGAAAAAATTAGCAACACCACTCTGTCTGCCTCCCACACGACAGATACAGATGACACTAGAGACATTTAGAATATATGCTGTCTGTTACCTTCAGCTAAGCCTGGCCTTAGGTTCAATAGCTTGCTGGCTTAAATCTTACACCATATGCTGCTTGGAGATTTCCAATGGATTTGTCATTTTATCTGCTGATCTACAGATTCACCACATCAAGATCTGCAGTAAAAAGAAGTAAGGAAGATGGCACAAGACAATGGTTTTCAATGGAAGGTCAACACGCAGAGGTTTTTTTTTTTGGCTAAAACCAAAGAAGAGCATTTATTGAATATGAACGTTTGCTTATGGGGGAGCAATGTGTGTGTTTAAACCTCATACCGGGAGTGCCTTCGGGAGGCTTGATCTATTTAGCAAATATCGAACGCTTCCCCCTCAGGTGGTCGGAAACCTTTCTCGCTCATGCTTGCTTACATTTTAAAATCCCTAAGAGCAAATATAAGCAGCGGCAGATTTGCTTAATATCAACTCTGCCACAAAACACACACCCGTGAAATGTCACCACGGTCCCCAGGTACAAAGTCAAAATATAAAAAAGTCAAACAAGCAGGGTGCGAGGCATGTTTAAGTTGGGGAAGTGGGCCTTCACGTCCTCTCGGCTGATTATCAGCGCACACGGAGCTTATCTCACGAGGGGACTAATAACTATGAAAGGACGACATAAAAGAAGAAACAAACAAGCCTGTTTAATTGACAATATTTGAGGTGAAGGTAATTGAGGTGGCCCTAGTGTGCACAGCATCCATAATGAGACGTTAAAGGAAGACCTACTAATAAAGAAGCCATAGCTAATCTTTTAAACAAACATGGGTACTCCACTAACACGGCTACTTGCTGTCTGATCATACATTATGTATATTTTTCCAGCCCACTTTTGACTTTGGGTGCGCTCTTGAGTTGGGTTCATCTTTAAACACATCGCTCTCCTTCCCTTCTTGGGTAACTTTAATTAGCAGGGGTCTCGGATAGCGTCTCTCACGAGGGGAGATGGGCTAAATTCTCAAAACAAACAGAGCCACACTGGCTTCCCGTTCTGTGTCTTTTCATCTCCTCCTGGCTGGCCTGGGCAGCCAGTGGCACAGAGCAGCAGAAGGGGGCCACACATGGTGTAAGTAAACACTCATAATTGCATTAGATCCCCCCCTGTGAATATGTAATGCCTCCTCAATACCGGCGTGCTAGGGGACAGATCCTTCACTTTTTTTCCCTAGTACAAAGACCTTCTCATCTGAGAACTTTGCCACGCATATTTGCGAATAAAACGAGAAAATTAAATGGTCAATTCAGATGGGGGCGTGGAATATTTTCGTTTTTAAATGTATGCCTTAAGAGACAGCTCACCTAAAAAATGCTGACTTGCCATCATTCATTCATTTTCTTTTCGTCTTAGTTCCTTTATTAATCTGGGGTCGCCACAGCGGAATGAAGCGCCAACTTATCTAGCATATGTTTTACACAGCGGATGCACTTCCAGCTGCAACCCATGACTGGGAAACATCTATACACACCCATTCACAAACATACACTACGGACAATTTAGCTTACCAAATTCACCTATAGAGCATGTTTTTTGGACTGTGGGGGAAACCGGAGCACCTGGAGGAAATCCACACGAACACGGGGAGAACATGCAAACTCCACACAGAATTGCTAGCTGACCCAGCCGAGGCTTGAACCAGTAACCTTCTTGCTGTTAGGCGATCGTGCTACCCACTGCGCCACCGTGACTGACTTGCCATCATGTTTCTCTAAAGTTGCATTACGTTTTGATAAAAATTGAAGTCAATGAAATCGAATGCTATTTGGCCAACCAAGGCTCATTGGAAATAAGTACCTTGGAATACATTTTTGCGAAACAAAAACTACGTTGCTCTGATTACGCTTCGTTACAGGTTTCAGATGACACATCCACTAGAGGGCACTGTCTATATTTTTGTGAATCTGAAATACATTATTAAGGGTGCATTTGTTATATAGTTCAAATACACATTCTTCTTGTACGTGTCCATGAGAATCTAGCTAACCTCTGACATAAAACCATAAGACCCATAGCCCTAAAACCTTTTCCATAAACCCAACCAATAGTGTTTTCAAAAGCAAACAGAAAAGTAAAGTCCATTTACACATTGTTTTACTTTAATTGCACATAGCTTTAACTAGTGGTGGGCAAAGCGAGGTTTCATAAAACACTGAAACAATCGAAGCAAATGTGTCGAAGCTTCGAAGCATTTCGAAACTAGTGTTCATTTTTATGTAATGGTCTGGAACAGCTTCAGCAAAGAAACAGCAAATTGAGGTATTAAACCTCATCTTGTAGAGTTGAGGTTTTAATTGATTTAGTATTGATTTGGTGATGCAGCTATAAACTAGTTTTTAAATGCTCTGGCCTTGTAACATGTTTTGTTTTAACATTAGTCTGACATCTGAATGAACACTTTGTGAATAAATATGTCTTGTTTTGGTCATAAAAAAGTAACATTTTTAAAATACATCAAGTCATAATTTCAAAGTATTTGCATAAGTTGGGATTCAATTTTCTGAAATGTTTGATGTTTTGAATCGCTTAAGTCACATGACCTGGTGTTTCAAAACATTTTAGTCACATGACCTGGGTGTTTTGAATCACCTTAGTCACGTGACCTGGGTGTTTCAGATCATGCTTCGGTACAGTGTTTTGAAACACTTGTGCTTTAGGATCTCGACACAGTGTCAAAATGTCAGTTTCACCCTAGCTTCAGCATATCAGCCATCCCTATAGCTTTTACCTCTTTTGTGGAACCCTTCTTCACCATACTCTGCATCACAAGTACAACACCATACAAAGTGAGCTACTGAGCAAACAGACAACACCACAACAGTTGTCCATATGGAGGTAGACAGGTGAGGCAAATGTATTCGATTACACATCATAGACATCTTTAAGTAGTTTTGTGGGATTTATGTGTTGTTGTGCAAAAAAGCGTGAACATAATCCTTTATTCATCAATAATATGTCTCTGTAAATATCAAATAAACTGCTAACTTTTTTGAGTAAGCTTTAGGCAAGGCAAGTTTATTTATATAGCACATTTCATACACAGTGGCAATTCAAAGTGCTTTACATAAACAGGAATAAAAAAAAGACAAGTGTAAGAAAAAATAAAAACAGATAATAAAAAACAGATAAAAACAGACAAAAATATGTTAAAACAGGTTGTAAAAGAATGAAAAAGAAGAGAAAAACATAATAGTGCGATTTGTCGGACAAAGCACAGTGCTCATTTAGTAAAGGCACAGCTAAACAGATGTGTTTTCAGTCTGGATTTGAATGTGCCTAATGTTGGAGCTGATCATTTCTGGGAGTTGATTCCAGCAGCGAGGGGCGTAGTAGCTGAAAGCCGATTCACCCTGCTTTGACTGAACTCTTGGAATTTCTAGTTTATATGATCCTAAAGATCTGAGTGTTCTTCTAGATTTGTATTCAGTGAGCATATCTGTAATGTATTGAGGTCCTAGGCCATTTAGTGATTTATAGACAAGTAATAATACTTTAAAATCTATTCTGAGTGTAACTGGGAGCCAGTGTAAAGACCTGAGGACAGGTGTGATGTGCTCTGATTTCCTGGTTCTGGTCAGAATCCTGGCCGCAGCGTTCTGGATGAGCTGCAACTGTCTGACCGTTTTTTTGGGAACGCCCGTGAGGAGGCCGTTACAGTAATCCACCCTACTGCTGATAAAAGCATGAACAAGTTTCTCTAAGTCTTCACTGGAAACAAAGCATCTGATTCTTGCAATGTTTTTGAGATGATAGTATGCTGATTTACTAACTGCTTTGACATGGCTATTGAAACTCAGATCTGACTCCAGAGTCACACCAAGATTCTTGACCTTATTTTTTGTTGTTTTACCTTTAGAGCCAAGGTACGCAATTACCTTAAGAACCTCATCTCTGTTCCCAAACACAATGACTTCAGTTTTCTCTTTGTTTAACTGAAGAAAGTTTTGGCACATCCAACTGTTCATTTCATCAATGCATTGGCAGAGGGTGTCAATAGGGCTGTAGTCATTTGGCAATAAGGCTAAGTATATCTGAGTGTCATCAGCATAGCTGTGGTAGGAAATTTGGTTCTTTCTCATTATTTGGCTCAGAGGGATCATATAGAGGTTGAACAGGAGAGGTGCCAGAATCGAGCCTTATGGGACTCCACATGTCATGGGTGTCCACCTTGACCTATGGTCACCTATACTGACATAGTAACCTCTCCCTTCAAGGTAAGATCTGAACCATTTGAGGACCGTCCCAGATAGCCCAACCCAATTTTCCAGCCTATACTCTGTATGCTGTGATCGACAGTGTCAAATGCAGCACTAAGATCGAGCAGTACCAGCACTGTTAGTTTACCTGAATCTGTATTTAGGCGGATATCATTGATTATCTTTATAAGAGCGCTCTCTGTACTGTGATGTGCTCTGAAACCAGATTGAAAATTGTCTAAACACCCCTTGGAGTTTAAGAACGTGTTAACCTGGCAAGCATGTATTTCCATTAAGTCTGTGTTGTATTTGACCCACGTTACATTTGGCCCACATTAAATATCATCTTTTGTGTTTCACAGAAAAACTACTCTGTAATATTGTGCTATGCACTCTTTTCTGTTCCTAAAATCTGAAACTGACCCAAATAATTTCTTACACAAACACCAGACACACCTAATAAAACAGGCCCAATAAACCATTTATTTTCAAACCTACCTGGACCAGAATGTAAACTTCATTGACAGAGGAACGATACTGCTGTGCTGCTAGCTGATTTGGCTGCTCTAATACTTTATTTATTAACATATAATATGACACTGCACTAATGCCTACTGATGAATACAAGTTATTTCTGAGTGCTCGACTTTCAATTGTGGCTTTGAAATCATGGTATCTTGAAATAAAATTAAATCAATAACCTAATAATTAATGGATTTGCTCAGGCGAAGGAAATTCATTTTCATTTTGAAAGACTTGAAGCCACTAAAACTGAACTCAGCCTGTATCCGAGGGTTTTGGACCCAAACTCAGTCGAGTTTTAGACATTGGGTGGATTTTTGGATTTAAGTTAAATTCAATTCAATTCACCTTTATTTCTATAGCACTTTTACAATGTAGATTGTGTCAAAGCAGCTTCACATTAGAAGATTATAGTGAATTGAAACAGTGTCAGTCCAGTTTTCAGTGTTTAAGTTCAGTTTAGTTTAGCTCAGTTCAGTGTGGTTTAATAATCACTACTGAGAGTCCAAACACTCAAGAGCAAATCCATCGATGCACAGTGCACCCCTATTTTGGACTTCAAGAAAATGTATGGATGGATTATTCATATGCAGCATAATAAATATTCTGTTGATGTTGAGAATACATTTGCAGTGTATTATATGGGAATGAATGAGTGCACTTGATAGCATCCGATATGAGCGAACACTACTTCAGGAACATAGTGCGCAGGTGCGGACTGTTTGTTTACAAAATGACATCATCATTTACTGCCCTGACACGCATTATACATTGTTTTCAGTCATTTTCTCATATTCGTGTGAGCATAAATGTGGTCATCTGTACAAACTTTAAAAAAAATGTGATGAAAAAAAAAAAATTTTTTTCGCAAATTATTGTGTAAATGTATCCATATAAATATGAACTAAATATAGACTCTACTCAAAGACCGAGACTGAGTTTTGTGCGTAAGAGCAGAGAAAGTCTAAGTCAACACTGAGAGGCTTCATCACAAAAGAAAGCTGATGAGGGCATGGAGTGCACAGGGCTGCATTGTTTGTGCGAGGGTGCTTTAATTTGTGAGATGTGGAGGTTTGTGTCAGAAAAGATAAACATGGCCCATATCCTCTCTGTGATGGGAGCTTTATTGGGAACTCCTCTGAAGCTCACAGTGGAAAGCTCAGCTTATGTATGTGCCTTTAGGAAAAGCTCAAAACCAACTCGCATGACACTAAACACAAGTATTTCGATGGATTTGGAGACTTCTGCATCTTTAAATAGTTTTGTTCAGACTATAGGGTTTTCAACATACAGTAAGCTCAACAGATTCAGGTTTTGTCAAAGAGAATTGGTGTTTCTAACAAGCTGTGGTGTGACCTAATGTTATGTCTCACACAAAAGAGCTAAGGCCTTCCTGCTAAAATGACATTTGGAATGGATAATGTTCACCAAGGATGAACTTAATTCACGGAGTGCTATATTTATTTCTTGAAATTCTATTTATTTTTTTAAAGGTGAAGTATAAGTTTGACACCCAGTGTTGATCTAGGTATTGCACTCCTCGATCAAAACAGATGCAAGCACAGGTTGCCAGATTGATGACACCAGCAGTAGTGTGCCTGACTGTTGAGCTTTTTTGTTCTAACCAACACCTGAAATTTATATTTTAGAAACAGCTTCTATTTCTTGCAGCTGAACAACTGAAAACTGACAATGATCACCTCAGGTACACCTCATGTGCTTTATTCAGTGTTAAATGCTAATAATGTAAGTTTGAATGCCATTTTACATGACAACTATTGCCATACTACAGAAAGCAGCAGCAGATATGTCACCTCAGATCTTGAAAATAAGATAAACCATTTGAAAAACCGTTTGAAAAACTTTAGAACTCTGAATGTGACAAGCCAACACATATCAGTGATTCAGCATGTACATTTAATAATGTTAAAGAGGTTTAATATGTATTAATTAGATTATGAACCTTACCATTTCGCAGTGAGTCCACATATATTTTCTGCTTCTGAATGGCTGTATTTAAATTTCTGTCATGTTTCGTCTGGTGCCATATTTCTTATTACTGCAAATCTCATCACATAGTTTTGTTAGGACACGAGGTTACATTGTAACCTGCTCACCTAATGTTTACGTTCATAATATTTATATTATTTGCTAATTAATAACCACCTCATGTGGAACTCTGAATCTGCATCTCATTTCGGAGTCTGCTACTCTCCAGCGGAGGTCACTTTTCGGTCAAGGACGCACACTTTGAGAGCCTTCCTGACTGAATGAATAAAATACACTGTTTTCCACCAAGGCAACCCGGGGTGCTGAAATATAATTGGCTAAAGTGGCAGTGGGTGGGTTAAAGGGACCAAAACAAAGACAGCATTCCAGCACGTAACAGACCTTTTCAAAGCAGAATAACTGACTTCAGCATTGTTTTTCAGATAAACAAGAATGTTCACTTAGCATGTTTCTTAAATATCTGCAAACATAGTATTTTTATGCTATAGGAGAGCCAAAAACTTACAGACAGCACCTTTAATTTAAGATTTGTGACTATTGTACTTTGGGGGGGGGGGGGGGGGGGGGGGGGGGAATAAAGTTCACATAAATACAGATTTATATTAACATAATAAAACAATTGGCAAAAAAATAATATAATAAACACATTTAATTCTAAACAAGTTAGAACAGTTAGAAACAGAGAACTGCGAGAAACAAAGTTAAAAATCAGTATTGCAACTTTTTAAAAACATCTTTCTGACATTTTTTCCTCAAAAGTATGGCTTTTATATAAAATTGCAATAACATACCTAACAATACTGTGAAAAAAGTGAGTCATTAATATAAATAAGTCACAATTGCAAATCACCACTTCTTTATCAGTTTCACTGGCTTCCGGTAAAGTTTCGTACTGATTGATCCACTTTCAAGGCACTTCATAATCTTGCTCCTCAATTTCTCACCGAATTTCTCCATGTTTACACCCCTTTATTCACACGAGGCTTCAGCATCAACGCTTGACCGAGGGCGTGTCTGAAGTAGGGGCTGATGCAATCGTCATAGCAGCGTCAGTCAATGAATTAGTCTGCAATCAGCTTCTGTCTGAGCTGGGGTATTTGCATGAAGTGATCTGATTGGCTGACGCTTCTGTTGATGCTTGAAAAGTTGAGAACTTCTGCAGCGAGCAACACCACTGAAGCGTAATGCCTAAATGGGGACAGCACATCAACAGTGTGCGTGGTGTAATAAGCGCGTGGAGTAGAGACCGCCCACACCAGAGTTAATGAAGCATTGCTGTGGGTTAGTCGCACTTTTCCCTCGGTTGGAAAATGACCATTTATAAGTGTCTAAAGCACATAAATATCTGCTTTATTACATGGTTATTTTCTTTATGAACTAGGAACTATTTACACACGGTGTCTGTCTCCATTGTACAGGAACTATTTACACATTGTACAGTAAAAAGACAGCCCATGCAAGACCATCACATTGGTGCCGTGACCCTGATGGGAGTGAGGTTTAGGGGGGTGAGTGTAGCAGAGGCCAGCTAGTGAACAGGTAAATCTCACTCCACTGCAGGTGCTCTAGCGACAGAAGCTAAAGCCTATGGTCATTAACCTCCTTGGTAGAGCAACCGACTCCCATGCGGAGAGGCGCTGGTTTGATCCCAGCTCGGAGCAGGTTGGGTAGTGTAGGACTGGCGGGGTTACGCAGGCTTTCTTTTAACTATCATTTATCATGTTATTTTATACTCACGATGTGTGTGTACGTGCAACTCCTTACATGTATTTAAAATTTTGTTTTGCAACGTTTTATTAATTGTTTTAATTTGTTCTGGTATGGCTGTTGATGCTTGTTGTAAGGTGACCTTGGGTGTCCAGAAATGCACCATTTACAAATAAAATTAATAATAATAGTTATTATTATTAATTTATAAACAGAAAGTGTCAGATGTAACACAGTTCTGATAGAAAAGTCTAAGATTGTGAGAACTTCGATCTGAGATTTGTTCGATAGCTTACAATTACCTACAGTTTATTTATTTGTTACATTCAACAATGCTTTGGAGCGTAACTCCACATTAATCGAACATTTTTCTTGCCACTTCTGTGTAATTCATCATGTAATTTACCAACAATCGTTTCTATACCAATTTTTTTTTGTTCAGTCACCGTTCACTGCACGACATTGACGTATCATTCCACATTACCATCAAATTTACATGTCAAATTATGATGATTAATCAATGAATCCAGCGCTTTGAGGTGTGCGATGGAGTGCCTCACCCATCCTGTGCAGAGCTCAGGAGGATTTGCGTTTTAATCCATCCACGTTGGCCCTCAGGGCGCCTCCCACCCAACAGTGCCCGCACATCTGCCCCGACAGGCCCACAGCTCACCTGCCGAGACCCGGCCTCAAAAACAGCCCTTACGTCAATCAAACACAAAGGTCAAAGTAGCATGTCTGCATATGATTGCTGTGAATGTTTACCTGGAGGCCTGTTGAGTCGGCAGAGGCAGCAACCTGTGCCAAACTGTTTGTGTTGGTTTAGAAACCGTACATGCATTACTGCGGCTACACTGAAGAGCTACAGCCGGCCTGGAAGGTAGCATTAAGTCAGCTGTGTGTGTGTGGGCGAGCGGCGGTGAGTGTGTCTTATGAAGGACTTACATAATGGAAGCTCCTGGAGCACCGCAGTCCTGGCCCTCAGCCCTAAAGCCACCCACAGAGATGAGTGTTTAATTGCTGCTGCTGCTGCTGCTGCTGCACAGGGCGTTAATTACCTGAGTCATGCCTTTAAAAAAAGACTTTTCAAAATATCGTAACCAATTGTTGAGCATAAAGTGGCCTTGATTATTTATTTATTTATTTATTTATTTTTGAATGAGAACAATTGGAGATAAAAGAGGTGCCTAAGAACCCAAAAGAAGAGATAAGAGAAGATAAGACTGTATATATAAATTATATTCATATTTTAATATTAATATTTACATGTTTGACAACAGTAGTATAACATTGTGTTGTCAAAAAAATACAACAAATACAACAACATTATTATTATTATTATTATTATTATTATTATTATTATTATTATTATTATTATCATTTTTGTTAATTGACATATATTTGATGTAAATTATTATTATTATTATTAATATTGTTGTTTTTGTTTGACATGTAAATTAATATTATTTTTATTATTATTATTATTGTTGTTGTTGTTTTTTTTGTTTGACATGTAAATTAATATTATTTTTATTATTATTATTATTGTTGCTGTTAATTGACATGAACATTATTATTATTATTATTATCATTGTTGTTAATTGACATGTATTTGACATGTGAATTATTATTATTATTATTATTATTATCATTTTTGTTAATTGACATGTAATGTAAATTATTGTTATTAATTTTATTATTATTATTGTTGTTGTTGTTTATATATATATAAAACGCAGTGGCGCAGTAGGTAGTGCTGTTGCCTCACAGCAAGAACGTCGCTGGGTCGCAGGTTCGAACCTCGGCTGGGCTGGGTCAGTTGGCGTTTCTGTGTGGAGTTTGCATGTTCTCCCTGCGTTCGCGTGGGTTTTCTCCGGATGCTCCGGTTTCCCCCACACTCCAAAGACATGCAGTACAGGTGAATTGGGTAAGCTAAATTGTCCATAGTGTATGAGTGTGAATGTGTGTGTGGAAGTTCCCAGAGATGGGTTGCGGCTGGAAGGGCATCCGCTGCGTAAAATCGTGCTGTGGCGACCCCGCAAGGGACAAAGCCGACAAGAAAATGAATGAATGAATGAACTCTTGCACAATGTTAAAATTTAAATACATCTTTTGCACAATATTCACCTTTAATACCTCTCTTGCACAATATCCTGCACAACATAGTCCAGTCTCATGTAAAAGTACTTGTATAGCCTGTATCATGTGTATAGTTAATATCTTTTAGTATATGTTAGTTATGCATAGGTTTTTAAAATAGCTCTTATCAGGGATGGGCAAAAATACATTGAAATGCATTTTAAAATAAAATACCAAATACCTGCATTTTAGGTGTATCAAAATAAAATACAAAATACAGCAGCCACAAACGTATCAAAATAAAATACTGTATTTACAAAATACTTTTACAAGTTAGCATGAACCTCCCTTGCAAACCTTCGATGAATAGGCCTATTTGATCAATCCCTTCACTGTTAAACATGAAGTAAACAATATTTGATAGCAACAGCTGTTCTCTGAGCAAGTTTTAGCTGAATCTAACTTGTGTAGCTAGATATCTATACTTTTTTACTTCTTTCTTTTTTATTGATTTAGTTTACTTTTTTTTTTTTTGCAAATCTCATACAGGAAGCCCTGTTCAATGCAGATAATGAGTTAGAAAAGGGTTGCACAAACTTATTCTTATGAAGGGCCAAAACCCAAACTCAATTGAGGCTAGTACATTGATATTGACTAATACAACATATTTTTTTTTACATTACATAATAAACTTATTACATTAAAAACAGAAACAATCTCATTTATAACAGAATAGAATGACACTAGTTTTTGCCTTCATTTGCTCACCAATGTCTTCTGCATAGTCCTCTAACCTTCGAGACATTATTTAATATTTACATTTTAAACAATCAGAGGCATTCATAAAAATGTATTTGAAACATGCTTTTTTTTTGTATCTCAGCAATAAAAAAACAAAACAACGTTACGTCAAATTAGAAATGACACTCTCTTTTAAAGGCAACCCTCTCCATCATTCTCACTCTCTTCTCAGATGGGATGGTGGGCCAAATCAAAGATTACAATGGGCTAACTTTGGCCCGCGGGCCCTACTTTGGGCATCTCTGAGTTAGAATAGTACTATATCTGTTGATTATGTGTGGCCAGTAAAATTGATATAATATATGTACAGTGATTATTCAACCTCTTAACATTCTTATATTTTTAAAAATGTAAATACAAAAATACAAGACACTAAATATTGAACAGTTTTCATAAATCCTATCAAAAACATATTTGAGATACATGTATCATAAATACTGCCCATCCCTGGCTCTGATGTCCAGTGTTGTGTTTGTATGTATGATTAATTTATGTAGCACCGTTGTCCTGCGAGACACAACATTTTGTTCCACTGTATGTCCACACATGTAGCGGAATAAAAATAAAGCTTGACTTGACTATTATATACATATATACTGTAATAAAAAAATAAAAAAATCGTCCTAATTATTTCTGTTTGCGTATTTTCCACCACAAGGGGGAGCAAATGTGCAGAAGAAAAAAAATCCCACAAACAGACTTCAGAAAGTCCAATCCCGTGGAGTAATGATGAAAATGTAGCCTGTGGGATTGAAAGCAAGAGAAATGAAAGAAAAACAATACGAGCGAATGCGGCACTCGAAAAAATATATATCGCACTATAGAGGTGGATATATATACAAGAAAACAGTATGTTGGAGAACTGTGTGAAGGATTCATTCAATTTTCCAGAGCTTAGGACCTAGGAAATCACAGATGGAAAAAAAAAGATGTGTGTGTGTGTGTGAGTGTGCTTATGGGCATATGTGTGTGTGTGTGTGTGTGTGTGTGTGTGTGTGTGTGTGTGTGTGTGTGTGTGTGTGTGTGTGTGTGTGTGTGTGTGTGTGTGTGTGTGTGTGAAAAGTGAAATATGGTGTGTCATTATTTTAGCCTGATTCAGTTCCAACTTTTGACAGGATAATAATGTCAGCCAAACTACACAGATGGAGTGTAGCGCACAAACAATGGGGAAAGTAAATGTCAAACTCCAAAGTGTGAGCAATCAGACTGCTTGACTTTTACAGTAATCTCGATCCTGCCTGTTCTCCCCGTCTGCATGTAGAACTGTTCGGCGGAGGAGCGTCAAAGACCTCATTTATCATGTTCAAGCAGTCCAGTATTAATGCTTTGAAATTCTGCCACAGCACGGTGAGTTACGGCTCTGTGAATTATATCTTCATGCTAGAGGTAAAGATATGCTTAAAAATCTTCATCCTGGAAAAAATATTATAAACTTTTATGACACCGAGGCGTGGGTTCAATGAAACCACTATAAATCTCCCATCATTCTGAACCAAAAAACAGCGCCATGCCTTCACCAGATGACTCCATCAGGGGTGTGTGTGTGTTCGGATGAATCCCTGGATAATACATACGAGGCCCGAGTGCCGGAAACCTGAGCTCTCTTTTCTTCTCTTTTCGCTGCTTTAGATTTTGTGTTTCCTTTTTTCACCTGCAGAGGAAGTAAAGGACCAAAAATTCGCTCGCAGGCCAGCAAAGTGGCTGGAATTAATAAGTATACTATGAGGAAAATGTCATTTCAAAGGACTACTACATATGAGTGGCTGTAAATTGTGACACTGAATTTATGGACTTGTTTCTAATAAAGCGTCTGCTTGCTGTCACAAAAACAGAATGATTAAAAGCACATTATTTTACTGGATAAGGACAATAAAAATTCAATTTAAAGGGACAGTTCTCCAACTAAAAGAAAATATATAGTTATTAAGTCCGTTCGAGCTTCTTTTGTTGACGAAAAAAATCGACTATAGAAGTCAATGGTTACTGGTTTTCAACAATCCTCAAAATATATTCCTTTGTGTTTAACAAAAGAAAGAAACTCAAACATGTTCATAACTAAGTGAAAGATGAGAAAATTATGACAGAATTTTCATTTTTGGATGAACTGTCCCTTTAAGAGTTCATTTAGACAACATTCCGTTGTCCATCATTTTGTCAAGTATCGGTTTTTATTGTTTACACATAAACAATAATGCTATTATTTCAAAATGCCATTATCATATACAAGAAAGACTAAAACAAATAAAAAAAATTCTGTTTAGGCAAGGCGAGTTTATTAATATAGCACATTTCATACAGAATGGTAATTCAAAGTGCTTTACATAAACAAGAAAAAAAAAAGAATAAAAAATATTTAAAACAGATGAATTAAAAATAATTCCTAATATAAATTATAAAGAAAAGAAACACATAATAGTGCGATCTGTCAGACGTAACACAAAGCTCATTCAGTAAAGGCACAGCTAAACAGATGTGTTTACATGAAAGAGTTTTAATTTAAACACAATACAGGTGTCATTAAAAATAAAACAATCTTATCTAATAAATGTACATGCTACATACTTTATATTTAGAATGGGCTATAATATGTGTTGCTTTTAAATCAAACAAATATGATTAACTTATTATCTAAATAGCTAACAAACAACTCAATTAGTTGGGGCAACTTAATATATTTTGTTCATGCTACAATGAAAAGGTATCTCCAATTTAATGTAGCTTATTGGTTGAATTTAATATCAATTAAATTCAAAAATGTATGTATATTTTATTAAAAACTGAATGATTTAGCATTTTGGCATTCTCATATACATGACCATTGTGATTTGGGAGTCTGAAAACAAATGTTTGCAAACAGGTTTCAATGCGTAATGTTTTGAAAGCTGTTCCATTGTAGGCTCAGAGCAAACTATAAACATTTTATATTGTAAGAAATCATGCAAACGTTTATTACGCATATATTCATATGCGCATACTTGACAACAAAAACAACAATGGTGGACCACAGGACTATATGTGCACAGTGCTTCTTTACAAAGCAACATTGCCATCAACTGCCCTGGCATGCAAAACACAGTATTTTCTAGCTCGTTTTGACACCAAAAACAAAACTTTTCAACAACATCCCTGTTTTTTCAAATTATTTTAAAGTCACTGTCATCTAAACAAACACTATAAAAATGCTGGGTTGTCATAACCCAATGTTGGGTTAACCACAAAATTTGGGTTAAGTTGTGATTACAGTATACTTAAAATGGATGTCTGGCTAGTCAAAAGTATCTATATTAATAAAACAAAGCATCCCTAACCTCGCGTTACACCTGTCGTTGCTAACAGCAGGCTGACACACTGACTTCAGCATGAAAAATGCTAAGAAAAGAGACAAGTCTCAGATTCATCCGCTGAAGCAATTAATTAGGAAGAAGAGCTGTACGAACAGACGGAGGGAGGAGTTCTCGAGCTGTCTTGACCATTTTAGGCCTTAGATGCGAGATTATTTTAAAGACAAATCTCCACGGCGGAGGAACATGACCTTTCTCCCTGTCGCACACTGCCACAAAGGCTAACAAATCTTCCTTTGATGCCGGACACATACCACAGACGCTTCAACACAGGGAATGTTGATGCATATTATAAGCGACATCTGATACGAAGCACACATACTGATCATATCCAACAATGCAAAGCGATTCGGGACTCCTCGTGTTGTCAGTTTGTTAACGTGATGGCCCTTTAGACGAGCACTCAGAACATCGCCTCATTGAAGAAAAACCCAGGGCTTTAGCTCCGGTAACAGTTCCCCTCTGTCAGATTACAATGCTCTGATTCCAGATCCAAGGTTTATCTTTTGCAAATAACTGTGAAATTGCTTGGCACAAAGTCCTTTCACTCAATAAGCTTTAAATAAGATGTCAAGTGTGGCTCTGGTTGGTGGCTAGCTGGCTGGTTGGCAGGACCGGCTGAATTTGAACAGGGATTCCACTGAGGTCTGCTGGCTTGAGACTCTAAACACTCTCAAAATGGATTAAGCCGGACCCTCGGACCCATTAATGCATTCTGGCCACGGACATTTTTAAACTGCTCCGTCTCATAATGGACAGAATGTAGCAGAGCTGGACTCTGAAGATTAATATTTGCTTTATTTTGCTGTTCGTACCTGTTTAGGACTAGCTGAGAGCTGTGCTTCTTCTGCCAGTGGAAAGTCAAGAGGCTGTTTTCCAGGAAAAGTTTTGAACTGAAGGTCCAAATAAACGTTATGTAAGCACATGTCTGGGAATAACAGGAACTGTCTGTCGCTGTTGCTTTTCAGCCTGTGCTTTTTACCATTTGTCTGATAACACATAGCTACAAAATACCCACAATGTATTGTCATGATATCCAAATTTCTGAACAATCTTAAGAATTAATACTGAAAGAAAAATATCAATAAATACAGTGCTCAGCATAATCGAGTACACCCCATTTTAAAAATGAATATTTGTACCCATTTCCCAGTGAATATAGGCAATGTATTTTGGTGTATTTAAACAAAACAGATTTATTTAAGATATATTTATTAAAATAATATTTTAGTCACCAAACATATTTAGAAATTGAAAGATAATACAATCAAATTCAAGCTAAATATAATCACAACCTACAAAATTTCAACTTAATTTTTCAATGCTTTTGCTTCTCTTGATTTTTCTTCTTTTTTAAGTGAAGTTTATTTATAAACTAATTTCGAGAGGATCACGTGATTATGATTGAACACGGCTGGTTCTGCATTAACTATGTATGATCAACCAATCAGACGTTTCCTAACCCACTATAAAGAGCCAGGGTTTCTCACAACAGTCATCTTCAATTTGAGAGCTCAGGGCTCTCTCCCGGGACAGCATGCCAAACTTGCTTTATAATCAATCATCAGCTAAGTGTGAACTCTTGAAATAAGTATTTAACATTTTTCTATAACATATGAATTTGGGTGTGCTAGTTATTGGACCGTTATCGTAAGTTATTTTGTTAGATAAGCTCCAGATTTGGCTTCTAATCTAATGTATATGCACAAATATAATATTGTATAGCTTCCTATTAATAATATGAATTTAAAAGAGGAGTATATATGCTGAGCACTGTATAAAAGTAACACATTTTATATATGTAAACTGTAAAAAAGAACAAAAACAATCCTAATAACATACTATGATGTCCAAGAAAAGGAAAAGAAGCAATAAATATTAAATATTGATTGCCACATCAACAACAAAAATTTCACTAATTTGCATACAGTGAATGGTGACTTAGCAGTTTTATTTTTCTAAGATACTTTACAGATTACTAAACAAATTATGGGCTTATGCGTTAAACCAAGACAGAAGACAACATTTTAATATATTATATACAGTATATATATATATATATATATATATATATATATATATATATATATATATATATATATATATATATTATATAAAGGGACTAAGGGAATAAAGGAACTTAGCCAAAAGAAAATGAATGAATGAATGTAATGTAATGTAAATTATTTGATGCATTTTATTGTGTATTGCCATACACCTAAAGCACTTCACAATCATGAGGGGGGTCTCTCCACACCCATACCAGTGTGCAGCATCCACTTGGATATTATAAATGATGATTAATCATAAATCAAGTCACATTTTAAAAGTCTTACCCTTTTTTTTTTAATTAAATATAACATTTTGGAAGAAAAAAAATCATTTTAAAATAAAAATTAAAGGAAAAATTGAAATCACAGAGTGGCAAAGCAAACTATATTCAAATATGTTTACCATAAATTCATAATACAATTTGTTGATTTATTCCTGTATTTATTATATGTACTTCAAATGCAAAAATCACAATATTTCAATACAATGTAGCCACATTCATTCATTCATATTCACTTTCTCTCTTCCACACTCTACCCTAAACAAAATAGCACAGAGGATGATCAGTGATCCCTGGTAAGCCACATTCAATCGCTCCTAAACGGCTCTCGCTTCCTAGCAGAGAAATCACAGCAAACCTTTAAGTCACCAGCTAATTCTTTTTTCAGTTGTCTGGCAAGCCAAAAAAAAAAAACTCTCCTGCGCTACAACTTAATACCAGACAGGATCACACAGAGAGTCCAACATCAATCTTCAGCTTCTGCTTTTATTCCACCCATTCTCTGTTACATTCACCACAAAAGTCACACACATACACTTGAAGAAAAGATATGTAAAAAAAGACATTTCCTTGAAACCAGCCCCCCACACATACATATATATACACACACAAACACACACACACACACACACACACACATATGTCCTGCCACTCGTGACCTCCCAAACCTAATCCAATCAATGAGGCCTTAGTCGTCTAATAAAGTGCTGCTCTCATAGTGCAACTTTATCCCTGCAGCTGTGCCGACCCGTTCTCCGGCCAGACCAGGCTCTCCCGCTTCCCTCTGATCACACATTTCAATATGAATGGAGCCAATAAGGGGGTGGATTAGGGGCTGGTTACTCCGTAAATCCCGGGCCGGCTTTGATGCCCCTGCCGGGTTTGGCCTCTCAGTCAAACGGGCAGCCGGCTCTGCCACCTGGCTCAGCCCGATCGCTCTGTTTGCTCATATGCGCTGATTAAACATGGCATGGCTTGCGTGGCTGCACCGGGCAGCAGATGGCGCCGTGGTAGCTTTGCCCGATTGAGCAGGTGGAGGCGGGGCAGGCTGTGCTGGCTGACACTGGCACACATGGTGCGGGCACAGACCCCTGCCAACCTCGGGATGCATGGCAGGGAGAACAGCAAACATTCCTGTCCCATAGTAAACTGCTAGACACAAACAGGGGTGTTTTTAACTCCCCCATTCCCACAACATCTGATTCCTAACTCCCCGCCATCCTCGCGCGACAGAGCTACTGCTGATTAATATTTGTTTTTCCTCTTTTGGGACAGAGCAGGACCCAGCTGATCCTGGGAGACGTCCTAATCCCCACTAGAGCTGCGCCAACAGGGGGCGTCGTTTCATTTCCAGCAGGGGGTCAAAGTGTCTGGAATGAGGCGCGCAGGGCAGAGCGTCAAGTTTTGAAGATTAAAAGTGGCGAGTAAATGAGAGAGTCAACTTAGGGTAACTTTCAGAGAGTTTTTTTTCTGCAAATGTTGGGGATTTGAACTGGAAACTTGCTAAGGGAAGACAATGCAGGCGGAAAGGGAACAAAAATGAACTAACAGTTATCACCATACTTCACCGGTTGATGTTTTTTAAAATAACAAGTTTTCTAAAATGTTATTTTTAAATATGCATGTGAGGCATTATTTAATTAAAATGACTACTTACACTTAAATCTAAATATTGGATAGTGTCAGGTAAAACATTTTTTACATATCAGCAGGGGCAAATTTAACTAACAAGTAAGGTAAGTGGTCGCTTAGGGCCACAGGAAATCTGGGGGCCCCCAATAAATATTTAGAGGTATAAATTCTAGAAGTATATCTAGAAGTATAAATAAAAGTAACCAATAAACTATATATAACATTTTTTTCTATCATGTTTTGTATGGTGAGTCAAACAAATAAAATGTTAATGTAATTTAATACTATTTAATATAAAATAAAATATATTATTATTATTATTATTATTATTATTATTATTATATTAATGTAATGTGATGTAATAATAATATTATAAATGTAAATATTATTATTACATCTGCACACATTTGTCCACCACCCAGATCATGAAGCAATCCAGCAGCCAAATTTATATAAAAAATAAAATATATATATATATATATATATATATATATATATATATATATATATATATATATATATATATATATATATATATATATATATATATATATATATATATATATATATATTTATTTATTTATTTATTATTTTTAGTTGTAAACTAATTTTAAGAAAACGAATCATTTAAATGTAAAGATTGAATTAAGACAAAATGTAGAAAAGACGATTGAGTGATAAAAAATATATCAGCAAAATAAATAAAAATGAAATAAAAGTAGACAGGGTGCATTTTAGGACTGTTGGGCCCCATGGCTTGAATCGTTTAGGGCCCCCAAATTACAAAATCCACCCTTGCATATCAGTCATACCTATATAGAAATATGATGCATGGGTGTATATGCAAATTACATATATAACATACAAGTTTGCATTTGGATTTCAATATATGAAATAATAATAATAGAATATAATAAAATATGTGGATGCTTACATACATTTCTGACCTTTGGACTTATATTTACATATATGTTCACATATATGGATATAATCATATACAGTTGAAGTCAGAATTATTAGCCCCCTGCTTATTTTTTCCCCCAGTTTCTGTTTAATAAACAAAATTTTTCAACTTGAAAATGAAAACCTATTTCTAAATTGACACTAAAATACAATTACACTAAAATAAATTAAAAGCTATACACAAAAAATACCTTAATTTAACATGATCTAAAATTAAAACAGAAAAGATAATAATGCAAATTCCTTTAAAATTGAAACGAATAAATAAATAATACAATTAGACTGTAAAAAAGACAACAAAGCTAAATTAATAAAACTAAAAACCGAAAAAAGTACTGCAGTAGTTTCAAGACTAAAATTACTCAATTAAGGTCTTGTTTTAAAAGTGTGTTTTTGCTATCTTTACAATAACCAAACAACACTTATTATTGCTCTACCCTACAAATATTATTTGCTTTTATATATATATATATATATATATATAACAACTATAACAAATATTATTGCTTTAACTTACTTTCAAGACGTCTACATAATACCTAGCAGCATTATAACAAACACATATTGTTTAGGCCCAATACAGAGCCCGGCGGCGCACCCTTCATAATCACAGATTTTCAAAATATATGTTGCGTATATGAGATATATTTGATATATATGAAATCCAAATATGAATTTGTATGTCATAAGTAATTTGCACATATTGCCATAAATCAGATTTCTCTGTGAGTAGATTTTTATTAGTTTAGATTTTTTATTTTCACTTAATTTAAAAAATACTGAGAGAGATTTGTTTGTAAAATAAAACATTTGATTTAATCTGATAAATTGTGTGTAATATAGACATGAATAAAACTGTGTGGTATATGTAAGTGCTGTTAAACTGGAGATTTATGGCAAAAAAATTATTCAGAAAAAATGGCATTTAAAAATATGTATTGCAAACAACGAAAAGAATACAGATACAATTTGATAAAGCGTGGCAAATGAAATCTTTTAAAGTTTATTTTTTATGTTTTCTTTACATTAGACTAAAAAAAGTCACTTTATGAAAAGCCAAAAATCTCAAAACAGACAGGTGCATTAAAAAGTAGTTTCTCAAATCTGTCCATTGAGTCTGATTTTGTTTGTGTGCTTTATTCTGGTGTCTGTTATTGAGACGAGTGAAGAAGGGAACAAAGGAATTACTGCGGGTCGGGAGGGGATATTAAATTTGATGTGCTCTTTCTCTCTCTTTTGCACACATATATAGTGGCATACTAAACTGAGATGGATGTGACAGGTGTAGTTGGTTGTATATGAGAAGAAAAAGAAAAAACAAAGGTTGTTCTGTGTAAGGTTTCGGAGGTTGTAAAAACACAGCTGTTTTAAACGCCACACAAGCCGTTTTATTGTGCTCTATGCTTTCGCCATTAAGGAGAAGTATAGTGACAATGCACAGTAAGATACTGGATATTTATTCATAGTATATATTTAGACACAATCTAAAATCTACAACCATATGTTTTTTTAAACAAAGAGTGACACATAATCAACTTATTTTCTATGAAAAGGGTGATAATTATATATTCTCTATTCAATCATCATCCAACTGCATCAAGCAAATACTAAAACTTAAAAAAATTGAATAAATTAAACTATAAAATATTATGTACATAGTATTATATTAATATTATATCTCATTATGTACATTTTTGAATGTACATAATAAGCTCTATGCCCAGCTAGTGTTTTTCAGCCAACGGTAAACTTCCGGTGGAAGGTTTCTGTGACTATTTTAAATGTTGTAAGGTTTCTTTTACAGCATCGACATCGTAATGTAATTAAAATGCAACCAGTTAAATAAACTAATCCATTCATTTAGTTGTTTAAGCTGAATAATCTGAGAATCCTTGTAGCAAACTTATGTGTGTGTTGTTTTAAGAAAACAACCATTCATTTGTGTTTTATTTGTTTATATTCATTTATTCTTCATTTAATTATTTTATTTAATCATATGATCATGAGTCATTTATATAATTATCATTAAATCATTTTATTGATTATTAGTTAATGATTTGATTATTATTATTGATTATTATTTGTTATATATTTCCATTGCTATTGCTTGTAGTATAATAACACTAGTTGGATTTATCCTGGTCAGACAAAGTCTGAGCATTGAATCAAACGCAACTAAGATTATTCAATAAACTCTGCTCTTTCTTTATCATCATTACTTTATCTAGCTTTCTCAGTCAACTCCTATATTGATAGGAGACTGTTAATTTAGTTGAATACTAGTTAACAGGTTTGGATGTTGGGCGGCTCTGCTGACTTGTTGTCTGGATACCCAGAGAAACAGACATTTTCTGACAGCATCTGGCGTCCGGGGCTAGGTCTTATTTATCTGGCGTGAAGAGTGTGATCTAGCAAAGCATAAAACGAGATGATAGGCCATGTAAACTCTAGTACCATCAGTGGCAGCAGGCGAGCACAGAAACTCCATTGAAAAAACGGGGGTAAAATAAATTGTCTTATTTTAAAGACATGGCAGGGAAAAATTAAATTTAATGCAGTGCTACTTGACCCACTTCATATCATATATAAATCAGGCAGTGAAGATCACTTATTCTTAAACAGGATGATTTTGTAATGGAAAGAGAGTTCACTTAAAGCGGAGGTGTCCACACTCGGTCCTGGAGGGCTGGTGTCCTGCAAAGTTTAGTTCCAACCCCAATCAGACACACCTAAACCAGCTAATCAAGCTCTTACTGGGCTGTCTAGAAACATCCATGCAGGTGTGTTGAGGCAAGTTGGAGCTAAAATCAGCAGGACATCGGACCTCCAGGACCGAGTTTGGACAGCCCTGACTTAAAGCCGTCGGGCTGGCTGTCTGAAAATTAAAAGTCTGTATACTTATACCCCATTGAGTTTTTAATGCATTTTAAAAATCTAAATCCTTTATTATGTAATCAAATGATATTTAAATTATGAACCACTGTTACACAGATTGAAATTTTAATGGTCTTCTGTAAATCAAAAATCGGTAATAAAATACTACTATTATTGCTTTTATGGCTCTTTTTGTCTTTGACCCACTTTGACAAAAATCTGAACCACATTCCTACATTTAGAATTAAAGCTTTTTTCCTATTAAATATAAAACATTTAATAACTGTATTGACTTACAATGAATTATTTCTCCCCAAAGTGAAAAAAGAACTGGATTCAGTCAGCTTCAGACTTCATAAACAGAATAACAGCACTTTTCCTAAGTGTACAGTAAATGCATTAGATGACCTTAATATAATTTATGCACTTTAACAGTACGAGTAGCCAAGCCATTTGTAATAATATGACACGGTTTGGATCATTTCATGAAAACGCTGCTATTTCTCACACATCTGTAAATCCGGAGCGATATCTTCACTGCTGATATCTTTGGCTTTTAATGCGCTTATTTATATTTATGGGCGGCTGCTCTTGACCCAGCAAAACAAACGTGATGTCAGGAATGACCTGGTTTATTGAATGTCTGGTGTGTGTGTTTGCGTGTGCCTGACACGGAAAAAAGGCCAAGCGCTGGAAGCAGCTTTTAGCTCTCCATAAAGTTGTCTAATGAACGGCGCCAAACATCAGGACGGCCACACAAATTACTCCCCACACTGCCAAATCCCTCCTTCACACTTCAGCTCATTTGGTGCTTGTGCTGCAGAGTGATTTTCCCCCAGTTTTTTCCCCAGTGCTGTCATAACATGTCTATAATTCTTTTCTTTTTTAAATATTCAAAATGTTTTTTTAACAAATATGAATTAAATTATTATTTATTTCATAATAAATAATAATCAAATTGTTTTAAAGTCAGGGTTAATTGATAGCAGTTATCTACATTTAAAACAACACCAAAATAACTTTTGTTAACTGAAATAAAATAAATATTGACTGAAAAAATGAATTACATAAATGTGTAATAGCGAGCCTGTACATTTTAAGTTGTAAACTGTATTATGTTTTTCTTTTCTTTTTCTTTTTTTAAGTGTTTTAAAATCTACTTGTCCAGGGACTGCAGGTGGAAAATAGCAGTTTTTGCTAAAGCCTGGAACAAAATACATATTTCCTTCTTAAAGTATAAAAAGTAACCAAGCAAATAGTTCTTAAGCTAAGCTAAACAAAAAAAGGAAAAACGAAATTTACTAAAACTTTAGCTTTAAAATAAAAGTTGAATAAAAAATTTAAAAACTATTTGTAAACCTATACTAAAATACAATTTATTTAAAAGCTATACACAAAAAGCCAAAACTTTAACCTACAGTAAATACCAAAACTTAAACAGAAAACATAATAAAAGTTTCTTTAAAATCGGAAGTAATAAATAAGTAATAAAAATAGACTGTAAAAAGACAAAATTACTATAGCTAAATAAAGAAATGATTAAAAATTGAGTAAAAAACTTTAGTAGTTAATGAAATAAAATTAATCAATTACACTGTGAAAAATGTGGGTTCCACACAATTGATTTGTGCAACCCAGGCTCATTCTGATTATATACTCTGTATACATTTCTGGAGAGAATAAAATATGTCCCAGGATAATCATTTTAAATAGATAAGATAGATATTAGGGACTAAGCTGAAAAAAATGAATGAAGATATATTAAAGTTATATTAGTTAGTTGAAGTTATATTAGATATTTAATCTGAATACATTTATTACAGTTTTTCTCAGTCACTTTGGTGCATTTCTCACAACACTATTTACATTTGCACAACAGTTAATGCATTTCTCAAAAAGTCCTCAAAGTCCTGATTTCATTATTGGAGTCATTTCATACATAAATGTTGAACTAGTTGTCAAAATCTGTCAAGCTAATTTTATAAACATTTTTAAATCTTTTTTTTTTTCCTGAAAATGTCTTCTAAATTGAACAATTTGATGAATGATTTACAGACCTGTGTATGTTGTAGATTCAGTTCCAATATGTACTGCAATATTGTTTACAGCTGTGCACAGCTCTACCCAAAGGGAGTTTATGTTTGTTGTAAATAAGGGTGTATTTATTCTTTAGCACAATGCTGTGAATAAATTAGAATTGCAAAGAGCAAATGCAGTAAAAATGTGAAACATACATATTCAGTGTCTTGTACTCAGATATCTCACTAAATGCAGTGATGTCTAACTTTACAGTAGTTTTCAAATGGCTGTGCAAATAGTATATAGTGCTGTCTTGAGCATTTTCAGGACGTGTCACCAAAATTACTTTATTGCATTGGAAAAAATGTACAGAGAAAACTGTCATAATGAAAACATGACAAAGCCATTTGACTATCTTGTTCATAAACAATGGTGTCAGGACTTTTCATCGTGATGACACTGACACTTTCACTGACATCAATACTTGCTTTTGAGGAATGAGCTCTCCATTTTGAGCAAGTGACACGCTTTTGCAGGTTATCAGCTAGGTTTTGCAGTTTGTACTAATTGTTTTGAGAATTGCATTAACTGTTGTGCAAATGTAAATAGTGTTGTGAGAAATGCACCAAAGCCAATGAGAAAAATTGTAATAAAATTAAATGGATAATTTTTTGCAGTTTTTGTTTTCACTAATCCACCAGAGGCTGCTGTGTAGGCTTTTTTATACCTCAAATTATACCTCAAGTTCTCGCATAAGTCCACCAGAGGATGCTGTCGACTGACTGACTGACTGACACCCCTTCCCTAAACCCAACCGATAGTGTTTTAAAAAGCACTAATTGACCCGCCCACCCACTTCCCTAAACCCAACCCACAGTGGGCAATCCAGAAAAAGAAAAGCCCTCACAGCAGCCTGATTTTTACCACATTTTCAGATTTCACCACATTCTCACCCTAATATTTGCTTGTTGATTTTATTTTTTGGCTTTTGTTTTGTTTTTTTGGCTTTTGTTTTGGTCTTATCCTCTTTCTGGAACCATTCTTCGACAGACTCGAACCCCATCGTCACAGTCAATCCCGCTCTGCGTCTCAAATGTGACGTAAGTAATGAGCCACTGGACAACATGGTGACAGTGTAAAAGCTGTCCATGTGGAGGTCCGAAGACCGAAAAGGAACATCGTCATACCATCCTGTAGCGTTAATTTAAAGTTGAAATGCAGCCATACGTAGCTCTAGCTACATAATTTGCGACCTCCTGAAATGTACTGTATATAGGGCTACATTTTCAGAATGAGCCTATGTTGGATTTGTGTTGGGACAACATGAAGGAATTAAGTGACAAATGGAAGTGGATTGTACACAAAACAATTGAATTATCTAAAAAAACCTCAGAAATGGTGTTGTTTCAGCTCATTTTAAATAAGTAGTTTGAACAAACAACAAACGTCACTGTTTTGAATGTAATGTCTTGTTTTAAAAGTGTGCTTTTGCTATCTTTATAATAACCAAATAACACTTCAAAATTAAAATATAATTTCTTTAACTTACTTTCAAGATGTCTATATAATCCCCAGCAGCATATTAACAAACAAATATTAGTTGGGCCCAATACAGAGCCCGGCGGCACACCCTTCATAATCAGAAATAATCTGTTCTCTTTTTTCTTCTCCTCAATTTGCAATTCCACACACAATCAAAAATGGCTTTATACACACTGTACAAGCCTATTCCCTTCTTCCCTCCATTTGTGTTGTGATAAGAGCAGCGTCCTGGATTAGCGAGGTAGCTGTGATGTCTCTCCAGAGAGCCTGTTTGTTTGGGTAAGACAGATCGTTCATTATGGGGGAGGATGGAAAAGCAACCTGTCCTCCAGATACAGCAGGACCCAAGCCAACACATGCATCACGTATCTGACGCTTTATAGGATCCTTACCATGCTGTAATGTGTTACCTTATGACTGATCATTGCACTCGTTTTGGCATTTGTTAAGCTGGTCTTAAATTTATTATAGTGTGGGGGAGAAAATGGGTGATAATAAATGGTAGCAATGAAATTTGCACTTTATTGTTCAATTTTGATCTGATGTTTTTTCCTACAGTGTTATTTGACTTTACAGTAGGTTTAGGTGATTGCAATACAACATCTTCATGTCGAAAAAAATGGAAATCTTATCAGAATTGTGAGAGAAAACGTATAAGAAATGAATCAATTTGAAATTGCAAAATAAAAGCTCAATTTTGACTAAACAAATTAAACTAAAAAAAATAATTAATGACAGTAAATGTCACTCAATTTTAATAATTAATAATAATTCCTTACATTTGCAGAGTTTTTCTGGACACTCAAAGCGCTTTACACATGCAGCATCCACCTGGATGACGCAATGTCAGCCATATTGTGCCAGACCACACACCACACACCAACTGATTGGTGGAGAGGAGACAGAGTGATGAAGCCAATTATGATATGGGGATGGTTAGGAGGCCATAATGGGCAGAGGCCAGTGGGAAATTTGTCCAGGATGCCAGGGTAAAACCCCTACTTTTTTCAAAGGACATACAGGGATTTTTAACAACCACAGAGAGTCGGGACCTCAGTTTAACGTCTTAAGGCTGATTTATACTTCTGCATCAAGTGCACGCATATGGCGTTGCTGCGCACCTCTCAAAAAATGTAACTACACGTCACAATGACGCGTAGCGCAAGCTCTGTGATTGGTCGGTTTGGTAGCAGTGACGAGCATGGGTGGTGCTGAGAGCCTGCAAGCCTGATGGAGTGATTGTTTACTAATGTCGAGTCCCATGAAGGAGCTCCAGATGGAAACTTTTGTTTGAGTTCACCTTATAATTAAAGTTGTTGCATGTCCGCCTGCTCCCACCTCTGAATAAGCGAGTTTTAGCCACTTGTAGCGTTCAGAAAAACAATACACCCGTGAAGAAACTATACACAGAGGAACATAAAAACCTACTGCCAGCTAACGTTTCTGAAATGCTATTGCAGAGCAACACAAACAGCACACAGAAAGATAAATAAACAACTACGCACAAGGCATACCTCATGGGTCACACCGATCACTCGACGCAGAAGTATAAACCAACCTTCATCTGAAAGACAGCACTCACTAGAGTCCCCATCAATATACTGGGGGACCCACACAGACTGCAGGTTGAGCACCCCCTGCTGGTCTCACTAACACCACTTTAAACAGCAACCTAGCTTTCCCTTGTGGTCTCTCATCCAGGAAGAGACCAGATCCCTGCTTAGCTTCAGTGGGTGACCATGTGAGAGTTGCAGAGAGCTTGCTGCTGGCGATTTTATGTGGAAATTTTGAGAAGTTATACAAACATGCAAAAGCCAGAATTGTGAAACACCAGCCTGATCTCACGAGGAAACGTAAGTATTTTATGTTTTGTCAGTTTAGTGGCTATTTCGTATGAATTCGTACGAGTTCAGTCGTACGAAAATGTACAATTTTAAAAAGGAGGCGTGGCACCCAACCCCACCCCTAAACCCAACTGTCATTGGGTGATGAGCAAATTGTACTAATTTGTATGAATTTGATCGTACGAATTCATACAAATTAGCCACTAAATCAAAAAGTTACGAATTGCTGTGAGATTGCGTTGGAAACACTGGAAACAAACAGATTGAATTTCACAAAGTTATAACTGCAAGATATAGCCTGTACTTTCAGTGTGATGTAGTCAAATAAAGTAATAATTGTTAAAGATATAAAAATACAAATTGTAAGAAATGGAAACGGTTAGAATTCAGAGTGTTCAGTTGCAATCAGAATTATTAAACCCCCTTTGAATTTTTTTTCTTTTTAAAATATTTCCCAAATTATGTTTAACAGAGCAAGGTAATTTGCACAGTATGTCTGATAATATTTTTTCATCTGGAGAAAGTCTTATTTGTTTTATTTCGGCTAGAATAAAAACAGTTTTTATTTTTTTTAAAAACCATTTTAAGGCCAAAATTATTAGCCCCTTTAAGCCATATATTTTTTATTTGATTGTCTACAGAACAAACCATTGTTATACAGTAACTTGCCTAATTACCCTAACCTGCCTAGTTAACCTAATTAACCTATTAAACCATTAAATGTCACGTTAAGCTGTGTTGAAGTGTCTTGAAAAATATCTAGTAAAATATTATTTACTGTCATCATGGCAAAGATAAAATAAATCAGTTATTAGAAATGATGTATTAAAACTATTATGATTAGAAATGTGTTGAAAAAATCTTCTCTCCCTTACACAGAAATTGGGGAAAAAATAAACAGGGGGCTAATAATTCAGGGGGGCTAATCATTCTGACTACAACTGTATATCTTTTTTTTCCCTCTTAATTGTAATTGCTGCACTGTAAAGAATTTTTACTGCCTAAAAGTTTTTTACTTGAATACAATGACCTTTTCTAGCCATCTCAACTCACATAGTTAAACTGACTAAAAACTGACTTTGCATAACTAAAAACATTTAGTTGAAGCCTGATTAACTGATTAAAATAAGTTAAAGTAACACAAAAACATTTGTTGTCATGACTTTTGTCATATAATGTTTTACAGTGTGCATATATATATATATATTACAATTGAGTTGTTTTCTTTTCTGAACTGCCACAAAATGACACTGTTCAGATAGATAGATAGATAGATAGATAGATAGATAGATAGATAGATAGATAGATAGATAGATAGATAGATAGATAGATAGATAGATAGATAGATAGATAGATAGATAGATAGATAGATAGATAGATAGATAGATAGATAGAAAAAAAAACACATCCCCGTGAATTATTGAATCTTACAAACGGAAATAACTTGACAAATGAGTTTAGAATATACCACTATTCATATGAGTATATATAAAAAATAAAACATTAGTATACAGGTAATTCCTCCAACAAAGTGATTGTGGAATTTATTTCACTCTGGGAATTAATTAGTGTCCTAACGATGCCTGTGAAATGTCTTCAGAATATTCATGTCGGATTGCTCTCAGGTCAAAATCATGCAGCTACATAATGAAGTGCATTTTAGCATTCAGAATTCACCAACAGAGAAGGGAAGATAAAGGAGGAGACGGAGTAAAGGCGAGGGTTTCATCTTTGCTCTGAATGCCACTTAATCCTTTAAATGCTTGTTATCAGCAAAGAAATTAGAAATCATCCTCTGACAACTCTGCAGATGCTTGTGCTCATGTTTGACAGAATACGACTCACGCTCGTCTTTTACAAGCAGTTATTCAGCGAAATGTGTAAAATATGTAAAGGTTATCAGATAAAAGGAGAGCAGATAAACCTCAGGCTGGTGAGGTGAAGAGGTGTTGGGAAAGAAAATAACTCTAAACACTAACAACAAAAAAATATACAGTTTATACAGACATTAAAAAAATATATAAAAATGACAAAACCACAAAACATTTATTTTAAGTTTAGTACTATTTTTGTATATGATTATATTGTTATAAATAAAAGCAGCTGGTTTATAATGTAAAAAATAATAATACAAACAGATATAGCAAAGAGAGAAAGAGAGAAATAACAAAATTTAAAAAATCATTTTCAAAACAAAAATGCCAGGTATTGCATACTGTATTTTAGAAAGGAGTCACAATCAGTCTGATCAGAACCCCCTTAAAGTAGGACACTGCATGTGAACAAAAGGAAAAAGAAGAAAAAAAAAACAGAAAGAAAAAAATAGATTGAAATAAATAGAAATCATCATACTTCCCCAGTTGACTGACTATATTTTCCTTTAAATATTTGGCAAAATGTTTTTGCACAAAAATCTGAAATTTATTTTTTATTTAAAAATTTTAATTAAATAAATTTAAAATTTTCATCATCAAATTCATCATGAAAAAACTTTAAAGAGGGAATGTCATTTTATAACTCTTTATTTTATTTTATCTGAAAATTTATCTTTAAAATCACTGTAATAAATTATTAATTTAAATGATAAACCTTTTGAACAGTTGTTTTATAGCGCAATAACATTTCACAATTTTTACTGTATTTTTGATGAAATAAATGCAGCCTATGTGAGCAGGAGAAGCTTATTTTAAAACATTTAAAAATCCTACTGACCCCAAACTTTTGACCGGTAGTGCACGGTAGATATTAACACAAATGTAAAGTTTGGTGTACGTACTGCAAGGGCGTAGAATTGGCATGGATGGAGGGGACGTATCCCCATCAATATCCACCAATTACTGAAATGTCCCTACCAATAATTTTATCAACTTCAAAATGTAATAATGCTCCATCAACCCTTAGTACTTGTGCACAAAGGCTTAAAGTCAAGTTTGCTATGAGTTCACTATAATACTCTTAACCAAAGATGTGCAACTAATCAAAATTCAGTTTTGTCACACACATACTTTCCTAAATTTCTCTTCATTCATATCTCATTCATAAGCCAGATTGCAGTAAAATCAAGTAAATTGACATTTGCAGCATGGAACGTGATTCATTAAATGTTATTTGTATTATTAAGGGTTTATTTTATATTATTAAGTACTTTATTCATGTTTTTAATAGCTCAAAAACAATTTGTTCTAGGGATGTATGTCCCCACCGATGTCAAAAGCGAATCTACCCCCTTGATGTACTGTAAATGGCTCAGTGCAAGAAAAAAAAACACTTTAAGAATGGAAATCTACACACACAAAAGAAACACTTAAAGGTGCATTTCAAGTGTTTTCTTCACATCGCAATAAAAAACTGCATTAAAACGCCACAAATCTAAAAACTGACAGTGCATGAAAAAACTATTAGCTCCCCTTTAAATCTACTGTCACACACATAAACTATCATGAGTGTTGAGAAAAAGAGAGTCCGATGCTTTGCCCTTTGGCTCCTTCTGAATGACACCTATTGCTCAAGACAATAAGCACTTCTCCACTCTCCTCGGCCAATCAATCCACAGCCCCTCCTCCAGTCAGCCAATCAGAGACGGGCCCCAGAGGTCACCTGGCTCAACAGGCTAATCCTAAATTTGGCGTGTAGATTAGTGTTCTCAGCCTCGCCGCCACTCACACCCAAGCCGGTTAAATCCCGAGGTAAACTCAGGAGCTGCCATAAGTGGGTAGTGTAGCCATGCAGAGTGGATTTAGCGAAATGGGATAATATTTGTGAGCGTCTTGCCAAAGGTGATTAAGGGAGGGGATAAACAGTAATGGGAGTGATTAGCTCTTTTCAGCCACTTTTGTGAAGAGCTTGAAGATCCACGGACGAGTTTGTAAAGCCTGGATCATTTATTGGATGGAGGAGATCCACTGTGATGTGTACCTTGTGGTAACAGTTTAGACAAAGTTAGAAGGGGTTTTTCAATAAGACATATTGATTATTAACGATCCATTTATGCTGTTTTATTTAATAATGTCAAAAGCATGGGATATCATTACATCACAGTCCAGACTTTGAATTTGTTGGCTGTTTAATGAGCATGCTTTCATCATTGTGTATTAATTGAAGAGTTTTTTTGTGCAGTAGATTTTATTATACTTGCTGGCATTAAGTGACTTTCTTTATAGTCGCTAAATGATTAATTTAAAGTAATTTGTTTTTAAGAAAGCGGATTAATAAAAAAAATGCATTAACGTAAATCAGTAAATCGTTCAGTAAACTGATTTGTTTAAAACACTGATTTGCTCAAGAATGGCACATGTGAATCACTGAATCATTTATTGCCTGCAACTTTCACATGGTCGCCCACTGAAGCTAAGCAGGGCTTCGCCCAGTCAGTACCTGGGTGGGAAACCACATGGGAAAGCTAGGTTGCTGCTGGCAGTGGTGTTAGTGAGACCAGCAGAGGGCGCTCAACCTGCGGTCTGTGTGGGTCCTAATTCCCCAGTATATTGATGGGGCCTCTATACCGCTCAGTGAGCGCCGCCTTTCGGATGAGACGTTAAACCGAGGTCCTGACTCTCTGTGGTCGTTAAAAATCCCAGGAAGTCCTTCAAAAAAGAATAGAGCCAAATTTGCCCACTGGCCTCGGTTTATTATGGCCTCCTAACTATCATAATATCATAATTGGCTTTATCACTTGGTCTCCTCTCCACCTATCAGTTGGTGTGCGGTGTGCCATCTGGCACAAAATGGCTGCCGTCGCATCATCCACTGGTGGTGAGGAGATTCCCCCTAAAATGTGTAAAACGCTTTGAGTGTCCAGAAAATCACTATATAAATGTAAGGAATTATTTATTAATGTTAAAAACAAACCACTTTCAAACTTACCATTTACTGATCTTCCCAATGCCATCCAGAATGCAGAGTTGGAGACAATATTCAAGTGAGAGTTAAAAAATAATCTCTTTAAAGAACACTTAACTGCATTCTGCTTAAAACAAATAAGTAAATAAATCAATAAGTAAATAAATAAATGCTTTATGCTTTAATTTTTGTCTGTTCTAGATATTTTGCTTTCATTTTACTTACAATTAACTACTCATTTATTAATATTAAACTATAAAAGAAAAGCAATATCAAACGAGAATCATGCGGTTGGTCTGAATATCATTGGCTGAATCACAGCCATGCTAATGCTAAAGGGGCAGTTCATCTAAAAGGTAAAATTTTGCTATTATTTATCTGTAGGCCATATAACTAATTTTAGTTCAGAAGAACAATAAAGATAATTTTCAGCTAAACCCATGGTTCTTAGTGATTTATATAATAAAACTCAATGGCTACCGGCACTGGAACATTATTTACAGTATTATTACCCTTAATCCTCAGCCTTGGCAAACATTCCCAAACATGTTCTTGATAGTTTGAAGCCAATCTTCTTGATTGAGAACAGATACATTTTTGAATACATTATATATTTTTAAGGATGCACCAAAATGAAAATTCTGGCCTCAAATCATAACCCCAAATTCTGGATGTACTTGGCTAAAAATTGAATTCAAAAATTATTTGTAAGAATTATTTATAGTTATATGTAATAATATAAGTATTTTTTTAATACTTTTAAAATATTGGGTTATTTTGAACTTTTGACCGTGGCACATGCGTAGGCTCACAAGGAATCTGTGCATGCAGAAATCCGCAGATTTCCACAGATTTTTAGCCCATCATTAAATCTATTTATTTATTTGTGTAAATGTGTGTAAATTTATATTTATTCAGTTTTTAAATTTATTTCAGTAATATTATTGAGTAATATAAATGTTTATATGATTTATTTTAAATACAGTTTGTAAAGTAATATTTTCTTTTATTGTCTTATTGTCATTTAGTAAATTTGAGACTTGCCTTGTTTACCAATTAGGTGAATCTAATAGGATTTGCATAGCAAACATTAAATAAAAGTTAAAAAGATTATTTTTTTTTTTTAAATTTTAGCAGCACAGTGACTCAGTGGTTAGCACTATGGCCTCACAACAACAAGGTCACTGGTTCGAGTCCCGGCTGGGCCAGCGTTTCTGTGTGGAGTTTGCATGTTCTCCCCATGTTCGTGTGGGTTTCCTCTGGGTGCTCCGGTTTCCCCCACAGTCCAAAGAGTGTGTATGGGTGTTTCCCAGTACTGGGTTGTGGCTGGAATGGCATCCACTGTGTAAAATATGCCGGAATAATTGACGGTTCATTCTGCTATGGCGACCTCTGAAATAAAGACTAAGCCGAGGGAAAATGAATGAATGAATGAATGAATTTTTTTATTTATTTAATATATTAAGTTTTTAGTCATGACACTCCCAAAATCATTCCACATAAAAAAATTGATTTTTTACAAAATTCGGAAAATACAGAAATACAACTAGCAAAAAACCTCAGGAGATTCTGTCTGGCTCTACACCTATGTAATTGATCTATGTGAAACCTCATTGATGGTTTGTTCCACTGTTCTTGCACTTTGGTTGGGGCAGCAACAAATCTCTCTTGCACGACCCAAGCTATTGAAATTAATGGGTTTCATAGCACATCAGTTTATGGATCCAGTGTGAAAGTAGCTTCACACCTCACTTGGCAGTGTTGTACACATAGCCTTTATTTCAGCTCACATTTTTGCCCCTTTTTTTCTTTTTTAGACAAAAAACCAAAATAATTTTTTTGCTAGTCAAAAATTTGGACCATCCCTAAAATGTTCTCTCTGTTTGTAAGATGGTCGCCACTGTGGCTCAGTGGTTAGCACTGTTGCCTTACAGCAAGAAGGTCGTCGTTTCGAAACCCGGCTGGGCCAGTTGGCTGTTTCTGTGTGGAGTTTGCATGTTCTCCCTGTGTTCGCGTGGGTTTCCTCTGGGTACTCCAGTTTCCCCCACAGTCCAAAAACATGTGTATAGGTGAATTGGATGAGCTAAATTGGCCGTAGTGTATGAGTGTGTGTGAATGTGAGAGTGTATGGGTGTTTCTCAGTACTGGAAGGGCATCCGCTGCGTAAAACATATGCCGGATTAGTTGGCGATTCATTCCGCTGTGGAGACCCCTGATAAATAAGCGACTAAGCTGAAGGAAAATGAATGAATGTTTGTAAGATTTACACTTTAGACTATTGTGGATAATTTCAGAAGTTTTTGATTAATTATAAAAAAGTTGTAAATAAGGTTCAGTTTCTTGCACAGACTGATCGTCTTGTTTCATAAAAGCTCAACGTATCATCAGGAGCATTCATTTAATTTTGCCTGTACGTTTTGTAGACTCTCAAAGTACTAGTAACCATTGACTTGTATTACATGAATCACCAAGGAGCAGCTAAAAATAATCTTTAATGTAATACTGAAAATAAAAGGTCACCTAAATCTTGATGGCCCACAGGAGAGTAAAATAACCCCAAAATGAATAATTATGAAAGACACAGTGGTTATATAGATCAAGCAGTCACTGCAGGTGGCAGTATTAACCTCTTTTGGAGAGAAGAGAGACATAAAGTCAGCTTTAGTCCTGTCTGGCTTTCATTATAGCTTGAGCCCTGCGGGGAGAACTGAATTAAAGTAATGAAACGCAACAATAATAAAAACAAAGATTATCTGCGTCATCGCGCTTATCAAAACAGAAGTAATCGAGATTTGCTGAGTTTACAGTCTTTACAGCCTCGGCCTGTAAGAACGCTATACATAGAAGAAACAGAGCGGCTCGCTTTTCCTCCTTGTGCCGGCGTGTGGAGGAGGGGAAGATCTGTGTTATTCCAGCAAAGTTCATGCCCGAGTCAAACGTGGGCCAGTGGGCCGGTCGCACGCTACACTCATGAGAAGAGAATCTGGGAAAGAGGCAGGTTACTGAAAGGTGAGGAGCACTGCAGAAGATAAGAGGTCCTGCTGCAGATATGAGAGAGAGACGGGGAGGAACAATCGGGCTGTTTGGCCATTTCTGACCCCTGCAGACTCAACAGCAGCTCTGAGGGTCAGGAGTTGAGGAATGCTGGCAGGGGAAACCATCTGGCAGGATGACAATCTTATGATGCTACAACATACATGGGTCAGCTGTCTCACAGTGAAGATCCAAATCATCAAAATATCAAAGAGGGCCTTACCATAAAGCCAAATAGCAAATGTTTTCTGTTTTAATATGTATTTGTTGTTTTTAGATTTATGTGTCAGTCATTACTACTCCAATCTTCACTGTAAAAAATGTAGGGTTCCACAAAATTCATTCAAGTTGTCCCAACACAAATCAATTAAGTTAACTTAACAAACTAAATTGGATTAAAAATAATAAAACAATTAAGTTTGCCCCCCAAAAAATCTCAAGTTTCAGCTCATTTTAAATAAGTAATTTGAACAAGCAGCAATTTTTTTTGAGTGTTCTGTCAAATTATCCTTTAGAAGTTATAAGCTTTATAATATGCTGATTTTATTTTCATGTAATAATACATAACTAATATAAAATGGAAACTATTATCCGTCCATTAAAAAGGCAATTATGCAAAATCAAAGCATTATTAAAACGTCTTTACTGTGACTTTGATCTATTTAAACATATTATTATTGTTTTAATATATTTACATTTTTAATATCAAATTTAGGGTTTCTGCAGCTTTCACCAAGTTAAATTTAAGACTTTTAAAGACGTTTTTAAGACCGTTATGAATTAAATTTTAGACACTTTTAGGAGTTTTAAACACTAAGGAATTTTTTTAATGGCCCAGATAGAAAAGATTTTTATTTTCCTTATCAAAAAAAAACATATAATTTAATGCATTTAATAATACAATAATAAATTAATATAATTAAATATTTTAAATATTGTGTAAAAACAAGCAAGCTCTACAGCTGATGTCAGAATTATTAGCCCCCCTGAATTATTAGGCCCCTGTTTATTTTTTCTCTAATTTCTGTTTAACGGAGAGAAGATTTTTCAACACATTTCTAAACATAATAGTTTCAATATCTCATTTCTAATAACTGATTTATTTTATCTTTGCCATGATGACAGTAAATAATATTTTACTAGATATTTTTCAAGACACTTCTATACAGCTTAAATTGACATTTAAAGGCTTAACTAGGTTAATTAGGTTAACTAGTCAGGTTCGGACAATTAGGCAAATTATTGTATAACAATGATTTATTTTGTAGACTATCAAAAAAAATATATCTTAAAGGGGCTAATAATTTTAACCTTAAATGGTTTAAAAAAACAAACAAACTGCTTTTACTCTAGCCAAAATAAAACAAAAAAGACTTTCTCCAGAAGAAAAAAATATTGTCAGACATACTGTGACAATTTCCTTGCTCTGTTAAACATCATTTGGAAAATATTTAAAAAAGAAAAAAAAAATCAAAGGGGGGCTAATAATTCTGACTTTAACTGTATATGTACCCTTCCAGCCGCAACCCATCTCTGGGAAACATCCATGCTCTCATTCACACTCATACACTACGGACAATTTTAGCTTACCCAATTCACCTGTACCACATGTCCTTGGACTTGTGGGGGTAACTGGAGCACCCGGAGGAAACCCATGCGAACGCGGGGAGAACATGCAAACTCCATACAGAAATGCCAACTGACTTGGCCGAGGTGACAGCACTACTTACTGCGCTACCACGTCGCCACATAAACTTTCTTTAAAATAAATTTAAAAAAATGAACAAATGTTTTAAAAGTTTTAAGAACTATAATAAACTAAATCTATGCACAACAATCTGTCCAGGTCAGTGTCCTCAGCACGAAATACAGCACTTTGGACTCTGGAGCACTTTTAAACAAATGTTATTGTAAAGACAATAATTAAACCATTATGATAAACAGAGCTAAAAATGACGTTTTAAATAAAAAGTTTAACATTTTATTAAGATAGATTGTAGGTGATTGTATGAATTTTGTACATATTGGGTAGCAAAATATGAACAAAGGAAAATTTAAGACCTGTTTAAAAAAAGATTTAAGACCTACAACTAAATATTTCAGTAAATTGAAGACTTTTTAAGGCCTAAAATTTAGATTTTGAGATCTAAGACATTTTAAGACTTTTTAAGACTTTTTAAGACCCCGCGGACAACCTGAAAAAGCTGTAATTGATTTGTTCTTTTTTTAAATGTTGTTTTAAATAAAATGAAAGTTTTACTTTTTAAAGGCCACTTCTTTTATGTGTTATGAATTCCATATTCTAATATGTTACTGAGGTTACTGAAGGCCTATACTGATCAAGCTCAGACATCCTGCATTTGATTAAAACCTTATCAGTCATCTCTCAAAGTGCATTAGTGTCAAAGACCACTGAAAGAAAACTGGAGATGGGGATGATGAGAAAACATACATGAGATAAAGCGGGAGTCAGTCACAGATCAGGTTTCTCTTTTAACTGGACAACATTAGACATTACTGTCTGTGTCTCACTGCCAAGTTATGAGAGTAACTGGAGTAACCGTTATGTGTGTGTGTGGGTGTGCTTGGGTTTGAAAATGAGTTAAGTCTGGGGTTTGTTAAAAATCATTCAATAACAATAGTTATAAATGCCATATATTTCTATATTAAAAAAAAAACTATCTATCTATGTTTAGATATCTACATATAATTGGGTAACACTTTATTTTGATGGTCCATTTGACTATTAGTAGACTGTCTGCTTAATATCTGTTGATACTGCTCCTTCAACTGACATTTAACTGACTATAAGAAACTTTGCAAATACATGTCAACTTACATTAAACCTAACCCCAACCTAACAGTCTTAATAATCTAATGAGAATTAGTTGACATGTAGATGCAATACAACTTAAATTATACAAATAGACCATCAAAAAGTGTGACCGATAATTGCTTTAACAGTCGCACTAACTATTTAAAAACAAGCCCAAAGATGAGACACTTATAACACTATAATAATAATATCTGGCAACATCGCAGAGTCCTGAAGAGCTCATTTAGTGACAAGATTGAAATCATTTTCATTCATAAAACTTTTTAATTTTTGAACATGAATAATGGCCTCATGGCTGGCTACGGGCCTCTGTGTGTTTCGGAAGCAGACTGTGTTAGAAGGGTCAGCATCAGTGTTTTCACAGAGCGAAAGACGACATGAGTGTGTGCATGTGTGGAAAGAAATAGGAGAGATTTGGTGGAATTGCTCAAACGCTGGTATTAGTTTTATGTCCCTGGAGGACAAGACATTCCTTTAAAACATCCTCAGCTTGAGTGGATTACATATACAGAAATATTACTCACACTGTCATCAAATATGCACTGTAAACACAACTTATGGCTGCAAAAAATGAAATGTCCCACTGCGCTTAAACTAACTCCCTCCATCTACCCATCTTCCCTTTTTGCTTAGTAAAAGTAAAGATAAATAATAAAATAAACAGAATGTTAATCTTTTAATGGTAAAAAAGGGGAAAAAAACATAAAAAAATATATTTTAAAAAAGTCAAACAAATTACTCAAACAAATGAATTAATTAGTACTTTATCAAACAAATATAAAATAAATAAATAAAAATTAAAAAACATTTATATAAAAACATTTAAAATAAGATTGTAAATAAAAAAATACTTTAAAATAGTATATTTATTAAAAATAAAATATATATTTCAGTCAACAGTCCTTTTAGTTTTAGATGACATTTCAATGGTCATCTGCTGAACCCACTGCCATCCCAAATGAATTCTGCCTGGTTTAATTGTGGAAATTATCTAGCATTAAATCAACATACAATTTCAATCTTGTTTATGTCTTATTATTCAGAGCACAGCATTGGCTCATTTCAGATTCTGAGAGCAGATTTTCTCTGCCAATGCATATTCATATGTTTAACGTACAGACATGCATCCTTAATGCTGTGAGCTCCCGCAGAATGCAGTCAACTCATTAATACTGTGTGCCGTGCATTCCTAACTAAACCCACTGTTCTAATTAAGATCTGTGCCCTGAGGAGACAGATAACATCAAATGATTATTAGTGTTGTTGTTGTTTTAATTATTGATATTATTTCATATGAAAACACAAGTGAACAGATTCACACAGATTTCCAAGGTTTGAACAACAGAAGCTTCAAAACAGATAAAACCTAACCTTGTAAAGAAAACGAAGCAAAATAACAAATACATAAAATAAGTAAAAGATAAAATAATAAAAATAAAATAAATGTGGAGAAGCAAAATAACACAGAAGATAGATAGTAGATTCATTAGCCTAAACACAATAATAATAATAATAATAATAATAATAATAATAATAATACTGGTAATAATAATAATAAATATAATAATAACAACAATAATGTTAATACTACTACTACTACTACTACTACTAATAATAATAATAATAATAAAAATTGTAATAATATTAATATTAATAATAATAATAATAATAACAACAACAACAATAACAATAATACTGGTAATAATAATAATAATAATAATAATACTGGTAGTAGTAATAATAATAATAATAATATAACAATAATGGTAATACTACTACTACTACTACTAATAATAATATTTTTTTATTAATAAAAATATTTATTAATAATAATAAATACACACTGATTATGCGCTCTATCCAAGCTGACCCTTTATGTTTTCTGCAATGATTCGAGAACTGAACATATATAATAGTACTTAAATAATGTGAATCATGGCAAATTAGGGAAGCACACCATGAATATGCATTTAAAGCCCTTTTATAGCATACTGCTGAAATCAGCTGTTAACATGCAGGAAAACAGCGTCAATGTGCTTGTCAGACCCATCTTTATCTTATTGACTTTAAATAAACATTAGGCAGCAAAAATGAGACATAACTCATCTAAATACAAACACATGGACAGCCAAAGATTCACTGGTAACGTGCCAGGCTTGTTTATAAATTGATTCTCGCCGTCATTTCCAATTTGTTCCTCTGTAGTTTGTCTGTCAACGCCCTCTGACAACTGACCAATTAATCAGCTAAAATAGCCATCAAAGAGCCAAAGAAGTGATATCTGAATTATTTCTGAATTAAATTACAGTTGCAATCAGAATTATTAAACCCCCTTTGAATTTTTATTTCTTTTTTAAATATTTCCCAAATGATGTTTAACTGATAATATTTTTTCTTCTGGAGAAAGTCTTTTTTGTTTCATTTCGGCTAGAATAAAAGCAGTTTTTAATTTTTTAAAAACCAATTTAAGGTCAAAATTATTAGCTCATTTAAGCTATTTTTTTTTTCGATAGTCTACAGAACAAATAATCGTTATACAATAACTTGCCTAATTACCCTAACCTGCCTAGTTAACCTAATTAACTTGGTTAAGCCTTTAAATGTCACTTTAAGCTGTATAGAAGTGTCTTGAAAAATATCTAGTAAAATATTATTTACTGTCATCATGGCAAAGGTAAAATAAATCAGTTATTAGAAATGAGTTATTAAAACTGTTATGTTTAGAAATGTGTTGAAAAAATCTCTTCGTTAGAAAGAAAAAATAAACAGGGGAGCTAATAATTCTGATTGCAACTGTAAATGAATAAATAAATAATTAATTAATTAATTAAACAAATAAACAAACAAACAAACAATAAACAGTCAACATAGTTTTGATAAGGTGTTCTTTTATTTAACAAATTACGAAATAACTACGTGACAAAGTAAATAAACAAACAAGCAATAAATAAATAAATAGGGGCAATATGGTGACTCAGTGGTTAGCACTGTCGCCTCACAGCAAGAAGGTTGCTGGTTCGAGTCCCGGCAGGGTCAGCTGGCATTTCTAGTGGAGTTTGTATGTTCTCCCCATGTTGGCGTGGGTTTCCTCTGGGTGCTCCGGTTTCCCCCACAGTCCAAAGACATGCGCTATAGGTGAATTGAATAAACTAAATTGGCGTAGTGTATGTGTGTGATTGAGAGTGTGTATGGGTGTTTCCCAGTACTGGGCTGCAGCTGGAATGGCATCCGCTGTGTAAAACATATGCTGGATAAGTTGCCGGTTCATTCTTCTGTGGCAACCCCTGATGAATAAAGGGACTTTTAGAAAAAATAAATCAAAGTAATAAAATAAATAAATAAAGACAAAGATTAAAAGCAGTGCATGCTGTCTGAAATGTATTTTTAATAATAATAATGTACTTAACTAAAAACAACATAAATAAACAAACAAACCAGCCAGAGTAGTCATCAAAGAGTCAAAGCAGTGGTATCTGAAATTTGTTTCAATAAATAAATTACTAAATAAATTTATCAGAGAGCACTGTAAAAAAAAATCCGTTATTTCATGTTTTTCTTCTCAGCAGCTGGGGTGAGAAATTTACCATAAAACAACGGACGATAAGTTGCAGAAATTTACCATAAAATAACGGACGTTCAATTACAGAGATTTACCATAAAATAACGGACGTTAAATTACAGAGATTTACCATAAAATAACAGACGTTAAATTGCAGAAATTTACTGTCAAATAATGGACGTTAAATTACAGAAATTTACCATAAAATAACAGGCAATAAATTGCAGAAATTTACCGTAAAATAATGGACATTAAATAACAGAAATTTACCAGAAAAAAAAATTATTTAAGAAAATTTTTGTAATTTAATGTTCATTATTTTACGGTAAATTTCTGTAATTTAACGTCTGTTATTTTATTTTATTTAAATATAAAATAACAGATTTTTTTACAGTGAGGGTGGGGGAAAAAATTGGCATTCTTGGTGGAATAAGGTATTTGTGATGAGAAGCACAGTAAAAATATAATTTATCTATTTTAAGCTGCGTTTCTGCTTCTTTTAAGCTTATTTTATTTATTTTTGTTTATTTCATTTATGGTAGCAAACATATGACTGTGTCTGTCAATGTTGGTGGATGGGGATGTTTAAATGACTTTAAAGATTCATAAACTGATGGTACTGTTGAAACATTGAAAACAAAAATGAAAAGTATGAAAATTTGTCATCAAAGGGTTAGAGCAGTAGTTGATATTTATTTTAACACAAATTTTAATAAACAACTACATAAATAAAAAAAATCTCAAACTGTCAAATAGTCGAAACATTGGTATGTGAAAATTCTTTTAATAAATCAATTGCTAAAATATTACTACATTATTGAATAAACACGAATAAACAAAACAAAACAACTCCACCACCAAAATAGTCATCAAAGAGTGGCATCTGAATTTGTCCTAAACAAACAAACAAATAAACAAACACATTTCTGAAGTGAAAACCAGACTAAACAAGACAAGTAAAAGAAGCCAAACTCATAACAGCGTTTACAATGATGTGAACGATGGCCAATCAGGGAAGTGCATCATAACAGAAGTCGGGGCCCGGCCATACCTTCATCTTTATCTCAATGACGTTAAATAAACAACATTAGCCAGCAACCGCAAACGAGACACGACTCATCTAAATACGGACACATGGCCAGCCAAAGATGCGCTGGTAACGTGCCAGGCTTGTTTATAAATTATTAATGATTCTCCCCCTGTCATTTCAAGCGGGAGCAAGAAACACTCCTCAAACAGATTTCCAATTTATTCCTCTGTAGTTTGTCCGTCAACCCTCCCTCTGACAACATAATCCCAGCTAATCCGCCATGTTCACTTTCCCTTGTTGGCTCTCATGCAAAAGCGTTCAGGCAAATCTCGCTACCTGTCAGTCAAAAGCTTGCAAAGAGGCAAACACAGTTAAAGGAGGCTGTCCATCCATCCATCCATCCAAACTCACACATACAAACAGATACACACACACAAACACACATTAAAATATCTCCCCATCCTTAGCATGCTAGGCTTAACCCTTCCATCCCTCTTTGTAATCCAGTGTAAACAAAGCAAGGCTGAGCAACTAAAGTGAGTATAACTGTACGCTCTTATGTACAGTATCCTCATGAACCAGCACTGTGGGCGAAATGAGGGGGACGGCAGGGCTCTGACAGCTCATAATCCTCATTGAGAAGAGGGTTCGTGGGTGAAGACTGACCCGACTGTCGCACCAGCTGGAAACTTCAATTAAGAACTGCTTGTGGTCACATAAATAGCAAAGTCGCTAATTTCGGACTGTCAGTACTCCTGGTGCTGATGCTAGCAGTTAAACGATCAGATGTCAGAATAGTAAAATACATCAAATGAAAATGAAAAAGAAAGAAGATTTTCAAAATGAAGAGACCATTTGAAAATTCTCAGTTTCTCTGATTACCTATATATGATTACTTATCTCAGATTATTTATATATATGCGTTTGGGTAAAACATTCATTCATTTTCTTTTTGGCTTAGTCCCTTTATTAATCTGGGGTCGCCACAGCGGAATGAACCGCCAACTCATTCATTCATTTTCTTTTCAGCTTAGTCCCTTTATTAATCCAGGGTCGTCACAGCAGAATGAACCGCCAACTTATCCAGCACATGTTTTACGCAGCGGACGCCCTTCCAGCTGCAATCCATCTCTGGAAAACATCCATACACACTCATACACTACGAACAATTTAGCCTACCCAATTCACCTGTACCGCATGTCTTTGGACTGTGGGGGAAACCGGAGCACACGGAGGAAACCCACGCGAACGCAGGGAGAACATGCAAACTCCACACAGAAACGCCAACTGACCCAGCCGAGGCTCGAATCAGTGACCTTCGTGCTGTGAGACGACAGCGCCACTGTGTCGCCCCTGAACCGCCCCAGATGTCCTTCCAGCTGCAACCCAACACTGGGAAACATTCATACACACTCATTCACACACATACACTACGGACAATTTAGCTTACCCAATTCACCTGTAACTCATGTCTTTGGACTGTGGGGGCGATCGTGCTACCCACTGCGCCACCGTGACGCCTGGGTAAAACATGTTTTTTTTTTTTTGTTTTATTCTTCAAACTGCAAATAGTAAAAGATAATTCCTGAGAGTTACAGTAAATGACAAAATGTATTTATCCACAGGCATCATAAAAGAGGGGACATGCCCCCCACCCCCCATCAAAGGGTTGTCCCCCCAAAAAAAACATTTTAAGAATTATATTCTTAAAAATATATGTATGTATACCTAAAATAATTGTGTAAGTAGAAAAAAAACAACCCCAAAAAATAAATAAGTTTAGAAATAGTTCCCCCTCCCCTTCCTCACAGTGGCTTGGCCCACTGCTTGCTTTCCCAGTTCATCTCACCTACTCACACACACACAAGTCCAGTAAGTAGGACATTTTATTCACTTTAAATAAAGCGATTCTCTTTAATGCAGTTGATGCAGACTCATTCATAAATTAGTTGCGGCAAAAATGCTGATTACTGATGTAATTTTCCATGAATCTGCTAAATTATTGATTAAAATATTACTTATCTAGTTAACGTTAGCTTGTTTACAATAGCTTGTTGCATAGTGCACTGCAACTAACACGGCAAAGCCGTTTCCCATCAAAGATTATAGAATACACAAGACATGTCACTTGTACTTGTTGAATGGGGAAAAGTGTAACGATTGATATGGTGAATAAAGCCCCGCCTACAGGAGCCAGCCATGGATCGCTATATGGCGAATAAATCCCACTTTCTAGAACAGGAGCCAATCATCGATCACTATAGACTGACGATACTCTGGGGGAGGGGCTTAGACCAGACATGAGTTTCTGCAGATGTTGTGTGCTTTGAATTTTTAAAAATGAAACTAAAAAGACAGATGTTGTTTAATTTTATTGCCGATTCCTAATATGAAATTCAACCATAAGCTTGGCAAGCAATTTTGGAGAATTTGATGTTTCCCCATTCAGACAGAATGTTTTCAGAATGCAATTCAGAATACAATTTTTGTATAACCATTTTATATTCTGTTCTTACAGTAAGTGTCTTAATTAATGTGGACACTTCTGGACATATAGAAGTACATTTGTTTATGTACAGTTTGACTGTATTATTTGTGTCTCCTTCGAAAATTGCTCATGAGAAAATTTTATATTTATCCCCCCCAACTGTTAAATTAAATTGAAATTAAATACGATAAATGAATGAATTTATGTATACAAATTAAAAGTCCTTGTGAAAACAAAACGTATTTATCTTCTTATTATTATTATTACAAATATGTTAGCCTTTAGGTTATCTATCAACATCTATGCTGCAAACCAAAATGTACATTTACAAAGATATATGTATTCAGAACTTACAGTCCTACTACTGCCAATGTGAATCAATAGTTTTGATGACATCACTCTATTCTTCAGCTTCTCATCAGATTTTAGCCAATGAAATGCTGTCGAGAATCTATCCTTTCCACTCTACTATAAATAGACACTACAGCTCCTGCAGAAATTAATCAATGTTTTCTATATGGTGAATAGCACTAGAGAACTATACTGTAAGGTATCATAAACACTAAAGTCAGCACAGACCTATTTGAGGAGATTGAGGAGATTAGGAGGAGTATCAGCTAGACGGACTCAGATATAAAATAAACACCATTTTTAAAAATGGGAGGAGCTTCTCTGTATGCCCCGCCCCATTGCTTACAATTATGTCAACACACTGAATAACACTGTGCTTGTATTTTTAAACAATGGAATTAATGCTTATTAACATGTTAACACTTAACGCATCTTCACACATAAAATCTTACAATAATCAACATGATTTACAATTGTCGAATAATCCATATAAAAAGTTACAAATTATATATTGAATAAAAACAACTCACAATAAATCCAGGCATGATACACAGAACAGCACACGTCAGGTATTCTGACTGTCAAAAATCAGGATTGAAGATCTTTCTAAAAGCAGCAGACGAAAAGGTTTGCCTTCCAAATAGCATATGGAAAGAGAAAATCTGGGATAGAGGACTTCTTGGAACTGTTCAGGCTCAGTGACAATGTGACGATTTCTTGTTCTTTTCAAGTGGAAGTGTTTTTTTTTTTTTGTTCTTCTTAGGGAGATCATATGTGTGTGTGTGTTTCTGGGAGGTGATGAGGACGGGGAAGCAGAAAAGGGAGGGAACACAAAGTGCACTCAAACAACTCCTCTGCTGACAGTAATTTTTCATCACATTAGTGAAATGATTGTGATCTCCAGAGCTGAACAGGGCTTGAAAGTTATTATATATATATATATATATATATATATATATATATATATATATAGGGCCGTTATTGGCGTTAACGTGCTGCGTTAACGCAAGACTCTTATCGGGCGATAAAAGAAATATCGTCGTTAATCTATTCTCTACGCAAGCTATGATGACTTTCACCTTGATATTTTAGCACGGATGCATACCTGCCTGAATTGCACTGTAGGTGGTGAGAACGAGTCTTCGAACCTGTGCGTGTTCCTACTTTGAAATTACCACATCAAAGTGACGTGACAACATGGATGCAGTTCACTACAGTGAATCTGATTAATGTTAGCTCCACATGTTAGCTCCAAAATTTTCTCAGAGAGAAAAAAGGGCAGGTGCTCAAGCACCCAAACCCCTCAAACACATCCCCCCCACCGCACGTGCATTACTGGAACTTGTAGTCCATATACTGCGGATTTGTAGTCCATTGCGATCTGCATGTTTACCAGCGATCTGCAGCCGCTCGATCGCTGGTAAACATGCAGATCGCAATGGACTATCAATCCCCAGTATATGGACTACAAGTTCCAGTAATGCACTGCTCACACGCACATGTTTCTCATTGGGTAGATTACACACACTCACGGATGGGAGCTGCTCATAAACTGATTACAAATACTTTATAAACAACACACACACACACACACACACACACACACACTTCAGTGCTGAGTCTTGTTTACCTATTCTGTGTTATTCTATTCTACGACACGTTTCCCTTGCCTTGCCTCATGTTTGAACCTTGCTTTGTTTTGATTGCCTTATGACTGCCTTTTGACCATATGCCTGTTTATTAACTACGACTCTGGATTGCCGGAATACATCTGTTTGTCTCTGATTGTGACCATTGCTTGCCTGACCATTCTCCTAATAAACCCTGTGTTTGGATTTGCACTCCTTTGTCAGTGTCCCCTTCACGTTACAGATATGCATCCATACATACCCTATGTTTTAAAAAGAGCTCTGAAATGTGAAAAAAGGAAGGTATTTGGGGGAGGTCCACTTTTCAGGTGGGAGGTTTTTTTGGTGAGTGTGTAGGCCTGGTTTCCATGAACCTTCAGTTCCTTTAAACTCTCATGTCTCTCCTCTCCGGCCTGCTGTGGGAAAACGCATAACAAATATGTCCTCCACTTGAGATAAAGCTGATCACTGGAGGTAGACAGCGATCGGGTGTTGATCTGTCCGGGGAAGGATTGTGGGTCGATGGGATGGAGAACTGGATCCAGAGGCTTGGATGAACATGACATTCAGCAGATAAAGGCTCTCTAGTGGGTTAACACCCGCGCTTGTACCTCTGATTGCCCCGAGAAGCCCTCTTTAAGGCCCTGGCATCCATCCCGATAGCATGACCCAAAGCGGCTTGTGTTTCAGTTCTAGAAAGACAGGCTTGCAGATTGGTGACGAGGGGGTTTCAAAGGAGACATGCACTTGTCTAAAATCTAATCTTAAGCGTAGAGGTGTTAGGAAAACCCTCTGGGATTATCGTTGGATATGCAAAATATTACAAAGACCAGTTCAAACAGTAGTCACAAATGATACACACAGGGATGTAATACCTGCTGACAGTAGATTAGTAATGAAATACTCTGTTCAGACAGCTGGCAGGCATACAGTTGGGCACAAGTTTTGTACAAAGGAATTCCGTGAAACTCTTCAGGGGGAAATTAAAGACAATTTAGTTCAGCTTCTCTAAAGATCTTATTAAGTTTGCAACATTATAGTATTTTGTTTCTAACATTAATTAGTATTAAAGGTGCCATAGATCTGAAAATCTGAATATATTTAGGCTTGGCTGAATAATAAGAGTTCAGTACATGGAAATAGCATACCTTGAGCTACAACACCACTGTTTCCCATTCATAAGTACATCCTATGAGTGTAAATAACAGGCCAATCAAAACATGCACGCCCCAGCCTGTGTTTGATTGGGTGCAATGTTTCTAAGTACACTGTAAAAATATTTTTTAATTAACAGTATTGACATTGCAGTAGTTAGAAGCAAGATATTGTTTAAGAAATAGTATATCGAGAACTACTGTAAGTTTGTAAAATAACAGAAAATGAACTGGCAGATTATGACCAGGTTTTTGCAGTACAATACACAACATCAACCCAGACAATATATCACTTCAACTATTAAAAATGTTACTAAAAGTCACTTTTTTAAACTTTTCAAGGTTAAAAGTTGTTGGAAGAAAGATCAAGGTCTCGTAATGCAATTCTAAAAACAATGAATAAAAAATACGGAAAACTGTCAATTTACAGATGTTTTTTTATAGAGTAAGACAGGGGTGCTCAACCCTATTCCTGGCGATCGACCTACCTTCAGTTTTCAGTTGCAGCCCTTATCAAACACACCTGCCTGTAATTATCAAGTGCTCCTCACGTTCTAAATAATTGGTTCAGGTGTGTTTGATCAGGGTTGGAGCTGAAATTACCTGGAAGGTCGATCGCCAGGAACAGGGTTGAGCACCCCTGGAGTAAGACAACAACAGTGATATTTTTTCCTTATTTTTAAGTATATCTAAGCTTGTATTTAATATACTATGTATGTGGGATGGAAAACGGGAGGAAGTGTAAATGCGCTTTCTGTCAGACAGGCAGCCATGCGCCTCATCTGTTTACAGCTTGTCAGAATGCAAAATGCAGGATATACGGATTATAAATTTATTTGACACCACCCTGGAGAGGCATAATGTCCGTTTAAAAGTATCTTTTGATAGGTGTATATTGAGGAATTTGCAGAGTATTTTTGTAATAAGGCAACAAACAAACAAACTGCTGAGAATAACTGTTTGATGCACGTTTATGCATCGTGTCATATCACTAGGCTCATACTGTGATTTTACTTGAGTGAAAGGATACCAGAAAACTTTATTAAACATCTGTTTATACAGAGAGGTTTAAATGAATTCCTGTCTGTTTTTAAGTTTCACATTTCAACTCTAAATACATCTCTGTCTGTCCCTTTATATAATAATAGTAATTCTAACAAGTTAGACTATATTTTATTCACAACAAATAACTCAGGAGCAAACTTAGTTGCCTACTAACATAAACGTCTTCTCCACTTTAGCTGAAACGATGGTCAGTTGACATGGCATCTACTCAGTGTGTTCAAATATTTCTTTGGCAAGTGAAGTCATTATCATTAGTGTGTTATGAATTATTTTTCTCATTTAAGAAATGTCAATTTCTGTGCATAATTTTGATAATGCTTACAAAAAAAGCCATGAGATTATTAAACAAGAAGGTAAAGAAAAGGTGATAAAAGAGTGAGTGATGGCGATGGTATTTCAAGCAGCAAAAGGCCACTGTCAACACGTTTGCCTGGCTTTAAATAAATAGGGTAATAAATAGATCGATCACTCACAGCCTAACAGATTCATGTCACTTTAAAGCAATCAGACAGAAAACACCAGCACACACTACCTCATTACTCAAGACTGACCCCTACAAGGGAATGTTTGTGTGTGTGTGTGTGTGTGTGTGTGTGTGTTGGCCCAATTTCCGATATAATACTGTTATGTAGGAAACAGCAGGAGATCAAGGTTTAGTCCTGTTTGAAGGTACCCTAACATGAGTACAAGAGCAGTTTTTTAACCTATTTCATTTCATTTTTATGTGTACATGAAACATTTATTTAATAATTTTATTTTCATGTGTAGAAAGTTGGAGAAGTATCATGGATTAAGTGAGATGAGCAATTCCAGCATAATGGATGTGACAATTGCAGTAAAAACAGACATTTCATATACAATATCTGTTTATATTTTCCAAAACAACTAACCACAATTTAAGCGATCAGAAAAATATCAATCTGTAAACATATTTCATTTTTTAAATGAGAAAAATAAAAATGCGTTATGGATGTGACAAAATAGTAGGCACGTTTGCAGTTTACAAAACATACTTTGCAGAAATTCTGTGAATTAAACTGCACAATTCAAAAGAAACAAATCAAAATGAGATTTGGTTCTCTATACACCAAAAATGATTGATTTTAATTTTATTGTACATATTTGCATTTATGAGAGAAAAGCTTCATTATGGATGTGACATCTCTCCGTTACAGATGTGGTACTGTAGATGTGAAATAGCACCTTGGAATTATAAGGTTCTATCTGCATTTTAAATGATTTTGAGATATTGAGCTTCATATACAGCAAACAATACAGCAAACAATATGTTCTCTTTTATACATTAACATGACAGAGACCCTAAATATACTCTAAATTAAAAAAAAAACAGGGCAAATGCAGATAGAACCTTATAATTGTAAAAAGTCATTTCCACTTGGAATTATACATTTCTATCTGGCAGATTAGGCGAATTAGTAGGCAGTAGGTAGTGCTGTGGCCTCACAGCAAGAAGGTCGCTGGTTTGAGCCTCGGCTGGGTCAGTTGGCATTTCTGTGTGGAGTTTGTATGTTCTCCCCGAATTCGCGTGGGTTTCCTCCGGGTGCTCCGGTTTCAAAGACATGCGCTACAGGTGAATTGGGTAGTGTATGTGTGAATGAGAGTGTATGGGTGTTTCCCAATGATGGGTTGCAGCTGGAAGGGCATCCGCTGCGTAAAACATATGCTGGATAAATTGGCGGTTCATTCCGCTGTGGCAACCCCAGATTAATCAAGGGGCTAAGCCGAAAAGAAAATGAATGAATGAATGAATATCTGGCAGATCATTAGATGAAGCGTCACTTTTCTAATATTCCAAAAATTTATTGAATTACATGCTTTATTTTAATTATTGAATTATAATTACTGAATTATATGCCCAATGGATTAAATTAAATTAGGATTAAGGAATAATATCAAATTTAAAGACTTTTATTTAAAAAAATTAAATAAAAGAATTTTAAAGAAAGAAAACAAACAATGAGCAAATTAGTTTAATAAACACTAAAAAATGTTTCACTGACTATATATACACAAATAAAAATATTTCACATTTAATATATTACATTTTTAATAATATATTACATTTTTAATAAGTTTCTTTTCAACAATGTAAAATGTAACATTTCATCTCAATGTCAAAAGATGCTTTTAAATCATCACATTTACAAACATCTTTTCAGTTTCAGGTTTCTTCTCAATTTTGTGTGGTGTGGCATTATTTAGTCGACTCTGATTTTATGTTTCTTTCTGGTCTTTCTGGCTGTCAATGGAGCAGTCAGGCGAAATTACAAAGAAAGCTGATCTTGATTGGTCCTTGTGCGTGCATTCGAAATGCTGATTGGCAAACAGAAAGAACCTTATAGTGCCAAGCACTATTAGAGTTCGACTTTGTAGATAAAACCTTTTTTTGTATTTAAATAAAAAGTTTTAAAATGTAAACACCTTATAAAAAACATCACATAATGTAAATAGGTTGTCATTTAGTAAGAATGTCAATTTTGACAAAAATGTCAGACAGAAACTTCTAATTCTAAGGTGACGACTTGTGTGACTTTGATAAAATCCAATATAATTGTTTGAAAACATTGACAGAAACATTTTTGAGTATTTTACAGTACTGAAAAATACAAGCCTTTGTACTTGGAAAGGGTTTCACTATTTTGGTGAAAATTTCATTTTTTTTCATGGCTAGGTTGACATTTGCATGGAATTGTTCTGTTGTTATTATTTAATCATTTATATTTAATATATTTTATTACTATTATTTTAATATCATTTAAAATAATAAACATTCTTATATTTTACTAACATTTGGTGGTGGAAAAATAAAACAAATACATAAAGACTCAATTAAATGAATCAAATTCACCCACTGCCCAGAGTAATCAGGACATATTTACAGTACAAAACAAAAAGTGGTCGAGTGGCCTTATAAAGCGAAGATGTCACATCCATATTTAGACCCCCAAGTGACTCCTAACACACAGCTGTTATAAAACACAAATTTGTTGGATAATCCCGCAAAGCCTGGGATGGACCGAGCAGAGCATTGCTGGTCCCGTCAGAGCTCATAAAACAAATACCAGCAGGAGTGAGACGGCAGTCCATCGTGAGGCGCAGTTATATTTAGGTAAGGACATGAAAGAGGCTGATCCCTTAACAAAATAACAGGCAGAGGCGCTAATCTCCAGCAGAGGAGTCAATATTGTTGATGCCTGGTGATGTATGAGTGAGAGGCATCAACCGGTGCGGCGAAGACAACTTTCTGTTGTGCTTTATTCTTCATATAGAGGCAGTTTTCATGCCGTCAGGAGGATCTGTCACTCACTTTGAGCCCTTGATAGGGTGTCAATCTATTTCATACAGTGTGTGGAGTGTGGAGATCCTCTGTGCTGCTGATCTTTTAAGGCTGCTTTCAAATTTATTGCACACAACTTGTTTGGCTTCTAGCTTTAAATGATTGAGCACATAAAAATAAGAAACAAAATTGGAATCATATCTTTTTTCATCTATGTAGTTTTTGAATCAAGTAAAATTAATATAAATTAATTATATTTCTAGTCTTTTTAAAAGGGTTTGAATGATTTTACCAAACAGCATATACTGTATGTTTTAGGAAGAGAAAGGAAACATTAAAAATGTTTAAAAAGTATAAATAAAAAATGATCATTTACTTTAACTTGACAATAAAACAGCTAAAAGTCTAGCAATTTTTCTGAATAAAGTTCGAGAAAATGAATCATTTGAAAATAAAATGAATTCAAAATTACAACGAATTCAGCACATTGGCCATTCACTTTAGAAGAAACTGGGTGCTTTCACACTAGCACTTTTGGTTCGCACCCGAGTTCGTTTGACGTCATAGTACGGTACGTTTAGCTAGTGTGAACGTGTCTTCTGAAGTCGGGTGCGCACCCGTGAACCGTACCCAAATCCGCCTGAAAGAGGTGGTCTGGGGCACGTTTCTTGCAAACTCTGGTACGGTTCACTTCTGGTATGAATGCAATCGTACCAAATAACGGAAGTGAACCGCCAACTGTACAACAAACTATCGTTTTCATAACGTTCACTCGTGTGTGTGTGTGTGTGTGTGTGTGTGTGTGTGTGTGTGTGTGTGTGTGTGTGTGTGTCACATATTTTACCTTGGTGACAAGAGGGACTGAGCCAGGGCAAACACAGTGATACACAGTGATGTCTGCTTGTCTCCTCCAAAAACAGCTTCTGCAGACACTGTGTGATGTTCTGAATGTTTATAATATTTTTGCGGCAGATGGATGCGAGGGGCTTTCTGCATGTCCAAAACTAAAAGATTGAGCAAAAGCAAATCGACCGCGATGTGCAGAAGTCTTTCCATTTTGGCGTTTTGCTTTCGTGACCGTCACCTAGCAACAGCCGTAAACAAAACAGCAGCTCGATGACGCAAGCGTACCGTGGTTCAGAAGGAAAAAAGACAGTGTGAACACAAACCAACCGAGAAGGTGGCAAGGGGGGACAATCGAACTTGGGTACGGTCCAGGCAATTGAACCAAGTGTGAAAGCACCCTCAATCTTCACTGTGTAAATACACTCACTCACTTTATTGGGTACACCTTACTAGTACCAGGTTGGACCCCTTTTGGCTTGAGAACTGCCTTAATCCTTCATGGCATAAATTCAACAAGGTACTGGAAATACTCCTCAGAGATTTTGGTCCATACTGACATGATAGCATCACGCAGTTGCTGCAGATTTGTCGGCTGCTCATCCATGATGCGAATCTCCCGTTCCACCACATCCCAAAGATGCTCAATTGAATTGAGTTCTGGTGACTGTGGAGGCCATTTGAGTACAGTGAACTCATTGTCATGTTCAAGAAACCAATCTGAGGTGATTCACGCTTTATGACATGGCGCATTATCCTGCTGGAAGCCATCAAAAGATGAGTACACTGTGGTCATAAAGGGATGGACATGGCCAGCAACAATACTCAGGTAGGCTGTGGCGTTGACATGATGCTCAATCGGTACTAATGGTTCCAAAGGGTGCCAAGAAAATATCCCCCACACCATTACACCAACACCACCAGTGCATGGATCCATCCTCCACTGATACAAGGCAGGATGGATCCATGCTTTCATGTTGTTGATGCCAAATTCTTACCCTATCAGAAATTGAGACTGACCAGGCAATGTTTTTCCAATCTTCTACTGTCCGATTTTGGTGAGCCTGTGCAAATTGTAGCCTTCCTGTTCTTATCTGACAAGAGTGGCACCCGGTGTAGTTATCTGCTGCTGTAGCCCATCTGCCTCAAGGTTGGACTTGTTGTGCGTTCAGAGATGCTCTTCTGCGTACCTCAGTTGTAATGAGTGGTTATTTGAGTTACTGTTGCCTTTCTATCAGCTCGAACCAGTCTGGCCATTCTCCTCTGACTTCTGTCATCCACAAGGCATTTGGGCCCACAGAACTGCCTCTCACTGGATATTTTCTTTTTTTTAGACCATTCTCTGTAAACCCTAGAGATGGTTGTGTGTGAAAATTCCAGTAGATCAGCAGTAGATCAGTTTCTAATATACTCAGACCAGCCCGTCTGGCACCAACAACCATGTCACATTCAGAGTCACTTAAATCACCTTTCTTCCTCATTCTGATGCTTGGTTTGAACTGCAGCAGATCGTCTTGACCATGTCTACATGCCTAAATGCATTGAGTTGCTGCCATGTGATTGGCTGATTATACATTTGCATTAACGAGCAGTTGGATAGGTGTACCTAATAAAGTGGCCGGTGAGTGTATATAATATAATTATATAATATTAATTATATACTGTAAGTTATAACTAAAATTATTTGATTTTCAAAAACAAGGCCATTTTAACATTTACTAATGTATTATTTATATAATAATCAAATGATTCATTCATTCATTTTCTTTTCGGCTTAGTCCCTTTATTAATCTGGGGTTGCCGCAGCGGAATGAACTGCCATACACTGCCATTCACACACATACACTACAGACAATTTTAGCATACCCAATTCACCTGTACCGCATGTCTTTGGACTGTGGGGGAAACCGGAGCACTGACACGGGGAGAACATGCAAACTCCACACAGAAATGCCAACTGACCCAGCCGAGGCTCGAACCAGCGACCGTCGCTGTGAGGCGACAGCACTACCGTCTGTGCCACCACGTTGCCCTCAAATGATTCAAATGTTTAAAATAAAATGTGTTAATTGTATTTCTTTATTTATTTGTATTAATTAAATGAAGTCATAAAAAAAATGTTTGACTACTTAGTATCTTTAAATACATGATGGGGGCTTTAAAATGCACTGCAGAGAAAGTGGAAATGAACAAAGTAAGTGTGTGTGTGTGGCTCTTTCTCTCTCTCTGTGTGTGTGGAGAAGAATGTTGAGAAGGACATCATGAGATGTGTGTTGATTAATAGTTGAAGTGAGCAGTCATGTGTAAGGTCTTTGTTTTGACTGAAGATACACACTGGACCATGTAATGCTCTAGATATGTTCACAGGATGGATCTCCGGCTGTAATGGATGGTGCTTGGAGGAGTGTGGAGCAGGAATAAACTCCCGCAGACTCCCGTCAAACATTCGCAGTCACTCCAGACTACTGTGGTCACGAAGCTGGAATTTCTAACTTCAATACAATCCCTTAAAAATATAATTCCATATTACAATTTTAGATATGGAAAAATATTGCAGGAGCGTTTATTAAAATGACAATTTTATGTTTGTCTTAATTTTTTCATTTCCCATATGTAGTGTTAAGGATCTTTTTAGGCTAGTTGTCCAGGTTTTCACTTGCTCAGCTGAAAAATAATAAATAAAGGATCAAAAATATATATACTTCTTGTTTTGATTCATTCACATTATAATAAATGTAATGATTCTTAACTCCAATTTTAATATTAGACAGGAAACTACTAGACAAAACTATAGAAAGAACAAATACCGTAACTAGGGATGTCCCGATCAGGTTTTTTTGCCCTCAAGTCTGAGTCTGAGTCATTTGATTTTAAGTATCTACTGATACCGATACTGAAACCTGATCAGATACTTCTTCAATACATAAAAAAAGAATAAAGAAGAGCGAAGAAACAGGATGTTCTTTATTTTTTATTAAATTCACCTTATTTTAACATTCAACATCTCTGTTAACAAACAGAGCACTTGTGAGGTAGCTTGAAAAATCAAGTAATAAATAACATAAATTCTTCACTTTTGGACTTAAGTGCAACAGTAAATATAAAAAAAAATCTAATATAAAAACAAAGAGCATCTCAACTTAAAACACCCGGCAAGCAATCCCAAGTTTAATTATCTCACAGTTTCCTATGGCAATGTTGTCATCATCAACTTTATAATACCTCCAGACCACAGACATTTACACTTCAAGCTGCTTCCGTGTTCTATTTTGCCGGCATTTAACCAATAGAATCTCTGTAACAAAGTGATGTCATGCTGCATGCCTTGCTGTTTCTGTGTGAAGTCAAGAAAGAGGTCTAACTCTGTGCCACTGCATGATAAAATAAATCAGTGATTAGAAATGAGTTATTAAAACTATTATGTTTAGAAATGTGTTGAAAAAATCTTCTCTCCGTTAAACAGAAATTGGGGAAAAAAATAAACGGGGGCTAATAATTCTGACTTCAACTGTATATATATATATACAAATATATTCGAGTCCTGATCGGGAGGTAACATCCGATTCCGATCGAGTCTGAAACCGTGTGATTGGATCACATAATTGGATTTGGACATCCCTAACTGTAACCATATTTTTAAAAATAAAATAAAAATAAAAAATTGCATTTTGCATTTTTCAGGTAAGCCTAACAGTGAATTTGTATTCTACTGTTGAAAAACATATAGTGGCACTCCCTTTAAGAAAAAAAAAGGCTTTCACTTTTAGATGGCACTAAAGGTGGCACTGGATTGTAAAGAAGGTTATTTTTATGTTGTTTATGCATTGATGGATGTTATGCTGGCTTCACATCAAATACTAAATTAAGTATCCATGCGAGTAGATTTATTACAAAGTCATTGTAAACGCACAAATTGAGAAGAATTTTTGAATGACACTGAATTCCACTCATTAACATCTTCTGCGTAAGCTCAAAAAAATGTTACTTTATCCCACTGTAGTTGTCCTGATCATTTTTTTAAAATGACATATACATATTGAACTTATCCACTTATTTAATATTTCAAGAACTGAGCACTGAACTGAGGAACTGTGGTGAACTCAAGAGCCGAGCATGTATGGTAGTGTGGGAAAGTGATATTGTATCATTTTAAATACTTCAGTGTCCATATGTAGCAACGTATTGATACTTTTGAAAACAACACTGCAGATACAGTCATCCCCAAGTTCCTTACTACAGCTTCTCTTTAAACTTCATCTCTGCAAAACTCAAGAAACCTTTAGTTTTACTGCTATGGAGCTCGCAAGATTAAACAGTGTCGTGATTGTACTTGTTGTAATAGTTATGTCTGTTTGTACAAAGTCTTCAAGGATTCAAAGAGCGGCCCAGTGTTATTGAGACATCAGCAGGGTAAAAAAAAGAGCAGAGTCTTCATGAGGACAGATTCAATCAAAACCAGATGCAGGCAGAATCACATACACTGGGCTGGATTGGCAAGAGGGCAGGAGGAAAAGAAGAAGAAATAAATAGGGAAAGATACACTTTATTTAGAGACCAGCTACTGAGAAAGAGACTGAGCGTTTAAAGGAACAGTTCACCAAAACTTTCTGTCATTATAAACTATGAACCAAATATGAAGACTGTTAGGTTTTCTATGTAATACAAGCAAAGAAATTGAAAGCATCTATTGTCAAAAATGATCAAAATGTATAGAAATGACATAATTACTGCTGACAAATAGTCTGAAACACATTGAAGCATACCTTTTTGACCTGTATAAGTGGCATAAAAATCTTCATAAACGTCACATATTTTATTCAATTTAAAGAAAATATTGCAAATGTGTTTCTCTAAATTCGATAATTTTTTACAAGATGTAATTGTAAAATTCATGTCATTTAACCACTAGTCAGTATGGACCCAGTAATGTACACTAAAAAGCAATTAGTTACTTTACTTTAAAAAGTGAGTAAACCATTATAACATGGGACTGTTAAGTTGACTTTAATTTGTATAACCTCACTTTTAAAAGTAAAATCAACTAATTGCTTTTTAGAGTGTATGGAACACTACTGGTGTTAATTATACGTTTTATTTGGTGTTTAAAACATTATATCTGTGACAAAAAAATCCCTTGTAAATGCACAAACATTAATTAAGACTGAATTTTGTTGATAGACAAGAATATCAAATGAATTTCTATCATAATATTTCTGAATAATTGTTTTAATTTAAAACATTTTAAAGCTACAGTTGAAGTCAGAATGATTGGCCCCCTTTGATTTTTTTCTTCTTTTTTAAATATTTCCCAAATGATGTTTAACAGAGCAAGGACATTTTCACAGTGTGTCTGATAGTATTTTTCTTTCTGGAGAAAGTCTTATTTGTTTTATTTCGGCTAGAATAAAAGCAGTTTTTAATTTTTTAAGAATCCTTTTAGGGTCAAAATTATTAGCCCCTTTAAGATATTTTTTTTTTCTCCGATAGTCTACAGAACAAACAATCGTTACACCATAACTTGCCTAATTACCCTAACCTGCCTAGTTAACCTAATTAACCCAGTTAAGCCTTTAAATGTCACTTTAAGCTGTATAGAAGTGTCTGGAAAAATATCTAGTCAAATATTACTTACTGTCATCATGGCAAAGATAAAATAAATCAGTTATTAGAAATGAGTTATTAAAACTATTATGATAAGAAATGTGTTGAAAAAATCTCTCCGTTAAACAGAAATTGGAGAAAAAATAAACAGGGGGACTAATAATTCTGACTTCAACTGTATATATTAAAGTTGTTCTGATGGTGTTTTGCTAGAAAATATGTAATATAAATATTTATTGTAATATTTATATAAAAATATGTCTCATACATTTAGACTGAGAAATTAAAAAAATGTTAAAAAGAATATTTATATTTATTTTATTATTTATTATTTATTATTTACTATTACTATTATTTACATACAACATGTTTTATATTATTATGCTATGACTGTTTAATAAAAACAAAGATTTTTGATAGTAAACTAAATTTTAAAATGTTATTTAATGATCGATTAAATTTAATTACAATATATTTTTCATATGATTTTATAAAAACATTTAATATAATAAGCAATAAATATACTTAGCAAATAAATTAAACAAATTAAATTAATTCAATAACTTTTCGAATAAATTTCCTATTCACAAAAAAAAAAAGATGACCAACTGCAAATATTATTTTATGTTTACACAAAACCTTTTAATGGATCTTACATTATGCAATGACAGCATTTTGGAGGCCTTAAATATAATATTATTAATATAAATTATTTATAAATTATTAGAGTGCTTATAGTAAAATTGGATTCATACAGAAAAGATTAGCATGGCTCCTGTAAAAGGATGACACGCAAATCCGTGAAGCGCTCCATTATTGATTTTTTGGCATGGCGGCTCAGTGTTTAACACTGTCACCTCACAGCAAGAAGGTCGCTGGTTCGAGTCCTAGCTGGACCAGTTGGCATTTCTGTGTGGAGTTTTCATGTTCTCCCTGTGTTAGCATGGGTTTCCTCCGAGTGCTCCGGCTTCCCCCACAATCCAAAGCCATGCGCTATAGGTGAATTAATATGGTCATAGTGTATGAGTGCGTGTGTGTGAAGTAGTGTATATGGGTGTTTCCCAGTACTATGCTGCAGCTGGAAGGAAATCTGCTGCGTAAAACATGCCGGAATAGTTGGCGGTTAATTTCATAGTGGTGACCCCTGATAAATGAGGGACTAAGCCGAAGAAAAATGAATGAATGAACATTATTAAATATAATATTGTTATAGATATAACTTTATTAGTTTTACCACCACCATGATATGATGATTTTTTTTTTCCTGAAAGAGCGTTTTTTTTTTTTTTTAATTTTATGCAAGTTAAATTTGAAACTTTGGACGTAAACATGGTGATTAATTATTATCACATACCCCATTTGTCTCAGAATGCCTAATTATTAATATCACAATAAACAACGTAGAGGAGTGTGAACAGAAACGATCATCATGTCAAGCATTGTGTATGTCTGTGGTGTGTGGGAGAGTGATGTATGTAGAGGTAAAGGAAATGTACCAGCTCTGTTCAAATACTAACAAAAGAAACCTCCACCTCCATGAATCAAGCACCGAAGTCGATGGTATTTTAAAAGGGGCATCGATAATATGTGGAGAAGTTTTTTCCTCTCTACCTGATAGTGAAGAATAAATATCATCTCCTTTCTTTTTGTCCTCCTTTCATTAGGCGACTGGTTATTCTCACAGCGGTGCAAGAGAGAAAATAGATCAAATGTGACTCCGCTGAGTTCATAGGATTATATCATTAGTTATATACGAGAGGAGTATATATACAGTAGAGGAGTATGTGGAGGTTCAGTATAGTGGATTCAAGTTAAGAAATATATAGTGTCCATGAAGCTGCGCACTAGATATAAACATAGAGACTGTATAGTATCGGATTTCAAATTCACAGCTGAAGAAAATCATTTTCCTTCTCACACAAAAGAATAAAATACACTCGTCATAATAAACGTGTCAGCCACTGCTATAAAACTGAAATGTGTGCTCATTTCTTTCACATATTCATAACAGTAAGCTATGAAAACTTACATTTCATTAACACTTACTTTAAAAGGTGATTGGTGATTTACACTAAGCATACGTCAATGTCACCTGCAATATAACATCCTTCTACACAATTTTTCATGATAATTTTTAAAATAAAAATGATTATTCAAATTTTACTTAAAAAGTTTTCTCTAAATCAAACATAAATTTATATTTTACATAAAATTAATAATTAATTTTGAATGAAAACGGTTGTTAAAATTTTACTTTAAAAATTTCTCCAAGTGAAACAAAGTTTACATATAATAAATTGAATTAATAAAAATGTAATTTAATAATGGTAAAATGAAATATACTACAACAATTAAATTGAAGGGTTTACTCTGGGTGCTCCGGTTTCCCCAAGTCCAAAGACATGCGCTATAGGTGAACTAAGCTAAAATTGTCCGTAGTGTATGTAAGTGAATGAGTGTGTATTGATGTTTCCCAGTCATGGGTTGCAGCTGGAAGGGCATCAGCTGCGTAAAAAACATATGCTGGATAAATTGGCGGTTCATTCCGCTGTGGCAACCCGAGATTAATAAAGGGACTAAACCGAAAAGAAAATGATTGAATTAAATTGAAGGTAAAGACACAAAGTTAAAAAGTATTTATATTTAAAACTAACTGTTCTTCTTTAGACCTTTATCAAAATAATTTAAATACCAAAATTATTGTATAATTTTCTAAATCATAAGTGTTTTTGACCACATAAACCTGCATATTAAAAGTCTAATAATATCACAATATAACTGCCTTTACTGTATTTTACTGTATTTTTTATTTGACATTTAAAAATTATGTAAATATGAGAAATGGAACATAAATTTAATACATAATAAATTAAATTAACAATATTTTTTATTTAATAATGTGGTAATTAAATAAACTGTACTACAACAAGTAAATTTAAAGTAAAGCATGAACTGTTGTTCTTTAGAATGTAATCAAAACTGAAAATCAACTGAAATATCAAAAGTATTTTGATATACATTTTTTTAATCATAAGAAATGTTTTTTGACCTCAAAAATCAACATTTTAACATTCTAATAATATCACAATATTACTGCCTTTACTGTATTTTTAATTTGACATTTCTTTCATTATTTATATATAATTTATTCACATATTTAATTATGCTTTATGTGCAATAATTGCCAATGGCTATAAATATGAGAAAAGAAACAAAAATGTAATATATATTTAATTAATATTTAAATTAATATAATAATGTGGTAACTAAATATACTACAACAATTAAATTGAAGGCAAAGACATAATCTTAAAAAGTATTTATATTTAAAACTAACTGTTCTTCTTTAGACCTTACTCAAAATAATTTAAATACCAAAATTATTGTATAATTTTCTAAATCATAAATGTTTTTCCCCACATAAATCTGCATTTTAAAACTCTAATAATGTCACAATATTACTACCTTTACTGTATTTTTAATTTAATTATGTATATATAGTTTCTTCACACATTTAATTACACTTTACATGACAATAATTGCCAATGACTATAAATACGAGAGAGTAAAACTTTATAGCCTAAGATTTACACAAGGTCACGACACTTTCCATTACCCTCTTTGCAAACAATAACACAGATCATGCATGAGGTTTAACCCCGACTCAGTGGTAGTGGCTGAAATGGCAGCACTAAAGCCCACCAAGTACACCGACAGCAGCACAAAGAAATAAAACGCTGCCCGCAAATTCTCTGCCATGATTCTGTCAACCTTCAGTGTGACCCGTCTCACCACCCCGGGGGTCTTCATAGCAGCCACTCACTCACCAGCACAAGTGTGTGTGTGTGTGCATGTGTGTTTCCATATAATCCTGGTTAATACACCACAAGCAACGGTCAAAGCATCTTCCTAGAGTGTGTATATGTGCTCTACACCTCTACAGCTCATCAGTCACAGACGCAGACAGCAATGCCACTGCCAAAGTCGTCGCTGGTGCAAACTTGGCACAGAAACGCATGGTAATTTTATCCACTCATCAGCTTTCCCCATGCCCGAGATACATACCGTTCTCCACATACCAGTCGATGCCAATTAGAAGAGTTTATGCCGGATAAGAGAAAAAGCAATCCCTGGGGGTGTAAGGAGGGATTTCTGTGTTTGAATGTGAGGAATATGGAAGAGCACAATAGATGGGCTATTTTTCTGCAGCACTCCCCCAAACACACTGAAATGACTGATCAAGTGTCAGTCAGAAAGTTAAACAGAGGGGATGTGTGTATGTTGGCGTCTGTGTTGGCTGGGGCCCGAACGTCTGAGAAATACAGTGAAACTCCTTCTATTCTGAATTGTGTTTTTTAAAGGGACAGTTCATGCAAAAATGAACATTTATTGACTATTTGCTTACTCTCAAGTGGTTTCAAAACATTATGAGTTCTTTCTTCTTTTGAACACTGAAGAAGTTCATTTGAAGAAAACTGAAAACTTGTAACCATCGACTTCCATAGTAGGACAAACAATAACTATTAAAGTCAATGGTTACAGGTTTACAACATTTTCGAAATATGTTTTTTTGTGTTTAACAGAGGTCAGAAGCGGTTTGAAACAAGTAAAGGGTGAGTGAATGATAACAGGATTTTTATTTTGGGGTGAAGTATCCTTTTGAGCATGAAATTGTATAAATGATGATACATGTTATCAGGGCTTGACATTAACTTTTTTGATCACCAGCCACTGTGGCTAGAAGATTTCCAACATTACTAGCCACTCGCCATTTTCACTAGCCACACTTTTATAAAATATATTTTATAAGCATAAATTTGACTTTGACATGCTAAAATTACTTGATTTAGATGTTGTATTATGTCCACATGCCTTCTCATTCATTTCACTTCTTGTGTGTATTGTGTATTAGAAATGGGTTGTGTTGCATTGCAATCAGTTTTTATTTTTACATGACTTTCCAGGGCTCAAAATTAAGGATTTACTAAATTTATCTCTGACCACACCAAATAAGTATTTCTCAGCCACAATTTTTAATGTGTCAAAACAAGGAAAATATAGCTGTATAAGTGCACTTTTTAATTCAACAAAACTTTTCTTTAAAAAAAAAACATTACATTTAAAAAAAATTATTATTGTCATGTATCTAAAATAGGCACAGTAATCTGTCCTGTCTAAAAGTCCCAGATCACCAGTTAACTACACATAAACGGGGAGTAATCTCCCATTAAAGCAATGTTATGGTAAAAAATATATAATTAAACCATATTAACAAAAATAACTGTAAGCAAAATGAAGCAGGTGAAAAAACATACTGTGTTTGATAATGAAAGGATAATCACGCGCACACGGTTAATATAGGCCTGTTAATAATCTGTTCAAAGAATAATTCAAATGAAAGCAGTGACCGCTGCTGCTTACAAAATAACATGTGTATGTTTTTTTTTTTAAATCTTGAGCTCTTAAAAGCAGCAGGACTGTGGGTGCGCGATCATTGCTCTTTGTCCAGTCTATTTCAAAGGGAACCGATCGCACCAGTTGCGCTTCCTCTAGGCACGGTTGTCCACAGCCATATCACCCTGCAGCCCAAGACCGGTTACTCACTGAAGCTGAGCAGGGCTGAGCCTGGTCAGTACCTGGATGGGAGACTACATGGGAACACTAGGTAGCTGTTGGAAGTGGTGTTAGATAGGCCAGCAGGGGGCGCTCAACCTGTGGTCTGTGTGAGTCCTAATGCCCCAGTAAAAAGTGAAGGGGACACTACACTGTCAGTGGGCGCCGTCTTTCGGATGAGACGTTAAACCGAGGTCATGACTCTCTGTGGTCATTAAAAATCCCATGGCACTTCTCGTAAAGAGTAGGGGTGTAACCCCGGTGTCCTGGCCAAAGTCCCTCAATCGGCACTTACCCATCATGGCCTCCTAATCATCCCTATCCACCGAATTGGCTCTATCACTGTCTCTTCACTCTACCAATAGCTGGTGTGTGGTGAGCACACTGGCGCTGTTGTCCTGTGGCTGCCGTCGCATCATCCAAGTGGATGCTACACACTGGTGGTGGTGTGGAGAGACTCCCCTCATGATTGTGAAGTGCTTTGGGTGTATGGCCATACACAATAATTGCGCTATATAAATACACATTACATTACATTACGGTTGCTTTGCGCAAGTAAACGGGAGCGCGCATCACATCACCTGTGAGCACGAGTGATCATCCAGCAACATCCTCTCGTTCGGTATTTAACTGCTTCCTTTTGCTCTCGCGAACACAGTTATTTTTGTCAGTCGTGCTGCTTCTCGATTCTAAGATCACATTTGCACGAATATTGGGCCATGCTTATTGTCAAACCCTGCTTTTAAGAAAACTACAATTTAAAAATGATTTTCAACCAGCCAAAGTGGCTAGTGGAGGTGTCTGTCTAACCCGCCAGAGCTGAAATATACCCACATTTGGTGGGTTGGCGGGTGTTAATGTAAAGCCCTGCATGTTATGTATATATGAAATTTACAAGAGACGTGATTAAGATATCAATGATATATAAGTAAAAACTAACAAAAATGTACTAGTAAAGTGTAGTATACTGTATAAAAATAAGTAAAACTAAATGTGTGTAAATGTCTTTTGTATTGTATTGTCATTTGTATTGGTGACTTGTTTACATAAGACTCGATTTTACTCGATTATTTGAGTTTTGATTATTTGAATTGTTTACTGGAGACTTGATCTGACAGGATCATTTGAATCAGTGACTTGCTTACTGTAGACTCACTCTAATTGGATAATTTGAATCAGTGACTTGTTTATTGGAGACTCGATTTTCCTTGATTATTTGAATCAGTGACTTGTATACTGGAGACTCACTCTGACTGGATCAATTGAATCAGTGATTTGTTTACTAGAGACTCATTCTTACTGGTTCATCTAAATCAGTGACTTGCTTACTGTAGACTCACTCTGACTGGATCATTTGAATCGGTGACTTCTTTTTGGACACTCGATTTTACTGGGATTTTTTTACTAGATCATTTGAATCAGTGACTTGTTTACGGAAGACGGGATTTTTTACTAGATCATTTGTATTTGTGACTTGTTTACTGGAGACTCAGTCTGATTGGATCATTTGAATCGGTGATTTGTTTATTGAAGACTCGATTTTACTGGATTATTTGAATCAGTGACTTGTTTACTGGAAACTCGATCTTACTGAATCATTTGAATCGTTGACTTGTTTACTGAAGACTCATTTTTATTAGATTATTTGAATGTGTGACTGATTAACAGGAGACTTGCTCTGATTGGATCATTTGAATCTGTGACATGTATAATGGAGTATGTAATTGGATCAGTTGAATTCACAAAGGAATATTTCAGTGTGATTGTAAAGCAATTTATTTTAGGTTAATTGAAAATAATCAGCTAATTTCTGAATCAGGTAGTGTATATTGCATCTTAAATTTAATTCATTCATTCATTCATTCATTTGGCTTAGTCTCTATTTCAGAGGTAGCCACAGTGGAATGAACTGCCAACTTTCCAGCATATGTTTTATGCAGCAGATATCTTTCCAGCCACAACCCAGTACTGGGAAACACCCCTACACTATACGGCCAATTTTGTTTATTCATTTCACCTATTGGCATGTCTTTAGACTGTGTATGAGGAAACTGTAGCACCCGGAGGAAACCCACGCAAACACGGGGAGAACATGCAAACTCCACACAGAAATGCCAACTGGCCCAGACAGAATTTGAACCAGTGTCCTTCTTGCTGTGAGGTGACAGTGCTAACCACTAAGTCATCATGCCGCCCTAATTCAATTCAGTATAAATTCAATTCAATTCAAAGTTTACTTGTATATTGCTTTTTAAAACAATTATCATCTTGAATCAAGAATTAAAGCCTAAAAGGGGGCAGATTCAAAGAGTTATAAAACATTATGTGTGGGGTATTTTGAGCTAAAACATAACATACACATTCTAGGGTCTTCAGAGACTTATTTAATTTATTTTAAAAGGTCCCTTTTAATCAAATAAATGCAACAAAATAAGCATAAGAGACATTTTCCTAGAAACACTATTTTGAATAGTATAGACATTCGGACAACATTGTACTTTGGGAATGATCAAGCAAGAGTACGCCGAGATCAAATGATTACAAACAGTATTTAAAGTCTCCATTGCAAAAGTGTGATGTAGTGACATATACTGTATCTGCGGTGGCTTGTATCCTGTGGAAACAGAGATCCACAAGAGCTCAACATCTGACCACTTCATACCCTCAGTCACAAAACATAACGGATTTTCTTTCCATGTCACACCTTTCCTAAAGTAATATATTAGTTCAGATGTTCATCAATGTGTCTCTTTCAAACAGCGGGAGTGGAGTGAGATGTTTTGGTGGAGAAAAAATCTATAAATAACATCATGAATGGATTTAAATCAAGTCTCCTCCGTTAGCAATTCCACATCTTCCCAGACACTAACTCTGAGAGGAGCTTACCTTCCTCCCGACTTCTCAGGAAATTGCCACAGAGTTTCTAAAAGCAGTCTTTCTGTCGTGTTGCTTTAAGGTTTAATCCTCTCTAACACACAAACACTGATTTTTCTTTGTATCGCCCTCAACACCCGCTGGGTAGTCTTAACAACATCAGAGACCTCACAAAGCCAAGCATGTGTGTGACCTGTCCATTTCTGTCTGACTAAAGAGCGCTTTTATTAATCTCACTCAGTCGGCGCATTGCTTTTGTGTGTGCAGGTCACCTGCCCTGACCGCAGGAGACACACACACACACACACACACACACACACACACACACACACACACACACACACACACACACACACACACACACACACACACACACACAAACACACACACACACACACACACACACACAGATGCCCGACACAATGCTAATCCACTCCCTGGTTTGACTTCCACATTGGCCGGAGTCAAGAGGGCAGATTTCCAGCATGACAGCTCTAATTGGCTTCCTTAAGGCCACCGACGGAGGCATCCATTGGCTAGCAGTGGCATGGGGCAGGAGGAGCTTGTGAATTTTGTGGGTGAAATGAAGGATTATGGGATGAAAAATGGCCCAAGAGCTGAAGCCTAGAGAACGGCGATGAGCTTCGCAGCTGATTGAGTATACTCAGAGATTTCGAGCATCTAGCTCAGAGAATTAGTTTTGGTCTGTAGCCTTTTGGATTTTAGAGTTTATTGACGTCAATGGAGTGAGCTTTTTTGGACGCAGTAGTTAGTTGTTTTCTCACAGTGGTAATGGAGCGATGCATCTCCAGTGACAACCAAAGCCAAGACAATTCCCTATTTGAAATCTGTGACTTTTCTATTGGTGAAGAGAGCTCAACTTACACACCTAATTTACCAAAATCTCCATATAGAAACCTTGTATGTCAAAACCTACTGTTTTTGAGGGAATTTTAAGTGTTTCATGCTCTGTTAAATTTGTAAGTGATGTTATATTGGTCAGGCACTAAGTACCCTATTATGCCAATTTAAAGGTTCTTAATAGGTTGTTTAATGTGAAATTTAATTAATCTTGTCTCTATCTAACGACACTTCGGTCTTTTGAATCTATCAGGTAACGTGTCACAGTGTCAGTACCCTTCTTCAATCTTTCGCTTTCACGCTTGTACTTAGTAATTTTAGCAAAAACCTCAAATACTATTGGTTGGTTCCTGTTGGTTGTGCTCCTTTTTTACCAACCAAGTTTGTCGACGCCATTATAACGACACAGATCACTCTGCCTATTCATACCAGAGTACATTGGAAAAAGTGATTGACAGGTGGTAATTTGTGTGTAACTTATCTTTATTTATTTATGATTTGGTTATGGGTAAAACAAAGACCATGTGGGTCAGGTAGTTGAAACGGTAGGCTACAAATAATTAATTCGTTATGAATTAATTAATCATTAATTCACCGATGCCATCATCCATCGCAATGTTTCACATTAGACATCATACGATGCCAAATTGGTCAACATCGCCCAACCCTAATAGGAATCTCTATCAGAACATCAAAATGTTTCTGTTTTATGTAATTTATAATTGATTAAATCGGCCAAAACGAAAAATACTGAATAGACTTCTAAAAGTTTTTGCTCATAAAGGAGAGAAAATTTAAGAAACTGGCTGAAAATGGAAGCAAAGGCGGCATGTAATAAACATTCATTTAATACATCCATGTGTACAAACTTTTTTTGAATGCAATAATTCATTTGACAGCACTAATAAAGATTATATACAGGCCTAGCTATGTGTTTAAATATGTTTATATATTAACGGTTATTATTGTGGAGCACTGTTTACCCCTTACGAAAATAAATAATAATAATGTAGACTATGCATCCACACTTTTGTATGCTTTCATCTGTTATTTCGTAATGTCTGGAAGATATCCGCATGGGGAAAAACTATAGTAATTTATAATAAATATGTTTTTGAACCACATAGTAAAGTGTATAATGTGTACAATGCCACCGAATAATGTAGCATAGTGAACTGATACACTGCAATAAATACTGTAAAATTAGTGTAAACTGTGGTGCATTGTGATGGTGTATAAATATAGCATACAAAACTGAAGACTATTGAATAATTTGTTTATTACTACATTTGTGTTTTACCACAGCAACAATAAAATTACTATGACAGATTAATTCAAGTATCTATAGTATGCTTTCAAACACTATAGTAAATACTATAGTATTTTTTCATGTAACATAATAGCTTATACAGTATCTACTGCCTCAATGACAGGCAAATATATTTGAGTTCAGTAGAAAACTCTGACCTCTTCATGATATAAGGATCATGCCCAACATATGTGCCTATTTTCTATTTATATCTTCCTTAAAATATGGTAGAAATCGCAAAAATACGAACTTTCCTTTGTCTCCCATTCAGTTTTTTATTTCCTGCTTTTCGTCTGAATTTTGCACATCACCAGAACAACGTGATTAAAAACAACCTACTGTATAGGTGTTTTATACCGTGTTGCTGTTATTACTTACTAATTAAATAATGTCTTAAATTACTTGTCCACTGAAAACAAGAAGGTATCTAATTACAGCTACTTATAATGCACTTGCCTTAAATACTGCACATGAATCCAACAATTCAGAGAAATCAAACAAATCAATAATTGTATTATTTTGTTAAACAAATATATTTCTATAATTCTAAGAAATTGATGACAATTTATGGCATGTATAAAATATGATGTCATTACTTTGAAGTGTTTCCTGTTTTGATGCATACAATGTTTCGCTTTTCTTAAGAATTGTTTGATAAATCTAAAGGCCCTGTTGACACAAATTTAAAGGATTGAAAGAGTTTATATTGTCTTTAGACTTATAGGGATTTTAAGTAGTCTTGAGTACTTATCAAGTGATTAAATACTTTAAAGACAAATTATATAGAAATAAAATGATGCATTTTTAATTATGCAACTTTATTACTTTAAGTAAAAACTTTAAGAAATGTTATGATTTTAAAACCATATAAAGAGAAAATCTGAAGTGCTTTTTTTTTTTTTTACATTAGATGATTGTAAACCTATTATAGTTGAGTAAGTTACTTAATCTGTTGTACATTTTGAGATCTTATAAGTGTGTGATACTGTAGGTGTACATATTCGTGTGCACATTTACACTACCGGTCAAAAGTTTGTGGTCAAATTTTTTTTTTATATTATTAATTTTATTTAATAATTTAAATACATTTATTCTGTTCATCAAGGCAGCATTTATCAAATGTAAATAAATGGTTGAATTGTTAAATATTTATTTATTTATTAATGAATTATTATTATTATATTTTTTTATTTATTACTTATTGTATGTAGTTTTAAATGAAAAGATTACTCCAGTCATTATTGCTTATATTATTATTACAATTAATAATAATAATAATAATAATAATAATAATAATAATAATAATACTTAATATTAAAGTGATTTCTGAAGGATCATGTGACTCTGAAGACTGGATACAATATTTTGTATGTAATACATGCACTGTAAAAAAGATCATAAGCTAGTCAATGTTTCTAAGTTCATTTCTAAGGTTTAAGTCAGTTTATTGTAATTGAAATTAAAGTGACCTATAATCTTAATTTAATTCAAATAGAAACTTCAAGGTAATGTCATTTTTTTACAGTATGCCTGAGTAAATAGCTGTAATTTCACATTATTGTATTTAAGCTTTATATGTGGAAGTTTTCAAATGTAAGCCCTAAATACTTGTAAGTTCTCTTATGAAAAACAATCTGCAGTTCTGTGACGCCAGTAAGAGATTACAGCTTTTTGTGAAAGTGAAAGTTGTGCTAGAATAAATGTTGTCTTGTCTGCTTGACAATAAGCAGATTGCACAAAAACAAATGAGGATTGTCTGCTAAAGACAAAAACTAGATTAAATATATTAAATTAATAAAAGCATTAAAGTTAAGTTAACACAAAATAGTCTGATTCATTTATAACTAATTTGGTCTTTGAGTTCTGCTTAATATAATCCTTTTATGAGTTACCATAACCTTTTTACAGTAGGGTAAAGTAACTTTTTTTATTTTAAGTTAAACTAACTTATTTCATTTAGTGATTTCTACTGTCAGATTTTATAATTAAGCCACTAAATCACTAAAATGTCAAATATTCATAAACTGCCATGTTGTAATATTATAAGAGGGCCACTGGTGATGCCAACCTAATGACTTCACTTTAACGTGAGTTTAAAATCTGGAAGACTCTATTGGTCTTGGCAGACTAAACAGAAAGTTTGTAAGTGGTACGAGCGATGGCTGTAAAGTTGTAAGGATGAAGGATAGAGGAATGTCTGTGCTGCTGCTGCTCTTTTTCTTTCTCCCTCTCTCTCTAGTACTGATAAGAAGGGCCACATTCCAAGCTTTGACCCCACCTAAGACTGTCCAGCACTGGGATATCAATGGAAAACACACACACACATAGACACAAACTTTGACAGGACCACTAACATACTAATCACAGAGACACAGATAAGAGCAGTTTTCTCTGTATTTGGTTACTCTCTCTATTAGTTACCTGATGTTGACTGATACAATCTCAAAGGTATGACTTAATTTTAAAATTTAAATTGATTGTTTAAAAACAAATTTTAAATTATTTTTTTTATTAATTTAATTAAATTTTAATTAATTTTAATAATTATATTTTAATAAATATAATAATAGAATTAAAAATATATAATTTTATAATTATTTTCCTTAAATGTGAGATATTAACTGCAAAATAATATTTAAAACATTAATTTAACTGAGAAATCGTAATGAATATGCTTTGGTGCCTAACACATGTTATATTAGAATCAATATTGAAAACATTCTTGATTAAAATGAACTTTAAAATCGTTTTTTAGTGAATTAAAAAAATACAATTTATTTGAAATATACATAATTACAATTTAAAGTCACTTTTGAATAATTTGATGCACCCTTGCTAAATAATATCATTATTTCTGTCAAATGTCTTATTTTCTGCCAAAAAATCAATCAATCATTCTATAAAATAAAATCCTACTAAAGCCAAACTTTTGAACAATACTTTTTTACCTCATTAAACATATTTAGACTAAACCGAGATTAAACCTAACACAATAACACTGAATGAACCATCTTCAAGATGCCTTTTTAATTTTTAAATAAATAAATCAGCGATGGAAAGAGTACTGACAAATCATAGTTAAGTAAAAGTACCCTTACCTGCCTAAAAATGTCGAGGAAGTAGAGTAAAAGTATCTGTTGTAAATATTACTTAAAGTATGAGTAAAAAGTAGCCCTTTCAAAACTACATAAGAGTAGTGAGTGGTGAGTATTACACTGTAAAAAGCTGATGCATACAAGTAATTTGTGTATATGTGTAAACGTAACATTCTGTAGTGCATTTAGTTATTGCCCAGCAGGCACACAACATCATAAGACGATAATATTAGGTTAGATTTAGGTCTAGCCAGCGTCTAAGGACAACGTTATTTTGATGTTCAATAACAACGTCAAATGATGTTGACATTTAGTTGATTTTTGGTGTGTTGGAAAGTGACCAAAATCCAACATCAAGCCAGAATCTAAACCAGCGTCATATTGACGTCAAATACAGACATTTATTCATCAAGTACGGCAACCAAAATTTAACATCTGATAGACGTCATAGTGGTACGTCCACACAATGTCAAGCTGTAACATCATTAGACGTTGATATTTGGTTGATTTTAGGTTGGATGTTGGACATTGACGTCAGCCTGACGTTGAATTCTGACATCAACCCGATTTTCATTTCCAAACAAAATGCAACGTCCCCATGACGTTGGGGTACAACATCAATCTGATGTCATGTTGATGTCTTGTGCCTACTGGGTGTTTAAGTCCATTTCGGTCATCATACAGTAAACATTCGTCATCTTCTCATTAGTTATATGCATCTAAACCGTCTCTGGGTCATTGCGTGTAAAGATTTTGGACATCATCTTGGACACTTTTGAAAAGTGAGTAGATATAGATTTTCTACATATAGATTATCTAGATATAGATAGATACAAATACTCAGTAGTTTCAGTATTTGTAACTTGTTACTTTACAACACTGTAAATCAATAACTTAATATATTCACATAAAAATAATGCATAAATTAGAACTAACTAGCATTAGAAGTAATGGTGTTCACTTTAAAGGCTTTGTCTTGGGTATTTGCTGGGTGTGAGAAGTGTTGTGTTGGGCTTCTCCATGTGTGGACAGATACTGATAAGACTACAGATGTACTGTCTCACCTCTGCTAACTGGACAGGGTCTAAACTGTTAACCGGCTGACCGATGACATCGTTATCATCCACGACAAGCTTCCTGTCAGGTCTGAGTGTGACTGAACCAAACTGACAGATTCCAGGTTTGTTTTCCAAATATGCCATCAGGATGACAGCCAACACACACACGCACGCATGCATGCAAGCACACACACACAGACACACACATACACACGCACACACACATGCGAATACATACCATCTTATTTGTTAATTTAATCAACAACTTAGAGATACTGAAAAAGTAAAGCATCCACATATAACTATTGTGTCTTTGCATGTCTTGTATAAATCAAAGTTATCTGCTTCAGGATGGAAAAATACCACAAGGAGCCCCGTGGGTCATTTATCTGTCTGTTTCGCTGAAGTCATCCAAGAGTCACTTACTATTTAGTGCACCAATACCATCCATTCTACCTAGTCTGCTCACGTTCTATTGGTTAGTCTGCATAAACACTTGCTCCCTTCACTTTAAATCCCACCCACTGATACGTACAGCTAGAGAGACCACAAACAGAGATGGGTTAGAAGTGTTGAACTATTTCAATACTTCTGTATAAGCACTAAACATAGGTTTAAGGATGACAGAAGATGCTCTTTAAAACAGTAGGTGTATAATTATTTCAATTGTCAAAGTCCTATTAATTAACTGCAACTATCTGCAACAGAGTTTAGCAAAATCAGGAATTTGATTTTGAATCACGGTCAATTGTTTAATCATGCAGATGAAGTCAAAATTATTCGTCCTCCTGTACATTTTTTTCTTTCTTTTACAAATATTTCCCAAATGATGTTTAACAGAGCAAGCAATTTTTCACAGTATTTCCTATAATATTTTTTCTTCTGGAGAAAGTCTTATTTATTTTATTTCAGCTAGAATAAAAGCAGTTTTTAATTTTTTGAAAACCATTTTAAGGTCAATATTATTAGCTCTCTATAGTACAGATGCCCAAACTAGAGTAACTTTTGCCTGCCATGTCATCCGAAATGGAGGGTGAGGGGGTTTGTAGGAGGAGGGGGGAACTAGAATGTCTATGAATTTTGAGTTTTTAAATTTAATATAAAATTTACTTGTTGTTTTACTGTTGAACTTCAAAAAACAAAATTGAACCTTCAAAATAAATAGTAAATTCAAAAGTTCACACTTAGCTGATGACTGATTATAAAGCATGTTTGGCATGCTGTCCTGGGAGAGAGTCCTGAGCTCATGAGATCCTCGAGTCCGTGGCTCTCTCCCGTTTGCAGGGCGAGAGAGGAGTTTGAGCTCAGCTAGGTCTCGAGAACTCCCCTGCATGTTATTAGCGAATGCAAATAATGAATAACTATGGAGAGAAATATTGCTGATTAATCGCTCATCTATGGTGTCGATTTTGTTTGGTCAATTTACTTATGTTACATGTTTTTGGCCTGTGGGGGGAAACCGGAGAGCGCGGGGAAAACCCATGCAAACACAGGGATAACATGTAAACTCTGCACAGATATGTCAACTTGACCAGGTAAAAACTTGAACCAGTGACATTCTTGCTGTGAGGCAACGGTGCTAACCACTGGGCCTCCGTGCCACCCTGTCAAGGAAAGGGGAGGAGTAGGGGTGAAAGGGGGAATTCTTCAAGACGAAGATGGCTAAGGTAACATACTCTGGTTATGTATAGCCATTTAGTAATCATCTGATTGGTGAATCATGTATTAGCTAAGGACCAGCCGCAGTCAATCATAAGCATGTGCTCCTCTCGAAATTAGTTTAGAAATAAACTTTATTTAAATTGATTTTGTTTTAAAGCACATGCAAGGTGCATACTTCGCAATAATCAACGTCAGTCAAAGTCAACATATTAACAGACAAGATGGAAAAATCAAGACGGTGGCACACAGACAAGAGAAAGTTCAAAAAAGACTGCGGCAAGATGATTTTTTTATTTACCAAAATCAATTGCAAGGCAGTACGTCAAGTTTGCAAACAGTCTGTTGCTGTTTTAAAAGAGTACAATATCCAACGTCATTACGTAACAAAACACTATGCTGTTTTTTTTTTCTAAATACACGGCTGAGACATGAAAACAGAAGGCTAGTGAGTTGCTAGAATCATTCATTCATTCATTTTCTTGTCGGCTTTGTCCCTTGCGGGGTCGCCACAGCGGAATGAACCGCCAACTTATCCAGCACGATTTTACGCAGCGGATGCCCTTCCAGCCGCAACCCATCTCTGGGAACTTCCACACACACATTCACACTCATACACTATGGACAATTTAGCTTACCCAATTCACCTGTACTGCATGTCTTTGGACTGTGGGGGAAACCGGAGCACCCGGAGGAAACCCACGCAAACCCAGGGAGAACATGCAAACTCCACACAGAAACGCCAACTGACCCAGCCCAGCCGAGGTTCGAACCTGCGACCCAGCGACGTTCTTGCTGTGAGGCAACAGCACTACCTACTGCGCCACTGGGTTGCCAGTTGCTAGAATATATATTTAAAATATTATTAAATAAATAAGGGGACCTTGTGGCAACTTTAATAAAAATTCCTTTTGGTTCACGACGGAAAATTTACTTTCGGCCTGCAACCCTCAGTCAAGTTTTATTTTTTGCCCTTCATAAGAAAAAGTTTGGGCACCCTTGCTCTATAGCAATATATTTTTTTTTTCGATTGTCTACAGAACAAACCACTGTTATACAATGACCTGCCTAATTCCCCTAAATTGCCTACAATATTTAACTTAATTAACCTGGTTAATCCTTTAAATCTCACTTTAAGCTGAATATTAATATCTTGAAAATGTGTTTAAAAATCGTCTTTCTGTAAACAGAAACTAGGGAAAAAATATACAGGAGGGCCAATAATTCAGGAGGGCTAATAATTCTGATTTATTCATTCATTCATTCAATCATTCATTCATTCATTCATTTGTTCGTTTGTTTATTTTCGGGTAAGTCCCTTTATCCATCAGGGGTCGCCACAGCGGAATGAACCGCCAACTTATCCAGCATATGTTTTACACAGCGGATGGCTTTCCAGCTGCAACCCATCACTGGGAAACACCCATACACACTCATTCATACTCATATATACCGCCAATTTAGCTTACCCAATTCACCTATATAATTTTTTTTAACTTCAATGTCACATGACCCTTCAGACATAATTTTAATATGCTTATATGATGCTAAACAAACAACAATGTTGAAAACTTTGGTGTTGCATAATATTTTTTGTGGAAATGTATTTTACATGGTTCTCTGGTGAATAATAAAACTTTATAATAAAGCTCAATCTGTTAATACTAGTTAACTATATTATACTATATTTTGATAGTCCACTTTACAGGTGTAGTAGAATGGTGTGCTTACAAAGTTACTTACAAGAACTATGTTTAAAGTGGTTAAATAAATAATAATAATAATAATAATAATAATAATAATAATACATTTTATTTATAACTCGCTTTTCTAAGACCCAAAGCGCTACAACAACAGAGAAATCAAACATGCAATAAAATACAAGCATACATTAAAAAAAGTTGTAAAATATAAACACAGAATAATCAAAAATCTAAAAATGCAGCCTTAAAAAGATTAGTTTTTAGCATCTTCTTAAAACTAGCTAGTGTGGAAGCATTTCTTACAGAATAAGGGAGAGCATACTATAAATAAATAAATACATAAAAATCTCACAATTAATAGTGCATTTAGCATTGGATAAAGCAAAAGTAAGTATACAGTAGTATGGTGTGTTAAACAAGCTGCCATTGACCTGGAGGAGGCCTGAATCTGAGCTGTGGGGAAGATAAGATTAGACAGAGCAAATCCAAAGTTCACACCAGACAAAGTGTGTCTTAGGCTGTAAGTGCAGGAGGTGCTTAATGGGATTTTGTACATAATGCTATAAGGCCAGCCGCTGATATCAAGTTCATTTGATAGACACACTTTACATTAGCAATATATTGTTGAAGTGGAGCATGTCAAAGAATTTGTTAAACGTACAACATTAAACTTTTGGTAACTAATTATTAACAATAATATGACAACAGCCATTGTTTACTAACCTTTATATTTCAATATATACAGCCCTGATTAAGAATCATTGGCTTTATGATGAATAATATGGGATTAAAGATTAAATTTATGTAATTCTTTTGAGACTTTCCCTTAGTTTTATGTCATTCTGGTCACAAACGTGAAGCAAAAAGTAAATATATGTGCATCTATTGTTGCTCAGTTGAGTCTACTCATGAACTATCATAATTTTTTTCTTTCACAACAATAAGTTACAACAGGTCACTATTTCTGTGCAATAAGCAGGAAATAATGGTCTTAGGTCAGTCCCTAGTGGTCAGGTGTGTTTTTACCCCGAACTCCACTTAGTGTCCACTAACTGCAATGATACAGATTATATTATATTTTAGAAATATAAAAAATATTTCTAAAGCATTCCTTGATGCTAATATCAACATTAACAACTGATTTATTCAATCTTAATAAGAAGTGTTTAGTATTTTTTCATGAAACAATGAACAACATCTTTTATTATTAATGTTGACAAGGATCAATAAATACTGTAACAAATTCCTTGCATGTTTTTTTTTATTTAATGGTATGTAAGTCATTAACAAACACATCTTACTGGATATTGTAAATGTTAGCAATTAAATATGAATTATCATAAAAAAACATATGTATAAATTATTTTAAGAGAAAATTTAAAAATAAATAAAACAACAAGCACTGTTATATAATACAATTGTAATAAAACTTGTTTTATGCAATATACGGATCAAAAAGTTAAGTACATTATCTTGTAAGTATTTTTTAAATGATAATCATACATTATTGTGACTGATATGAAAAAATGGTTAAACATCTTTAGTCAACAATAATATACACAGTATACACTGTAAAACCCAATAAGTTAAGGTAACGCAAACCATTTGAGAAAACATATTGCAACAAACCATTTAAGTTCAAAAACGAATCCTAATGAGTACTGTGAACTTAATCCATTTGAGTAAACAAAGCTATTTGAGCACAGTAAAACCCAATAAATGAAGAGAACACAAACCAACTGAGTACTGTTAAACCAAATAAGTTAAGGCAACTCAAACCGTTTGAGGAAACCGATTGCTACAAATCATTTAAAGTTTAAAAGTTAAAGAGTTAAAAAAGCTAATCTATATGAGTACTGTGAACTTAATCCATTTAAGCTGAAGTAATGAGGTGTTTAATTAACTCATAACTTTCAACACTGAGTTCAAAACTCTTTTCAAATGAGTAAAATTAACTTTCAGTAAATGTTAAGTTAACTACACTAATTTTATTTTATAAAGTTGACGGTTGGTTTTTACAGTGTGGTAAAATAAAAAAGAGTTATCAATGTTACGGATCAGTTAATCCTGTCAATCAGTTTACCCTGTTGATAAATAGAGAAATCACAAGAGAACAAGCTAGAAATAGTCTCAAGAAATGACAGCACGCTGCTTTCCTCACTCCATGGCCCCCTCTTGTGGTCACTGTTTGCAAGAACACCAAAGTAAAATACCTAAGTATATAAAAACATAAAACACTTCTCATGAGTCCTCAAAGAAAGATTTAATCAACAGAATTAAAAAACAGATCAAATTTCTCAATGTTATTTCTCAGCATCTTAAAATTGAATAGACGTCACCTCACACCTCGTTCCATAACCATCCGAGTGAAAATCCAGCTAGGACATCCTCTTCCAGGACAGCCCACCACACTAAGATGGAAATAAACACTTTGCTCATGTTTATTTAAACACTTGGCGGTGTTTGCTAAAGGCAAAAATAGTGAAGGGGGAAAAAAAAGCAAATATCCTTTTCCCCCAGTTTTTGTCTCTTCATTCTCTCTCGCTCCTCCCAGTAGAAATGTGTGCCAGAGAGTCTTGGTAAATATCCCATCCAAGCATTCTTGTACCAATAGCCTCTTTTCTCTCTCCCTGTGGCTTTTCACTATGTGGTCCCAGTGCAGTTTATTTGATGCTGCAAGTGACAGACTCAACCCCACAGAGGCCATACAAAGCCATTCACAAACTCTCAACAGGACAATTCATATCTGTAAAAAAACCAAAAAAAACCCTCAAAAAAAACACACACCAACAGCTTACAGAAAGTAAAGTGGCGCTCGTCATTCACAAGGGTGTGGTGCACAATAAAAAACTGCACCAACCAGCTTTTTGTGGACGGTAAAAAAGTGGCAAAAGAACATTTTCAGGTGTTTCAGAGCAGAATTCATAAATCTGAGCCATAAATTAAATACAAAACAAGGGTGCATGTCTGCCATATGTCTACACTCCAAAGAAAATCTGTTGTTTTAAAAATTTGTGTGATATATGGACTCATATTCAGGTTAAAAATGTATTTAAAAATGTTGTTTGGGTTTGTCCATATTCTACTCAAAAATGGGTTGAAACAACACAACCTTTTTTAGTATACACATAGTGAATTTATCAGTATGAAAGAGCAAATAATTCGCATTTGTCAATGCACTGTAAAAATATTGGGTTCCACCTAATTCCTTCATGTTGTGCCAACACAAATCAATTAAGTTAACTTAATCATTTTTACCAATTTAAGTGGATTAAACATAAAATAATTAAGTTTCCCACAAAAAATGTTAGTATTGTGTTGTTTTAACTCATTTTAAATAAGCATTTTGAGCAAAAAGCATTTTTGAGTGTGTGAATCAAAGCCCCTGAATGACCACTGTCCAGAAACAGATTTGGAAATAATAACTGATCATATTTTAAAGGCAAAATCCAGGCGTATTGAAGAGGTGAAGCACTCATTTATTTATTTATTTGTTGAGTTACGGCACATCTTGGGGCCATCAATCACAATGTGCTGCTCGCTTTAGAACAGAACGCAGAGATTTCTGCAGACTTGGTATGTAGACTTGGGCCTGCGATTAGAGTCACAACCTGTGATGTAAATCTGTTTAATAAAGTCCAAAGTAAAGGGAAAAAGAGCAGAACCTCAGGTGATGCTCATTGAAGGGAAAAGCTTATAGATGCAGTATTTCAAAATATAACAATGTATAAAAGAATATTTTAAAAATGTAAGCTTTTTCATCTTTGAAAACATTTACTTAATCAGTTTGTTGCTCAAGTATAACTTTAGGAAATATGTTCTGCTATGTGAACAGTAAAGTTACAATAAGGTTTGATTAAAGATTAGAAAATATTTCAAAGCATTTATTAATCTTAGTTAATGTTGTAATATGAGCAAAACAAGGAACAACTGTAATTATATTAACTAAACATTAACAAAGATAAATATGGCCACTAATATATTGCTAGTCTGTCAATTAAAAGTAATCCATTAATTCATTCATTTTCTTTCCGTCCCTTTATTAATCAGGGGTTGCCACAGCGGAATGAACCACCAGTTAAAGGTAATAATTAATGCATTAATTATAACATTGATGTCTTTCCAAATAATCTAAAAAAGAGCAGGATTCAGTTTATTACGTATACTGAAAAAAATATTCATAATAATGTTAAACATCAGCGGGGGTTTTTTGCATGGATTATTACTTTGAGCACAACTGAGATAATATGGAGTGTCATAACTATTTAATTTTCATGTGCCTTTTAGAAGACTGCAAAAACATTAAATGCTCAATAAGTCGAGTCAACTCATGATAATTAAATAATTAAGTTTTACACAATATTAGTTCAACACTTAATTAAGGGGTCATCTGAACTACTGTATACCTTTAAATCCATTTTAATAAACAACTCATAATTGATAATTTCTAACATATTCTATAAAAATAAAATAACTAGACCTCATATTTTATACAAAAGACAACAAATATAAGTAGGACACAATTTAATTTCTTAGCTTAAAGCTCAAGTTTTCTCATTTTAGACAGAATCTTTAAGTTGTTCACATATTATTATTTTCCCCTTTTCTTCTTTTTATTTTCTTCTCTTACACATCTCCTCCTCATGTATAAGTATCTGCGGATGGCAAAGCCCTCCTGCTTGTTTTTCAACGATTAGCTGTTCATCAGAATTACCAGCTCAAATCCAGCAGTTTCACTTCCCGCATTAAAGGGGATGAATATTGATCTGCTAAAGAGGATTTATTTATTTTCATGCTCTATCCAAAGATCAACTGCTACCAGCTTTCGGGGGATCTGCGCGGCTCTTGCGCGGTAAAGCTACTGCACACATGACTTTGGACTTGACATTTGGGTGCTGGAAGGAAACCAAACAGTAAATTCACTGCAATAATCCCAGATAAATGGACTGATCACTGCAGAAGCTTAGATAGTTAAGTGGCCTACACTTAAGTCCAGAGACGATGAGAAAAGACTGGGATGGGGAGGAAACGCGCGTGATTCGGGAAGCTGCGCAACGGATGCTGTGCTTTAATCAAATACGACAAGTTCAAATCAGCCGGTGCTTTACTGACACCTGTCCGTTAAGCTGGAACAATATCCCGTATGACTATTAAGAATCATTTCACAGAGCAATATGCGATTAAACACATCAGGGATCCAAAATAAGCCTTCGTGACAAAACAGAACATTATAGACAATTAATTCAGTTTTATCTAAATAAACATTCTATCTATCTATCTATCTATCTATATATCTATCTATCTATCTATCTATCTATCTATCTATCTATCTATCTATCTATCTATCTATCTATCTATCTATCTATCTATCTATCTATCTATCTATCATCTAAAATGTGCATATTTACAGCGCATCACATTTGTTACTCTGGTCGCAAATTTAATGCGGCAATTACGCGGTATTTCCTGCGCTACTCTTCTTGTGTTTTAGCAATAAATTATGATGTTCTGGAGAGTTTTTCTGTCCGATGTTTCCCCAAGCAATTAAACTCGCATGTGATCGTTTGTCCAGCAGAGGGCACGTCACGCCTTCTGAAGCGGGATAGAAGAGATATGTTATTTTCATCTCAGTATAATCAAACATCAGCCCCAACTGTAACGACAGTTATGATAGCAAGTGAACAGAAACAACTGTAATATTATTCAAAGTAAACTAAAAATTAAATCTAATGTTACGCCGTGGAGTATAACACAAGGCTTAATAGCGGATTTATACATTGGTATAAATGTTTGTATATATATATACAGTATATATATACATTTTACTCCTCGTGAATTGTAGAACGCTCTCAAAAATAAATACCGCACATTTTTATATTCGCTAATCGCACACGGTAAGAAAGATGATAATTACACACTATTTAAAATTTGAGCTGAAATAAAACAACGGACTATTTGTTTAAATTTAATTTACAAACAAAACCATTCGGATACTTGTTTATACTCGGATATTATTGTTCACATAACTTCGATAAGAATTGTGAATTCATGTGATTTTTTTAATATAGTATGTCTATATTTTTGTTTTTTTCTGCAAACTAGCCTAATAAAAAATGTCAATTAATACAAAACAGCCGTTAGTCACAATAATGAAAATAATATGCCATGTTTATATTAATTTTTCATACATTTTAACTTAACTAAAAAATAATAATAATCCTTAATGTATAATTGTATAATAATTGTGCCCACTCTGTTCTAAATGAAAATGGGTCTATTTTAATTTGAAATTTTAAAATAGTTTTGAAAAAAAAAAAACATTAACATTTTACTCAAACACATACCTTTTTTCAAGTGATCTCTTTTTTTCATCTCTATATATTTATTTTAACATATGGACAATTTTATTTTTAACAATTTTATTTTAAATCACACTGAGCTGAACTAAACTGAACTTAAACTCTGAAAACTGGACTGACACAGTTTCAATTTACTATAATCTTTTATGTTAAGCTGCTTTGACACAATTTACATTGCAAAAGCGCTATAGAAATACAGATGAATTGAACTGATTTACAGTAGGTGAGAGTTCAATGTGACTATTACCGCCGCTTAATCTAACGCCGCCGCTTTGAAAAAAAAAGCACGTGTTTTTTAGGTATGACTGCAGTTTGCGACTATGCCGCCAGGTGGCACAAAGGGACGGAATGCGAACGGACAGAAATAGCTTACACATTAGCTGTAAATACTCTACCACTTGTAAGTAAAGATAAACAATGAAACATAGCATTATAATTCCTTCATTAATCATTAAAAAGACAACTAGGCTACATTATTTAAAGGAATAAAGAATAACAAATAACCTTTGGGGTGAAGTGCTTTAAAACAATTCTGCTATAGTATGCTTCAGCACCAAAACACGAGTTGCCTTGAGATTGTGTTGGTTTGTTAAATAGAATAATAATCAACCTAAATAAAATTAAAGCGAAATATTCACTGTTTCAGAGAAGCCTATATTAACAAAAAGATAGAAGGATATTCCTGGTCACAGTTTGACAGACAAGTTGCTGATGCTGATCATGTGCCGGCTGGAGCCGCTCATAAACTCAACAAATAGGCTATGTATAGGCTTATATAATGTACAATTTTAAATAGCCTACAGTATGTAGCCTAATTTACGAATCAAACAAATCCAAATTTTTTCTTGATGTTTGCGTAACAATAACTTCGCAGCAAACTGAGGCTTTCATTTTACAGCTTATAAAACATGTATTCAAATTAATGCAATATCATATGTAAACAACAAAATTGTTATATGCCATGTAGTGGCCTATACTTTACAAAAAGTCAACAACATATGAACCTTAAGGCTTGTCATTGTCTTTCATTACACGCAACGCAAGCATGGACCGCGACTGAAACCGTCATGTCACAAAATACTTTTTAAACTAATGTTTATTATTATTATTATTATTATTTAATGTGAACAACACTTAATAAAAATTGAAATGTATTTATTACACCACCTTATCGGAGAAAACTGTATCAATTACAGTGCTTTCGCAGATTTGAAGTATACTTGCTGTGGTAGCCGGATTGAAACACACCATTTACCCACATCGCATAAACAGTTAGCTACAGTATATGCAATAAACAAATCATAATTTCATTTTTAATAATAATTGTATTTATGACACTTTTCTTTTTAATAGGTTAAAGTAAAGACTGACATGAAAAAGAAATGCTATTCAGGAGCAATGTGCACACACTGACAGGTCTGCTTCTCTCTCTTTTCAAGTTCAAAGCAAATTTGAATGCCAAAGGATTGTAGATATGTATATAAAGTAGTCTGTAATATATTAACATCAACAAATTAATAAAATTATTAGCAGATGAGAAATAAATAATTGAAAAGTTGATAAAAACAGACATTATCTCTAAAAGTTATAATAATTGTAGGACTAGATTTTTTAAATAAGGCAAATGCGTTGATTAATTACTAATAGTGCATATATTTTGCAGCCAGTTTAGATGTCATTTCGTCCTCTCCGAGTAGGCTATATAGCCAAAGTTTTTCTGAGTCGTTTAGGTTAAAGAATATATTATTTAGCCTACGTTTTCTCTCGGTATCGCGGCTGTGCGTGCGTCAGCTGAATATAGGCCTAAAATAAATCTAAAAAGCAACTAGACTGCGCGCTGTTACTTGCTTTTTTTTTCGGATTTCGAACAATTTCAACCGCGAGGAGATATCGACAGCTTGATAAAGTTTAGCCTATCAGATGAAATGCATGGTGAAATATGAAATATATGTCTGTTTTGTTGAATATTTATTTTATCCATCTATATCTTTAATATTTTAAAAATCAACCCGCTTTGGCCCTGAGGAAATTTTAATAATTTAGTTTCAGTTTTCAAAACATCAATCTTCTCCTTTAAAGTATAATTTGTTGTTTTACTTTCGCAGATATAGTCGAAAAAAACACAGTCAAACAGTTTGTTAAGAGGATTTTTTTTTTATTCTATCTTAGTGGCTAATTCGTATTAATTCGTGCGATCTAATTCGTACAAATTAGTACGATTTGCTCACCACCCGTTTAAACTTGGTATTATTTATTAAACAGGCATTTGATTTGACCATATCAGTATGTTGTCTCTTATTTATAAATGATTGCAATTTTAGGACGTACTCACACTATGCTATCCGAACCGTGCCCAGGCCCGTTTCCCGGATCGTTTGAGAAGTGTGAGTGCACACCAGTCAAAAGCACAACGCATCCCAGAATTATGGATATATTATTAGCTAATACTATCATTATTAGACATTCGTGGATATAATGCGCTCTTTTAAACAAGCAGATTTTTTTTTTCTTAATGCAGGCTGTTCGCTCTGCATGCGTGTGAAAGAGAAATGGACAGAGAATGAACATGCGGATATGCCCATTTATTCAATTTCATAACCGCCTAAATAGACCTAAATAATTATTTACTTAAAGACATTACCAGCGAAACATGGAGAAACGTCCGGCGCATGGTCTAAAGACCTCTTAAGTTGAATGCTACTTCATAAAAAGAATAAAAATAAACTGACCTACCTTAAGCAGATCACTAAAATTATAATAAAAGTAATTTTGCCGCAGGACATAAATTAGCCTAAGTCCCGAAAGTTTATTTTTAATCATTTAGTTTCAGTTCAGTTTTCAAAACGTCACTGTTCTCCTTCAAATTATAATTGTTTTTTAACTTCTTAAACTGTTAATGGCTCAGTATCTTTTATTTTCAGTCTTCAATTTCAGTTTTCAATTTCAGTCACCTTGCATATGCGTGTGAAATATAATGTGGCATGACAGCATGAACAAGGAAAAAGGCAGTCAAAAGTTATAGTTAATACATCAAAATTATATTAAAATACATCCGGATTATAAAAAAGAAAACACCTCATCAAAACAGTCTGTCTGCTATTTTATATAGGCCTGCTATATTTAAAAGAAAGCTGCAAAGTGGGCTAAATTATTTTAATTCATTTCTGTTTCTGTCACTCGCGGTTCATTGTGCGCGCCCGAGTTGTTTATATTAATTGATATATTTTTTACTTTTTCTCTCGGTATCGCGGCTGTGCTTGCGCTGTCAGCTGAATAAAGGCCTAAATTACATCTAAAAAGCAACTACTGTGAAGTGATATTTGTTCTTTTTCGGATAACCACCAAATTCAACCATGAGGAGAACCCGACAGCTGGAAATGCAATTCTAAAATGTCATTTATCTCGGGAAAAAAAAACAATTCACTTTAAAAAATAAAATAAAAGATTGGATTGGATTAGACTATTTCACAGTGTAGGCTAAACATTAAAAATAATAATTAGACTGAGATAGATTCCCCCTTCATTCAGAAATAAGAGAAGTCTTCTTTCACTACTGTATTGTTTTTAAACAGAGAAAACATTGCAGGTAACTTTTATTCTAAATCTTAAATAAAAAATTAGCAATAAAAAGGCGTGAAGCACCAGAAGCGGACCATATAAAATTAATTTGAATATATTTTGGCTATTGTTGATATCCAGGAATTTTCAAATGTATTTTTTTTTTTACCAAAGAGGCTGAAGAAGTCATTATTATTGTTTCATTATTATTATTATTATTATTATTATTATTATTATTATTATTAGTTTTTATTATAATTTTTTTATTGAAATGGCAGTTTGCAAATGTTTGTTGGAACGACGGATTTGAACCAAATCAACGAATTATCTTTGTAGCGACACAACTTGCGACCTTAGTTTGATAACAAGGGTTTTCGGAATCGCACCCCAGATAGGCTACACGCTAGAGAAGTGCTTTTGGAGACCAGTGCTGTGTTTTCATTTCACTACAGTTACTGCAAATTTAGCAATCTCCCCATGCTGCATCAGTTGGTCAAAAAATTATTACAAATGTGTTAAATGTGTGTTCGTAGTTGTGTAAAATACACAAACTCCACGGTCCATTTAAGATGATTATGGCCAAGCGAAATTCTCTGCTGCTGTCGCTCCTGCTCAGCAGGCAACACGCCATTCAGTTATGTTCTGTGTTTTCGACGTAAAAAAATATATTAGTTTTGGCGAATGCTACGAGCCAAGTTGCTGTGCATAGAAACATACATTTCCATAAACTGAGAATGAACTGAGAATGAACATGCAGCTAACTGCGCTTGCGGATATATTTATTTAATTTCATAACCAAAAAGCAGGTCAAATATTTGTATATTTGTAAAATACTTTTTAAACCAATGTTAATTGGTTATTTATTATTTAATAAAATAAATTAATTCAAAAACTTTTTCATTTATTTTTAAGTCCAAAGAGAGAAATGGACTATTGATTGTTTATTAATATTTTGTGCTGTATTTGGTTGCTGAACATATGAATGTGTCTGAATGTAGAAGAAGCCTACTTCATGCACTGATTTTGTGCCTCGAAATACACTTGTCTTCATTTTGTGGACAAGCGTGCTTCGTTGTCACACACAACAAAAGCATGTGACTGACAAAGACCGATTAACACCACAATGGCCAAACATTTGGTTTGATATGGGGGAAGGGGGATGTCTACAGTATTTTTCACAAACATGGAGAGACAAAATTCCCGGTTATCTTTTACCTACACACAGGCCTACTTTTTTGCACAGCACAGCATCTTCTGGAATTAACTATGCTAATTAAAATGTCTATATTTAAAAAAGCTTGAAAAAAGTTTTTTTTTTTTAAGAAAATTATAGTGAAAGACTATATTGATTATTGAAAACCTTTCAGGTTTTCACATTTTCTTTGCAAATTGTTGTTGGTGTCATGAAATATGGTTTGCATTCGTCAAAATTAATATTTTTTTACTCAAAAACACAAAACATAACTGAAGTGCTTGCTGAGCAGGAGCTACAGCAGCAGAGAATTCCGGGTCCTAACGCGGTCCTAACGTATAGGCACAATGTGAACCAAACAATAGACATGCCGTTCTGACATCCTTTCAGACAACTGAGCTTTAAACTGTAGCCTATTTAGGTCTATAAGCGGAGGGTGAACAAACTCCAGTGTAAGGCTAATATATGCGCTGCCCTTTAATATACGTTTAAAAAGATTTGCGACCGACAAAGAAGATGTTTTAACAAAAAGCACTGCCCATTAACAACCGTCTATTATATTCAACACGCACATTAAATTTTTTTATTAAACTAACCCACTGATCTACACTACCGGTCAAAAGTCAGTATATATCACTTTATTTAGTTATTAATTTAATATTTCAAATAAAATTATTACTCCAGTCATTATTGCTTTTATTTTACTATTACCTTTAAAAAAATAATAATATAATAAAATTAATAAAAACAATAATAATTAATATTAGAGTGATTTCTGAAGGATCATGTGACTCTGAAGACTGGAGTATTGAAGCTGAAAATTCATCTTTAAAATCACTGGAATAAATGATTAAATTAAATGATAAACTACTTTTGAACAGTTATTTTATAGTGCAATAACATTTTACAATTTTACAATGTGTGCTGTATTTATGATGAAATAAATGCAGCCTTGGTGAGCAGGAGAAGCTTATTTTAAAATATTTAACAATCATACTGACCCCAAACTTTTGTCCGGTTGTGTATAGAATATTTTATAAGTGAAAATGTGCACCCACAGACATAAATAAAAATCAGAGAGGTCAGACTTTCTCATACAGAGCCTCATTTCAGTTGTCAAGTTTTGTAAAAATCTATTGAATTAATCAATTTATTAAAGAAACGTTGGCTAGAATTCTGCATTATAGGCTTAAATTATAGAGAGAAATAACAGATGAACCGATCATCAGATCATGAAGCAGATCAATGTTGATCATTCTTTCGAGCTGTCAGTGCAGAAATGAACAAAACAGGCCTAATACAACATATTATAAGATTAAAATATGGAAAGATTATCAGATAGTTACTTTGGTCAATCTTCCTAACTGATAAACAGCTCTCGTTAATATTGCAGCATGCTTTTACTTTCGTATTAGACATGAAACGCACATTTACCGGTAGGAATGACATCCCGCCCTGCGTATCATTCCCTCTTCGTATAGCCGTACATATGGCTATTACACAATCATAATACACAGTGATATAGCCAGGGTCATTAGTTCGTTGGATTGTTTTGTTTTCTCACTATCGATCCGCTCAATCGAGCAGAGACCACCTCATTCAGGTGACCATTCTGTACACTGGCCTGAGCGTCTCCCATGCATCGGGCAGTCCTTATTGTCGAGCCCTGTAGGCTATATAATCTTATTCTCTGATTAAAACAAAAGTGCCGCACCACTGACACAATTAATTGCACTTTTCGTTTGATAAAAATATACGGAAACGAAATAAAATCAAAAGGTGGCTAGTTTGTAATTTGTTTTAATATTAATAAAATAACATGCTTGGACTAATTAGGTTTAACGGCTATACGCTGCCCATAGGCCTTTAAAAAATATTATTTTACTGTGTACTGGGTTATAATGTATTTTTTACAATAAAAACTAAATTTAGCTTGTCTCACTGTCATTTAAAACATGTAATTCATAACACATCAGAACTGTAGACCTGCAGTGTGTAAACTGTACAGGGGATGTTGGTCAATAGCCTACAGCACATAACGCTATTAAACTAATATCTCAGAGGAAGATTATGTTAGCCTAATTTAAGAGATTTAAAAAAAAAAAAAATTCAAAAGGAAGGCGGTTTCAGCACTTGCCGCTGGATTAAGTAGACGGGGCTGGCTGTGTGTAGCGCCTTTAAGCGCGTCTGTCAATCATTTACTGCTGCTGAGTGGTAGCGCGCGTAAGAGCGCAGAGCCTGTATAGATAAAACCAAAAGCAAGTTCATATTATAAATATTTCATTAACAATACTTATCGAAAATTCATTTAATTTTACCCCTCGATTAGAATTTTTAGTTGCACCATTAAGAAACCAGGGCACTCTAGAGCCCTGCAATACTTTGTAATAAAATAACTTTGTTGACCGGTTTTTTTTTTCTTCTTGATGAACTTGATGACAGAAAAGAAGGTAGCATAGTTACTGCTTTCACTCAAGAAATGCTCTGTTTGCACGATTTGATTAATATCATGGTATCCAAATACTTTATAAAAATATTTCACAACTCTGTTGTTAATTGTTTAGATTTTTTTTTCATGTATAGGCTTTTGTAAAAGGAGAGTTTAAAATGTCTTGAAACGGTTTAGGCTAATTTATTTACAGTATATTTTCTACACTGCACTCATATGTGCAACAGTTAACAATTTCAATAATAATAATAATAATAATAATAATAATAATAATAATAATAATAATAATTAACCAAAATAGGCCAGCTATAAGATTTTATGCAGACCAGGATTTCGTTGCATTGTTAATTATATTTTTCAACTATAGGCTATATGCCGTGCAACAGGTAGGCTAATGTTGCTTTTGAACTAGATATCCAGTCAAAGCACAATGCATCCCAGCATGGATATATATTTTAGCTTAATATTATCATTATTAAACATTCGTGGATATAATGCGCTTTTTTAAACAAGCAGATTTTTTTTTCTTTATGTTCGCTCTGCATGCGTGTGAAAGAGAAATTAACATGCGGCTAGCACGTGCGGAAATGTCCATTTATTTAATTTCATAACCGCCCTTGATAGCAAAAGGGAACCTATTTTGAGTGCACTTGTTTTACATGTAGTGGCATTTGGTCAAATAATTGTAACCTAACCTATAATAAATTATTGATAAAGCAAGTTATACTGTGATCGTGCTCTATCGGCTCGATAACCTTCATATTAATATGTACTGTGTGCTGTGCCGTGGTTTTCATATCTTGTGCGCATGATGGTCAAACAAACCATGGTCAAACAAATCGAAACGTTCTTTTTACCCTAATGCAATTTAATAGGGCACTATAAAGGCTAAAGAACTTAATTCTTCTATTTGCTTAATTTTTGCAGCCTACTTCTCCCCATGAATTGTATCTTTTCTAGTGTAAAAACATGTTTACTGCTAAGAAAACTAAAACAAACCAACAAAATTATAATTTAATTGGACAAACCCCATCACATAAGGTACAGTATACATATAGCCCTAGTACGGTCCTATTGTGGAAAGGCAAAGCTGAAAATCTATGGTTAAAGCGCCATCCAGCGGCCAACAGCTGTTGGCGCACATAGATACAGCCACGGCGGCGGTAGAAACGGCGGTAAAAGCGTCAAATTGAACTAGTGACATCTGTATCTACAGATATTTGGATTATTTTTCATTGTTCATTTTAATTAGTTCTTATTAGAATAAAACATTTTATGTTATTATTATGCAATATATTACACAATTAAAAAAAATAAATACGTAAATATATAAATAGGACAAATTTAGTTTTATATAGTCCAGAAATTTAAAACATATACATTCACAGAACCTTAACTGGATTTCTGGGAATAGATATTTTGAGAACTGAATTATTTTCATCCGAAAAACATCTTGGCTCACTGTCCCACAATAAATCTTAATATTGTATGCCATTGCATTCTGTTTGAAAGCCAGAAATGTGTCAGTGGCTTGTTTTGGAGCATAAGCTGACCTGGAAAAGACTTTGGCTATTCCCTATTTGCGTCTCCCCGTGGATCAGCAAAAGCTACCAATTTGAACAAATAAATTACACAAAAGCCACTGAGCATATAAAAAAACAATAATCACTGCAAATTAGAGCAGAACTGCACATTATATTTTCAGAACAAATTAATAAAAGCATCTAAAGGAGAGTCGAGCCGAATGTTTACAAATGGCTCTGAGGAAGGTGGAGGTCTTGCCGTCTAGGCAAACAAAAGCCACAAATGAAGCAACATTCCAGCTCTTGAAACAATGAAGAGCTCAAACCTCACCCACACCCTAAAGCTGGGCTGGCCAAGTATCTGCAAGTCCATTAGAGGTAATTATGGACAGTCAGACAGGTAAGCTGTAGACAAAATCAGATTAACGGGACCTAAAGACACCAATGCACATACACACACAGAAAAATCCATCTGAAAGTCATTTCTACATAATGACATGCTCATTCTATAGACAATCAACTATATACATGAAATATTTTGCACATTTCAGGAAAAGAAGTGGATTTGTTTTACACCAACGAGAGTGTGCAAAATGTCCCTGTGCGAATTAAAGAGAGCAGATTCTGTATTTTGCAGACCCACCGACTATATGCCAGGGATTCACCAAAACAACTAAAGCGTGTGCTTTTGAATCCTTTGGCAGGCAGACACTTAAAAGAAGGAAGTCATATTTTTCACTAAAAGCCGAGCGCAACGCCAGCTTGCCACACCACATGTTAGGTGAAATAAATTACCCCTCAGACTACGTGAAACCACTCACTCATGACTGACATTTGCCCCTGGCCAATACTGGCTACAGAAATAGAGCCATCGAGTATTTGAGTGTGACAGTGGAACAGAGCAATTCACAGGTATATGAGATAGAGGACGTTATAATGCGGCTTAAACTGACCTAGACTAATCCGCAGCAATCCACCTCAATATGTATGGCTCAGTTTCCTTTGCTTGTACCATTCATTTGATTTCAGAGCCAGTAGCAAGGGAGACGTATTACAGTGAAATTGGTTTGACATGACAGAGAATGTTAAAATGGTTTCGAAATGCTTCATTTCACAAAGACTTTGTGTTAGCAAGAGGGGTTGAGGGAAAAAAATGAAATAAAAATATAGATAGTTTCAAGAGGACTTGCATATTGATAAAATAGACACTCAAGTTTCAAGATGATTTAGATAGATAGATAGATAGATAGATAGATAGATAGATAGATAGATAGATAGATAGATAGATAGATAGATAGATAGATAGATAGATAGATAGATAGATAGATAGATAGATAGATAGATAGATAGATATTAAAAATGAGAGGGTACTGAGGAGAATCAAAAACCGTGGCTAAACTAAATCAACAGCTAGTAAAAAACTTTTATTCTCCTAACAAAACTGCAATTATTTCATTTCTTTTAACCAGACCTCTTAACTGTCACTCCATAAAGTTAAATAAAGGCCTCGATTCTTCAAGTAAAGAACACATTTGCAACCATGCATGTTATGTCAGCTTCCCACACCAGGAAAAATACAACCTTTACTAGGAGACAGTCTAAATAACGGCTGATGAAAGATTAATGAAAAGGTTTTGGTCCTGACGTGAAGGATAGATCTGCCCACACAGCAAAAAAAAAGAAAAAAGAAAAAGAAAGAAAAAAGTATGATGTCAGGGAAGCTGCAAAGTTTCTTAAGTGTGGCACATACACAAATTCACATACATGCACATACATCCATCAATATTTTGAGCTTTGAATAAACACACACGCTCACATAGTTCTATTTACGGGGACTATTCATAGGTGAAATGCATTTTATATTGTAAAAAATATAAGCTAATTATACGGCCTGACAGGGCAACGTGGTGGCGCAGTAGGTATAGGGATGTCGTCTCAAAGCAAGAAGGTCGCTGGTTCAAGCTTCGGCTGGCTCAGTTGTATTTTCTGTGTGGAGTTTGCATGTTCTCCCCGCGTTCGCATGGGTTTCCTCCGGGTGCTCCGGTTTCCCCCACAGTCCTAAGACATGCAGTAGAGGTGAATTGGGTAGGCTAAATTGTCCGTAGTGTTTGAGTGTGAATGAGTGTGTATGGATGTTTCCCAGCGATGGGTTGCAGCTGGAAGGGCATCTGCTTCGTTAAACATATGCTGGATAAGTTGGCGGTTCTTTCCTCTGTGGTGACCCCAGAATATTAAAGGGACTAAACCGAAAAGAAAATGAATGAATCAATATATGGCCTGACCCTAACCCTAACCCCAATCCTCATAAGCAACCTGTGGCAATGTTTAAATGCTAACAGACCCTGATAAGTATGATTTTTATGCGTTTTAGTGTCCTTACAAGTTGAAATGCTTAAGCTGTGGACACACTGGACTTTTCTCCCCATAGACTTCCATTCATACCCACGCAAATGCGCCAGACCGGAAACGCAAGCTGGTGCGACAAGTTTCGCAGTTTGCTGCCTTGCAAAGTTTAAGCTTGGTGAACTCTGACCTGTGAAATCGCATCACATGATTGCCTGAGACCAATCAAAGATCAAAACATGATCTCTTTAGGCAGGAATTTAAAACATGGACCAATTGCTTGCTTTTTTAAATGTCTAATCTTGTTTAATCCCGCCCCTTTTCGCAGCGCTGTACTACAGAATTTCGCATGCACAAACTCTAGTGTGACAGCACCACTAGAAATCATAATTTATACAATTTTATCCACCATAACAATCTAACAGCTTGCTCAAACCTATGTCATTATGCAATTTTAAACTACATGAACAAGTACACATACATACACACATACATACATACATACATACATACATACACATATACATACATACATACATACATACATACATACATACATACATACATACATACATACATACATACATACATACATACATACACACATACATACACATACATACACATACATACATACATACATACATACATACATACATACATACATACATACATACATACATACAAGAACTATAAAACAATACAATAGAACAACTGAATTTATAATCCTGATTAAAATGATAAATATACATTTCTTCATCATTTGAAGCCCAATTAGCAACCTATAGATCCATCCAAAGGCTTGGTTCTCGTAATCTGTCAGTTCCTACAAGTAATTGTCTGAGAAAATAATTACGGTGCGGGCCAGTGCTTTCAGAAACAGGCTGACGCCCAAACCTGCCTCGTACACGCCTCAGTCGCGTAATGAGAGAGAGCAAGAAGAAGAATGAGTCTGTATTAGCGTGTGTACGTATGTGCAGTTTGGCAAGCTGATTGGGAAGGCATTTGAAACAATAGGCCTCCCTGGTGGTTTAAGAGTATATCCGTGGATTTGAAGGCTCAGGAGTCTTTAAAGTTGTACGCCAAAGCCATAAAGCTCACCACACCCAGGAGAGAAGAACTACCCTGCCGTCTTTTCTTCTTCCATGCATACACACACACACACGCGCGCGCGCACACACACACATAACCTAAATCGCACCTTTTCAGCTACTTCTATTTCGCCATATCCAAATCCAGCCCAAAACATAATTATATTCTATTGTTTGTTCCATTGCTTTTATCCCAAGGGCTGTTGACATATAATTGTAGACGGCCTTAACTTTTTAATAATGCGTTTGATTGCATTTCGTAACAAGGATCTCGGAGACAAAAGGAGACACGCATGCGTTTGCTAATTTAGGTGTGCGAGTGTATGCACAAGACTGTACGGGATCTGCAATTGATTAAAGCGGTGCGAAATGTGTGTACACTGGGACTGATTTTCGAACCCAAGCCTGCCATTTGTGAGCCGGCCACAGCAAATAGACATCAGGAATGGCGAATTATCCGATCTCTCCTCACTGCCGAAGCGCTGGAACGCATCTGAATAAGCAGCACTGACACCGCAGCCTAAGAAAACATCTGCTGGCACATGTAACGCTGGACACACCACTGAGTGTTTTCTATTATCACGTCACATAATCTGACATATCCAGAGCGCGTCTCTCTTTGCGTCTCACTCCCTCTCTCCCACTCTCATCTGTAGTCTTGCTTTGTCAACATGCTTTCAATTTCATTTCGATTCCATCTTTTGAAATATGCACTCAGCCACAGGGATTTTAGGGTTCGTGCTAAATCTGACAAATAATGTCTCCATAGTGCAATATTCCGCAGACGATATGCAGAGACGGACCTGTGATAACTCAGGAGAGTTTGTACAAGCGTAATGAATTTATGAGAGGGGCTTGTTTTATGTGCACTTTCGCTATCAGAGTCCTGCATTTGTTACATTGAGGCAGATAACTCTGCGATATTTGTCAACGGTCTCCTTTTCGTTTCAACCTAGCCTCAAAGTCGAGGTCTTCGGTGTGAGATGGAAGGAGCCAGAAAAACATTCAGGGACGGAGAGGACTTGAAGGTAATACAGTTATCACAGGGCTCCTCTGAAGGTCAGAATTTTACATGAAAAAGTTTTGTAGATTTATGCCTTTGAGTCTATCCTTAAAAAGTGGATATGAGGTTATAAATGCTGCATAAATTCAATTTAGTTCCATAAAACCCTTAAAAATACTAAATATTATAAGAGAAGTGCACATGGTGTGAGTTATATAAATTATATCTAAAATACAAAGAACTCTAGTCAATAGGAGTAATGTGTTTCATATACTTTTGTAATTAACTTTTGTGAAAATTGAACTGCGGTATATTTTAACCCAGTGGAGCCAAAACTGGGGGTCATGGGACAATGAGTGGGGGTCACTTGGTGATTTCCAAAAATCTAATTTATTGTATTAAAATATTCAAATTAGGTAGTAGGAATTACAATATTTTATCCATAACCTACAGAACAAATAGTAGTTAATAGTTACATTAAAAACTACAACTTGCAAATAAAATCCTTCAGCCTTTTGATTATTAATATGATTTTTTTCCCCCATTGGATTCCGACTCCTGGGGTGATCAGTTACATTATATTAAAGACACAGCGATAGCATTAGATTGATTTTATGGCACCAGGTTAAACTTTCTGATACCTTTACTGCACTCATGTACATTAAAAAATAAATACAGGCCATGACTGAACATGAAGGATGGTCTCCAAAATTACACCAAGAATGAAGCAACATGCAAGATTTGTAAATTTGGGAGTCGCAAATCACTGGCATTGTTATTTTGGGGTCCGCGGGGTGAAAAGTTTGGGAACCCTTGTTTTAGCCCCACAAAACTTCAAACATCATATTCACAAAAGTAATTTTAAATACAAATGATATTTAGTCAATAGGAGTAACGTGTCTCATATACTATTGTAAGTAACTTTTGTGAAAATGAAATGGTGAGAAACTGCAGTATATTTTAGCCAACATAGGCTCATTCTGAAAATGTAGCCCTACAGTATATACATTTTTGGAGATCGCAAAATATCTAGCCAGAAGTACGTATGGCTGCATTTCATCTTTGAAACGAGTGCTACAGGGCGGTATGACGCCGTTCCTTTATGTGCTTACCAGCTGACCGCTTACCTCCGTATGGACAACTTTCTCGCGTTTACTAGTTTGTCTGGTAGCTCTACATGTACACGTCGGTGGACTTGAGACGCAGAGCGGAGTTCATCACGATGACTGGGTTCTAGTCTGGTGAGGAACGGTTCCAGAAAGCAAATAAGACAAAAACAGAAGCCAAAGAAATAAAACAAACAAGTAAATAACAGGGTGAGAATGTGGTAAAATCTAAAAATGTGGTAAAAATCAGGCGAGGGCTTTTCTTTTTCAAGTGGGTGGGCAGGTCAATCGATACTTTTGAAAACACTATTGGTTGAGTTTAGGGAAGGAGGAGGGTGGGTCAGTCGATTAGTCAGTCAGTCAGTCGACAGTGGATTTAGTGGATTTACGCGAGAACAGCAGGTGCGACTGGCACTCGCGAGAGAAATTTCAGATCGAAAAAAAAGCATAAACAGTGGTCTCTGGTGGATTTGTGAAAACAAAAATTGCAAAAAAATGTAGCTCCTGGGATGTATTTGGTGCTCTCCAGAAATGTATATAGCGGTACATTTTCAGAATGAGCCTGGGTTGATTTTAGCCCCATAAAACCCCTAACATCATATTAACAAGAGTCATTTTCATTACAAAGAATATTTGGTCAATAAGAGTAAAGTGTCTTGTGTTTTGAAGTCAAAATATTCGTGAAAATTAAAAAGCAGTAAAATGTAGTCCCATAAAACCTCTCAAAATACAAAATACTATATAAAAAGTGCAGGAGACATCCCATTTTAGAGTCTATAAAATTATATTCACAAAAGTAAAGTAAAATACAAATAATCTGGAGTCTTTAATGTTTCCAATAATTTTGTGACAATACAATGTCAAAATATTGGTGAAAATGGAACAACATACTTATTACGACCTGTACTTGTACAATAAGTAGTCAAAGTAATAACAAGTAATCATATTTCCAATACTTTAAAAATGCAGACAAATGAGTAAAACCTAATGGTTTGAAGGAAATAATAAATCTAGTTATAATAAATATGCCTTACAAGAACACATTTAAATCTACAGAACAAAAATACTGCATGTTTCGATGCTTGAAAATCCAATATCTATAACTCTGAATCACTCTGCAGGCATCAGTATTTGTCAATGTTCTCCTCTCCGTTTCAACCTATCCAGAAAGTCGAGGTCTTTGGTGTGAGATGGCAGGAGCCAGAAAAACAGTCAGGGACGGAGAGGACTGGATGGTAACACAGTTGTCACAGGGCTCTCCTGAAGGTCATGCGCTTCATCATGGCTGCAGATGTGTGTGTACACGCGCGTTATAAGTCCCGTCTCCCTCCTGTCGACCTCCTCAATCCACTGCCAGCTTAGTTTCATTTGCATCTGGGCTGGTCAGGGTAGAGAGAGTTGGTTTAAAGGAGGCTATTTGTTGTGCTCTCGGTTAATACCACGCAGAGCTTTAAATACCCATATCAAATCTTTGCGGCTCAACAGATTCAGTTTTGCAAACCTGTATCGAACAGAGGTTCAATCCGGCAGCTTAGAAGAGTACACTCCTTTAAGTTCTGTGATAAGGTAAAACCAATCGCTGGATTAGAGACTGTCTCAGAATGAGTGAGTGTGTGTGCCGCTGTGTATAGGGCATTATTCCTTTTGTGGTGCTTGTAACGGATCATTTTGCAAATTGAGTTAATGTGTAGGTTTATTACTTATTTGGGGCATTTCTTTTTTTTTTTCTGAGCCATAATAGTGAGTCTCGTAAATTTTTACTCTGATTTAATTCAATTAAATTTTAAATGTATTTCTATAGTGCTTTTACAATATAGATTGTGTCAAAGCAGCTTAACATAGAAGATTATAGTAAATTGAAACTGTCAGTCCAGTTTTAGAGTTGAAGTTCAGTTTAGTTCAGTTCAGTGTGGTTTAATTTTTGCTGCTGAATGTCCAAACAATTAAGAGCAAATCCATCGATGCGCAGCTCTACAAGTCCCGAACCAAGCAAGCCAGTGGCAACAGAGGTGAGGAACAAACTTCACCAATTAAACGAAAGTGAATGAAAATTTACAGAACATGAATTTACAGAAGACACACACTAAAAAGTCAATTAGTGTGACAAGAATTACAAAGATTATTTTCATTTTCATTTTTCAGTAAGAAGTTTTTCATAATTCAAATATGATCAAATGTGGTATGACTGTCTTTTATACCATTGTTTTTTTTATGTACAGCTCAGAATAAGCATGTTTTTTCATTCTTGTTGATTGACTATTTATTTTAATTTCATTCATTCATTTTCCTTCGGCTTAGTCTCTACTGCAGAGGCCAAGGAATGAACCGCCAACTATTCCAGCATATGTTTTACACAGCGGATGCCCTTTCAGCTGCAAACTAGTACTGGGAAACACCCATACACACTCATTCACACACATACACTATGGCCAATTTAGTTTATTCAATTCACCTATAGCACGTGACTTTGGACTGTGGTGGACCCCGAGGAAACCTACGCCAACACAGGAAGAACATGCAAACTCCACACAGAAACACAGGACTCGAACTAGCAACCTTCTTGCTGTGAGGCAACAATGCCACCACTGAGCCACCGTGCCGCCCCAACTTTTATTTTCACAAAGTTAATTGAAACATTAAAGCAGACATGTCTCATGTACTTTTATGTAATATTTGTATTTTTTATGTGAATTTATGGTTCTAAATAACATTTTATGCAGTATTTACATGCCATTTATGACCTCATAATCACGTTTTGAGTATAGCCAGAAGGAGGTCGCACACCGGATGCGCCGCTCTGCAATGCGCCACACCACACCACGCAGTGCCTTGCATTTTAGAATTCTAAACATAGGTTTCTATCAGGGTACGCACACCGGCGCCGTACTGCGGTGCCCAGCTACAACTCAGGACACTGTTCATATTTCTGCCGCGCCACATAGCGCCATCTGAATCGTTTCATATTAAATAACATGCGAATGTGCGTGTCTGGTGTGCGATACTTCCAACTGTCATGTGTGTGCCGTGTCGCGGCGCATCCAGTGTGCCCCCCGCTTTACACTAGGTTTTGGTTCATTTTAAAGATAAGACTTCTTCACACTAAATTCAAATTAACGATGAAATTAAAAAGGAAATGTAGAGAATTTAAGTTTTTCAGTAATTTATCATAAAATGTATATTTTGGAAAACATATTTTACTCTAAATATTTGAAAACAAATGAATCCAAACAAGTTTAAATCAAAACAATGAGCATTCAGTATCATTTTGTTCAATCGCCTATAAAGCCCATGATTGATTTATTTTCATTTTCATATTTGTCTGTACATGTCCAAATAGCAAGTGTCAAAACGTTTTTCAGGTTTTGTAAAATATCAATAAAGAAAAACTTTCCAAACAGCACCAGATTAAGGAATATATGTTGCAATTTTTCTCAATGTGACGCATATCAACTAAAGATGAATGGCTGACATGAGAACCAATTGAGAAAAAAAAAAAAGAAAAAAAAAGGCAGACTGCCTTAAAAAATGGGTATTGGTGTGCCAGTTCTTGAGACGTAGGAATTAATTTCAGTGTGTTTTTGAAGTTGGAGATGGTCAAAATGTTTATTCTGATGGAAGCATTAGACAACAGACCACAACACGAGTCCCACAAGGGTAGCTTTACATGCCATATGGCTGGCTAAAAACCGCAGAAAAGGAGGATTTCATTCATCCGAGGCAAGAATGCCTTGTGGTCCTCGAGCAGCTTTCCAGAGCCAAGCTTTCCTCTGAGCAGTGGGAGGTTTTGACAAAGGAGGAGTGGATATCAAAAGTCCTGACAGGTCCATAAATAAACCTTCAGCTCCAATTGGCTTTGAAAAATCGCAGTGTGCCGATTATGTTATTGCAGAATTAAACCGATTCAACCGCAGCACAGCGTGGGACTGCTATAGCCTGTAGACTGAACCGTTCCGTCCAATGCGTCTTCCTGTCCGGTTTGTTGGCAAAGACGTGTGGGGGAAAAAGACTGCAAGGAGGAACCGTGTGGTTTAGCACACCGTCACATGGCCCCTGTGATGGTTTGTCTCTGAAAATAAAACACATGATGCAAAGAAGCAGCAATTTATGTTTCACCTTTCAAGTCAGAGTTTCTCATCGTCATAAGGTTCTCATTATTGCGGAGGCAACCAGTCATTGTGGCAGGTGACGCTTCAGCATCCTTTAATAAGGTCTCGTGACTGGTTCAGGCATCAATATTGCTTTGAACTGCGAGGCTGCAGCAATGCGGTGGTGGAGATCAGAGAGCGAGGCCAGTGGCAGCTCCAGCGGCCCGGAGGAGACCTTACGTCAGCTCCTGCATCGACATGGAGCTCAGCTTTGATATGCTTATCCGCCGCAATTCCCGATAGTGGGGCCGCATCCCAAGGTGACCCTCCCTGGCTAGGATTCCTCCCATGCCTGCTGCAGTCTGTAGTCACATTCATATCCTTCAATCCTCTCTGCTTCCAAGAGCTTTTATTCTGGCTTATTGATCTCTAAAAGACCCTTAATGTAAGCCTCCATTTTCCACAAAGGCCCTCATCATAATCCCCGTTTGGAAAATGAACAGTGCAATTATTCATGTGATTCGGGACAGAAGCTGAACTAAGGCTCCTTGTATTTGAGACATCACGCGAGATGCTTTCACACTAAATATTTGGGTGCGATTGGGAAAAATCAACTCCCACTATAATGACTTGTGCAAACTTACAACTGAATGTTTACCAGAAAAGCACTTTTTAGATGAGCTCACTAACACCTAAATCATGTTTTTTTGCTTCTAAGAAACATGGAAGAAGATACTTTGAAGAATTTCTCAATGGGTTTTGTTGTTAATAGTAAAAAATTGCATATAACAGGTTTGCAACTATTCCTCTAAAACATGTAGCACATCAAATAAAAAATTAAATGCTGGGCTGTTTTTAACCCAACATAGGCCAAATATGGATAAACCCAACAGTTGAGTTAAAAATGTAATTTAAATTTAATTTAAAACAAATTAACCCAATGTTGGGTTTGTCCATATTTCACTCAATGCTGGGCTTGTAAGATTCCATTCTATCAGCCCAACGACGGAATTCAATGAATGGTTGAAGGTTGAATGTGTAAGCCTTTTTTTTCAATTTTAAGTGACAAAATCAATTTTAAGACAGTCAAATTTAGACTGTATTTCTAATTAGGAATGGGTCGCATTTGTCGTTCATGAATCAATTTAGAGTTTTGATTTATATCTGATCCCATACTCTTCAGTTATACGTTTATTAGGGATCGATTGCCGCAGAGTTTTCACGCCCTAGGGTTTACGTGTTTCTCACGGACAGGATCTTGACATTCTAAAGTTAGTCAGAGGATGCAAGGTTAACTAATACCCAATTAGTCCGGTTGCCTCCTGCTCACTCATACTAAAAGTGTCGTTAATTTAGTCATTTCCATACAACTTGCTAAATCAGCAATAACCAGAAATCGAATAGTGCGACTGCTCCAAACAGTCTCGTGCAGTTCGTTTGGATATCATGTGCACAGATCAAGGTAGCACCAGCCTCCACATAATCTACTGGATATAAAAGATTTCAGGAGAATTCAGAATGCATCAAAACTTAACACTTTATATTCTAGATAAAAGTGTATCATGTCAATTGCAGAATCAAACAATTAAAGTCAATTCAGAAGTAAATGCACAACTTCAATTACTCAAAGATAAATCTAAGAGTATAGATGGAAGTCCAAATTATACATAATATTGAGCTTGAGAGCTCGCACTACGGGTCGGTCTGGATACAGACTTGCGACCCTGAGACATTTCATCCTTTTCTATAAATTCCCTATAAGAGCAATGAATGGTTCTGTTGACAAAGTTAACCAGTGACTTAAAGATAATCATCTGTTGGGATTTAATTAAAATGTATCAATGATTGTGAACAAAACCTTGTTACCAGTCACACCTGAGTATTTATCAATACCAGAGGGGAAGGAAAATTCAGGAAAGAGGACAAAGGATATCCTGGGCCTTTTTCTTCAGATTTCAGAGTTTTTGTTGTTTTATTACAGTGGGTGGCGCAGTGGGTAGCACAATCATCTTACAGCAAGAAGGTCGCTGGTTCGAGCCCCGGCTAGGTCAGTTGGTGTTTCTGTGTGGAGTTTAATTAATAAAGGGACTAAGCCAAAAAGAAAACGAATGAATATTACAGGACACATTTAAGTCTGAGTAAAATCCATCCCTACAGGTTTTTAATCTAGCATTTTCTTTTTTATGTATATTTTTCAAACTCAAAGACCAATTGAAATCTGGTTAAAGTGCTAATAATGTGTTCTTTAGGTGACCCAAGTGTGTGTTTGTAAAATTTCAGCTCACATTACCTCACGGATCATTTATTAAACCAGGGGTGTTCAGCCCAGCTCCTCCACACTCACCTAGAAGTTTCTAGTAAAACCTGAGACTCGATTAGCTGGTTCACATGTGTTTACTTATGGATTGAACAGTGGCTCTCAAGGAACAAGTCTAGACAAACCTATATTATACCATTCTGTAAAATACCCTTCTTGGGTGGAAGCAAAAACATGCTGTTTGTGTGTGTGTCCCTTTAAATGTAAATGAGCTGCAGTTTTTTCCCCCAGGGTGGTGCATAAAGCAACAGTGTGGTGCATTAAAACAACAGCTACATACTGTATGTTTTAAAGTCTAGTCAGTATAAACTCCTGTTTTATAGCTTTCCTTTTCCTTTTAGCTTTTTTTAAAATGCAAAATTGTGCAAATTTGTTATACAAATTGTGTTCACAGTAAGCCGTTGCTTGACTATTAAACTTTAGTATTAAAGGGCATACTCACATTAGGTACAGTTGCCTTGAACCGTGCTGAAGAGCAATTGTCTCGCCTCTCCCCCTCAGCCTGCACTCACATTGCATTTTTACCTACCGACCCTGATCACGCTTACATTATTGATGATAAGACTGATTAATAAATCCATATGAAACAATTCCTTCAAAAGTCACCTCTCGTCTTCAGTTTCAGGCTCAGGCGCATTTTGCCAAAGGCCAACTGAACCGCTTTCAGCTGAACTGAGCCCGATTCAGAGCACTCACGCTCATGTTTTTTTTTTTAACTGAGTGCTCAAATGCTCACAAGGTTATGCAAAATGCACACAAAAACACATTCTCAAACTGTTAGTGTGAATTTGCATGATTAGTAGCATATTAGACCAGTGAAACAGCATCTGTTGGACAACACACCACTAACACAACCAACCCAAGCTCATTCTAAAAAAACATACCGCTATATACATTTCTGGAGAGCGCCAAATACATCCCAGGAGCTACGCAGTTTTTGTTTTCGCGAATCCACCAGAGGCCGCTGTCGACTGACTGAATGACTGACTGACTGACTGACTGACTGACTGACTGACTGACTGATCGACTGACCCACCCTCTACCTTCCCTAAACTCAACCGACAATTTTTAAAAGCAATCCAGAAAAAGAAAAGCCTGATTTTTACCACATTTTCAGATTTTACCTCATTCTCACCCTGTTATTTTCTTGTTTATTTTATCTTTTAGCTTCTGTTTTTGTCCTACCCACTTTCTGGAACCGTTTTTCCCTGGACTCGAACCCCGTCATCATCGTCAACTCCTCTCTACGTCTCAAGTCCGCCGACGTACATGGCGAGCTACTGGACAAACTGGTAACAGCGGGAAAGCCATCCATACAGAGGTAAGTGGTCAGCTGGTAAGCGCGAAAAAGAACAGCATCCTACATACTTTTGGCTACATAATTCGGGATCTCCAGAAATGTATATAGGGCTACGTTTTCAAAATGAGCCTATGTTGCAACACAACTCAACAAAACCTCTCCTCTTTGGATGGTAATAATTTAAGTTTAGGATATTGTGTCATGTTTGCTCCAGGAAAATAAAACCTCAAGATGACACTCAAGGTGAGTTAAAAAACTGCTTACTGATGTAGAGAATAACTCCCTGTTCTGCACATCTTTTTTTTCAGCTCAAACAGCAACATTACACACTAAAAAAAGTTGACAGTGTAAAAAGCACAATAAGACCATTTTAAAATGTATAGACAAAGCTGAATTATCATATTATCTACAGCAGATGCTTCTGTTGAAATTAGCCAAAGCAAAACAGACTACAAGACATTACATTTAAATGCCTTTTCAAAGTCCACGCACATGTGTTTACAGCAAAGAGTCTCAACCTACAGTATAAGCCAGTCAAATGGTCTCTCCTTTAACCAATTGAGAGATTGTGATTCATTTCCGATTATATTTCCAAGTTGAACAGTATTTACTACAGATCTAAATATCTCCCATTGAAAATGATCATGTCAAAGTCATGTGATTCCAGAGTTTATTTAAAAGCAGCTTTTTTTTTTTTTTTGCTGTAATGTAAAAAGATTGGCGCTCACCCGACTCCTCATAGCAAGTGGCAATGACTGATTACAGACCAAATAAATATCAATTAAAGTGCAGTCATGGAGTCTCGCCACCAGACGCCATAATAAATTATAATACAGTTTAATATAGCAAGTCCTTTTTTTCTGGTTATCTTAAGTTCATGCATCAGTAACTTCATAATAAACTACTAGAGATCCAGAGTTCATATGAATATCTGCACAGTTTATAAGCAAAAAAGCCTTTTATTATTATTATTACAAATGTTGCTAGCCTAAGAAAAAAACTAAGGAAACGTGAAGGATTGACAGACTTAATAATTTAAAAAGCTGCCATGACAAGATTTGTCAAGACAAATCCAGGCTTGTTTTGTACTTTTAGTGCCGTGGCACAGAACAATAGGTTTTAAAAGGACATCGGTTTAGTGCAGGGGGAAAACAGACCTCCCTCAAACTAAATGCATATGGCCTATTGACCAAGCGGCTTTTGGACTTTCGCTAAAAAGCTGTCTTCCTCACCGGGTGCCATTAGACGGGTGAGCACTTAATCCACGGATTACCTAAGATAGCATCTCCAGCACTCTGCTCCTGGACTGAAAGCCAAGATTACTGACCACACGTCAGGTCAGTCCAGTGAGTGAACTATAATACTGCACACACCCTGAACGTACATAATGGCTGTAGGATGTATATGTAACAGAGTTATTTGTCAAGTTTCCTCTTTGAGTGTCTGTTCAAGATCATCAGCTGATCCTGCATACAGGTGAATGACAAAGCAGTTGTTGGAAAAATAGAGGTCAAACATGGAGAGCATACATGAGTGGTTTCTCAATCAAAAAAAAATAAAACAAAAAATTTTTCATCATGATTGGCACTGCTGTTATTATTATTATTTGCACAACTTGTGATATATAACAGTGGATCTTACTATAGAATCAAGTATAGTCTGGTCATATATTAGGGCTGTGCGATTTGGGGACAATATCTAACTGCAATTTTTTTGACAGATATTGCGATTTCGGTTTGATTTTCGATTTGATCAAGCTTCAGCTCAATATTCTGTATCATAGCTTCTTACTCTTAAAATGCAGTGAGTGTTAGTTAAAAAAAGGAGCTGAAAGGATACCATCTTACTTAAACATTTATTCAAATTTGTTTTTAAATTTTCAGAAATTAAACATTCATTTTTCTGTTGAGCAAACAGTAAGCACAAATAAAATGACTTTACCTTTCTGTACACAAGTTGAACTCAAGTTAGGGAGGTAGTGTAGCTTATTATACAAACAAAAAAATAATAATTATAAAAATACAGAACACTCAGCAAACTAATATGGCTGATAAGAGCCTTTCTATAGCTTATATTGTCTAAAACAAAATAATTATCCCAGATGCTACACAAAATATCATGACGTTAAACGTACAGCTGTGGTACTCTAAAATGGCTAAAATAGGTGCGAGATAAAAGTGTATATCTCCTGTCCTGCATTTAGATGAGTTTTTTTTAAATCCCTCTTTGGTCACTGCATTAAAAGGCACCGGGTGTTTAGCGAGGTAGTATGGCATTAGTTATCTACTATAGGCTGTACCAGCTGTTCGTAAGTTCTTTCTTAAACTGGAAGGTAAAGTCCACATTAGGGGCTTTGTAATTACTAGCTAGTTTGTAACTAAATTTGTTAACATGTTCTTAAAGCAAACCGTAGGTCGTAAGCTCTCCATAATGTCATGCGTATAGTCGCTTTAAATGACGTAATATTTAATAAAAAGCATTTAAATCGTTAAACTGCTTTAACTATACATAACTGTCCTATGAAAATAAAATGATAAATTACATTTGTATAGTACATAACATTACATTATATTACATTACAGTCAGTCACTCCAGCGGACACATATACATGCATCGCGAGCCATTAATGCACGTGAAATACACATGAAGTTATTGTGATTTTGAAACCAAAATATTCCCATATTACTGATGTCCTGTTTTTCTTCTATATTAATTTGTCTATTAGTGCTTCTGAAGCAGCAGATGGCATCATTCCACTTGTCCACGCTTTCCTGTTTGTGTGGGAGGTTTTTTGTGGGTGTTCCGCATAGTTTGGTTGCGCAGAACGAACGTATGCTCACTCAATTAGCTAGTAAGACTGTCACACACAGACGCAATGCATGCATTTGCTCTGGGCGGGGGAAATTAAATACATATTGTACATCGCAGCCTCTTGTGATTAGCTAATCGCAACGCTTCAAATCGTGATTGCGATTCGATTTAGATTAATCGAACAGCTCTATCAGATATTCTAATTTATTTCAATCAATATGTTTTTTGGATTGTCAACTTCCAAGGTCATTCCATCTGGTGGCCCAAACCACTTTTATACAAGAAATATACAAATGTACAAAGCTTTCAGTATTCTTTCTTTTTTTGTCTATAGTACTTATAGTACTTAATTTATTATTTATTGATTCATTCAGATAAAAGGAATACATGACTGAATGAGAAAGTCAAAATATTAAATGTCATAGTATATATCAAATGTTTATATATTTCTGAATAATTTAGGGGATGTATTTTTACACAGACTGGTTGGTTATATTTCAGTATTATATTTCAATGGGGACACTTTCCCCCAAAGTTTTTTAATAACTCAAGAAGTATTAACTGCATCTAAATATCATCTTGGACTCTGGCATTAAACAAACTCTTCCTTTATTTTGTAATTCCAGAGATATTGGCATTTCAATATGGCTCCATGAATAAATTGTACACAATATCAGTGGTTAAAAAACAAATGTGGGTCAATTTGCATAGAGCTGATACGTTTTATGGTATGTCTTAAGAGGTATGTCTGAACAACAGATAATAATAAAATTAGAGATGCATCTCATTTCATTCTAACAAAATAAGTATATAAAACACTATCCTTATAAATTGTGTGTGACTCTAACTCAAGAATTATTACATATACTTTTAGATTCTGGGTCTTAACAAAATTTTCTTTAACGGTATTCTTTTTTTCATCACTAAATGGATCTCAGTGTGGCTCCAAATGCAAATTGTTGAATCTGACCCATTTTCAGTTGTCAAAGAGAAATTATGGGCAACTTTGCAGATAGCTGATATATACATTAAGAAATTATTCATTCATTCATTTAAATTTGGCTTAGTCCCTTATTTATCAGGGGTCGCCACAGTGGAATGAACCACCAACTATTCCAGCATATGTTTTATGCAGCGGATGCCCTTTCAGCCGCAACCCAGTACTGGGAAACATGCATCCACTCTCGCATTCACCCACACACTTATAAACTAGGGCCAAATTAGTTCATCCAATTGACCTACAGTATAGCGCATATCCTTGGACTGTGGGGGAAACCCAGCCGGGACTCAAACCAGCAACCTTCTTGCTGTGAGGTGACAGTGCTAACCACTGAGCCACTGTGCCACCCCTAATAAGGAATTATTTATTAATAAACTAGACATATAGCTCTATTTTATTCACATTAAAACATTAAAGTCTATTTCCAGTATTTTTAATTCAATAGTAACAAAAGAAAGGATGAATCAAAAATAATACCCAGGAAATAAGAAAAATCTACATTCACCCTACTTTAATCATTTTTACAATAAGTGATTTTACAATGCTTAATACTTTCAGACACGCTCCAGGCTTCATCTATGGAAAACACTACACACACGGAATAAGTGGTGAGTGTTGACTGTGGAGTAGAGGGTTGATATTGATTTGTGCGACGGGCCGGTCCGGTGTGAGTCGCTGATGTTGACACGTGAGGGCCAATGTTGAGGGACAGACACCTGCACACAGCTAAACATTTACAGTTTACTTCTGACAAACACAGTGGCCCATCTGCCACACAGCTGCTGACAGTGAGAGAGAGAGAGAGAGAAACATCAACACCAGCTCAGCTTCTGCCTCACAGCTGCACTGATAAACAGCATTAAAGCAGACTACACAATCTGAAATACAACTCATTCTGATCATGACTGCAGGCTGATTTCAATGTTTTCCACATAAATCTCTAATGCATTATTGACTGCACAGCATTCATGGGTCAATATAATGACAAAAGCATACTTTTAATGACTAATTTGTAATACTTAAACCTCAATTTAAAAAAAGGAATAGGAATTTGTTTATATTATTAACTTAAAAAATACAAGAGTGTACATTTTCTCGTTTTTGTTTATTACATTTTAAGAGTTCACACTTAGATATTGCTTGATACTAATAGCAGGTTTGGCATGCTGTCCCGGGAGAGAACCGGGGCTCAGAGATAATTGAGCCAAGGGCTTCCGCCTGGTGAATTAGCTTGTAAGGGGGTCCGAGATCAGGTAGTTCTCAAGAGCTCCCCCTGGTAAAGGAGGAAAAGGGGTAGATGGGGTGGATGGGGGGATTCTTCAAAAACAAAGATAAGGGAAGTAACATGAAATGGGCTATTTATTGTGGGTTTGGATTAATCTGATTGGATTATCAATGATTTTGGATGAGAGACCAACTGCGATCAATCATATCACATGCTCCTCTCGAAATCAGTTTATCAATCTTCCCTTTGTCATTTGTCCAAAGCGACTTACAATTGAGGAGGCATTCAGCGATTCAACAAGAAGAGGCAATGAACTCAAGAAGTGCTAATTATACAAATGAACGTTAGTGCTCAGAGAATTAAGTGCTAGGTAAGGAGGAGGTAGTGTTTGTTTGTTTTTATAGAGAGAAGAGTTTCTACAGGTGTGTTGTCAAGCAGCGGCGGTTCTGGGGGTGGGGGGTGGGGGGTGGGGGGGGGGGTGGGGGGGTTGGGGGGCAGGTAGAACAGATGTAACACAATGATTAAATTTAGTTTTCAGTCATGCTCATGTAAAGGTATAATATTCAACTTGTTTAGTTGTGCCTTAATTCATTTTTGTTTTCAGTTGTGACATCAAGTACGAGTCTTCAAACACATGATTATTTACAACACGTTTTTAAACATAATAGTTTAATTTCTAATAACTACTTTTTTATCTTTCCCATGGTGACAGTCAGTGCATAATATTTGACTAGTTATTTTGCAAGATTTTGCAAGTTGTATTCAGACAAAGTCCCTTTAATTAATCTGTAGTCTTTGATTTAGATTAAAGTGTAATTTAAATATTCATTAACTAGGAAAGTTAGAATAATTAGTCAAGTTATTGTTTAACTGGTTTGTTGTGTAGACAATCAAAAAATATACAGTAAATATTTCTTAAGGAGGCTAAAAATAATGACCTTAAAATTGTTTTTAAAAAAATTAAAAACTGCTTTTATTCAAGAAATAAACTAAAGAAATAAGACTTATTATGACTGCAGAATTTTTTGCTTTGTTTTATAGGAAATACTGTGAAAATCTCCTTGGTTTGTTAAAGATCACTTGGAAAACATTATTTTAAGTTAACGGGAGGGCAAAAAAGTTGACTTCAACTGCATCTGTTAAAGTTTACAGGTGCAAAAATGTGCCTTTATGTACTTGAATGTTAAAAATGTCTTATCCTGCTATAATACAAAGTTACTTGTCAAATAAATGAACATGGAAGATTATCTTGAGTTTAAGTTATTCAATTAGCTTGTTTATGAAGACTGCAGAGTGATACATAAAAACAATGACTTCGAATAATTGTTTAAGTATTTTGTGATGTTAAAATGTGCCCCCTAAAAGTACAAGTGGCCCCTGCCCGGCCCCCCCAGTTACTCTGGCCTAGAACCGCCACTGTTGTCAAGCCCACTCACGTATTTGAAGCACACTTCATAAATATATAGATATAGAGTGTTTTGTAAAGGTCAGGTGCAAATGTGCAAAAACTGGTGCAAGTGTCAGTTAAAGTATCAGAGAGGTGAAAGAGTGTGTTTTCTACATTTGGTTTGTCAAGCCCACTCACCTGTGTCACCTTATTTTTTTATTCCTAAATCTGTACTGTATTAAAAACAGAGAATTTCCTCCTGTGATTCTGATTTGTTTGGGGTAAAAATACTTATTCAAACAATAATACAGAAGACTAGAAGACTGACTTTTATTTAGGTACAGTGTCATTCACTAATATTGGCAGCCTTGGTGAATATGAGTAAAAAAGGCTGTGGAAAAAAAAAAGTCTTTATTTATTTCATTAAGATCAAACATTTACAAACACAGCGATTTTATCAAAAATCAAACATCTTTGTTAAATATACTTCTGTCACAATTATCGGCACCCCTATGAATTCATATAAGCAACATACAGTATTTTTGAAGTATATTCCCATATTTGACATTTTTATTACATCTGTGCGATGAGGAACTTAACTTATTTAACCATTAATTCTTGTTTTACATGGGTACTGTAAAAATAGATAGAGACACAAAACAAAACAGTGGCCAAAAATCTCCAAAAATGACAGCTGGAGAATTGTTAGCAAGTTAGCAAGGCTCAAATCTACAATCCAACATCACCTAAATCACCCCAAACAGTTTGAAAGGGTTTTAAGAAAAAAAGCCTCTGCTCAATATTGTTCATGTATGTTTGGAAAAAAAATCATAAAGTTAAACAATAAACTGATTTTTTCCAGAGCCTTCTTTCTTAATATTTACAGGGTGCCAATACTGTCAACATAGGTAATTAGGTTCACTAGGCAAGTTAAGCTAATTAGGCAAAATGATTTGTTCTGTAGCCAATAAAAACAAATCTTAAAGTCAGCATGAAATCAAAATGTACTCTTCTGATTTTATATGTATATACATTGTAGAAGTGCTTGTTATAAATGATGTATCTGTCCATTTCTTGTAAAATGTATTTGCCCTCATAACCTTTATCAAATATAACCTTACCTCCTCTCCTTAAAATGACCTTTCTTCACTTCTGGTCACATGGAATGCCTTTAGGGTGGGGCTATCAATGAGTATCTCATTTCTGCAGTTCTGTTTTCAGTAGTTCTTTGAATGAATATGGTACAATCCTGTCTGTAAAATTTAGCTTCTCATTATCATCATCATCACTATCTAAAAACATTCTGCACCAGAGGGTGCCAACAATGATTCTGGTGGACAGCAATCCTCCACCTCCACTTTTTAGCAATATCCATCTTCCAATGATCCCATCGGTTCCTAAAGGGTGAAATCATGCACCGCCCTACATTTTTGTCACATATCAGAAGCCATTTCATTAAGATGTACGTCACAATAAACTTAACTTCCATTAACTTCCGTTTCACGCTTACTTTAAGGAACTATTGATATTGACCTTATTTGTTTCAGCAAAATAAAACAAATAAAACTACCTTCAGAAAAAAAAAAGAAATACTGCGAAAATGTCCTTGCTATTTCTTGCTAATTTCCATCACTATAGGGAAATTTTTGAAAAAGAATAAAAAAGGAGAACAAAAAAGTTTGCCTTCAACTGTATATATGTTATATCATTTAAAGTAGGAGAGCGCGGGGCACAAAGTAAGGAGTTTAAGGTATTTGCTCAGGGTTAGCCATGGCATGCTTCGGAGGTTTTGACCACAGTGTTGGCAGACCTTTTCCTGCCAATTATTGAAAAAGTTCGGCAAAATTTGGATGAGAAACACAGGAGAAACCAAATTTTTAATTATATTCAAAGTTTTTTTATTTTTTAAAAATCTGTGAAAGTGTGTTAATGAAATCTTATATTGTTGTGATTACCGTCTTCTAGGCTAAAAGATGGAACCATTTTGAAAGGTGTAAAAAACACACAGTGACTGCTAGCCAGCTGTGAGGAAAACACGACGTAGCAGGGTTAGTTGTAACAGGGCGTTACAAATAAGCCACACACTGATAAACACCAATTAAACAAACAAAATAATTTTTGAATTTTGAGTGTAATGTTGGGAACTTTTAAAATAAAATAAAAATATTTCAATGCTAATAATGAAAATAAATGCACTGTAAAATAATGGATAATAATGCAAATAAATTCAAATGCGTTTATCCAATAGATAAATAAACAAACATACTGTGCTATGTAGAAAAAAAAATTTGCTTCCGTCTTTCGGATGAGACGTTAAACCGAGGTCCTGACTCTTTGTGGTCATTAAAAATCCCATGGCACTTCTCGTAAAGAGTAGGGGTGTAACCCCGGTGTCCTGGCCAAAGTCCCTCATATGGCACTTACCCATCATGGCCTCCTAATCATCCCCATCCACCGAATTGGCTCTATCACTGTCTCTTCACTCCACCAATAGCTGGTGTGTGGTGAGCTCACTGGCGCCGTTGTCCTGTGGCTGCCGTCGCATCATTCAAGTGGATGCTACACTCTGGTGGTGGTGTGGAGAGACTCCCCTCATGATTGTGAAGCGCTTTGGGTGTATGGCCATACACAATAAATGCGCTATATAAAATACACATTACATTACATTACATTACTGAGGAAATATACTATTTAAAGGGCACCTAGGTTACCTCTTTTTCCAGATTTAATAGTTTTAGATTTAATAGTTTTTGTTTAAAAGTCTTTTGTGTCTCCAGAATGTGTCTGTAAAGTTTCAGCTCAAAACAACCATTAGATTTTTTATTATACCTTTCATAAGTTACTAATATATAGCTTTGAGCAGCAGCTAGCGTTTTTTGTGTATTGCGCCTTTAAGGCTTGTCCTTCATGCCCACCGTTTCCACGTGACTGTCAGCGTGCCTTAATCTCCTCCCTCGGCTGTCTCAAACAACAGACAGACATAAAGGAAGAAGATCTTCCGTAACGTTTGTGAGAAATACTATAGTCAGACCTTTACCAATGAGTATTTGATGCATTTGTTGTGGAGCTGCAACAACGAGTCACACACAATGTCATTACAAAGTTCACGCACACACACAGACACACACACATACACACACACACACACACACACAGCGCAGACACGCACACACACATACAGCGCGCACGTTTAGCTTTGCACTCTTTTTCCACGCAAATGTGACAGGATACAGGTTAATATCCACTGCTGTATGGATATCTGTTATGTTAATGTACAAAATAAACCTGATTTAACGTCCACAAACCGGGATTGAAGCGTCTTCTTTTATAATTGTTCTGACATGCGGCTGTGGTGATGAAGTAAAGCAGAAGTAAATGGCTGTAATTCATTAACATGCACTGTTTTAAAACATTTTAAACTTGTAAAACTCACTCTGATCACATTTGATGATGATTGATGATCCTAGCAAACTGAACAGGTCTTTTATTCCCGGTTGTTTTACGCACGTCCTGTCTTGTTGATATGATTATAAGCGTTACTACGGAGACATGTTAATAAATAAAACAGCTGAAAAGTAGATTTTTCACCATAGGTGCTCTTTAAAGTAAACTGAATTAATATTAATTGTGTGACATCTGACTTTATGCACGTGTTACAACTAACCCTCTGTCTGTTACAACTTGCACCGCAGGTGGGGTAAATAGCACAATTTTTACTCCTGGCACTTTTGGCAAAACTGCACAGAAACCAAAGGTCTGGCGATCATACAACCAGTGCTCATTTGTAGGAGAGTCTTGTGTGTTGTTGGTAAAAAAAATAGGTTTGGTCTAACCCCATTACTTAGTTCATTATTTGGCCAAAACCAAAAAGTGTTCCTTTGTTCCCTGCTCTCCCCTAGCCTATATAATGAGTGCAACAGAAAATTTTTAACATTCCTGTATGACACATCATATATGAAGATCTCGTTGTGGAGCAGCAATAATGGTCTTGTTTTCTGCACAGAGCTGCGACACAAATCAATCACTGCGGCTCAGTTTTACAGTCACCGTTCGTCTAAAATCTAAACACAAGCTCACTGTACAGACGGCCATCTCCATTATGAGCATACATGCTCCGCTGTAGGACTACAATCATATCGGCATTAAACACCTTCGAGAGGTGCAAAGATGCAGGCAGCGTTTTTTTTAATATATCTTAAATTATGTCAGGAAAAACAGCGGGACATCGCAGGGAAAGCCGCCCTCAGTGTATAATGCTCTCTCATAAAGCTGCCGAGCTCTACAACAATATTGACACAAGGTGCAGGCAAGCAAATGTCAGCCGCTATAACATATGAAATACTTAACGTAACCAATTTTCAGCTGTCAATCAGAACAGGGGGGAATAATGACGGACGGGCCGGAAATCGATATAGCACAATTGAATCGAGGCGTTCAGACATGTTTCGTTCTGCACTATAAAAGACTGTCAAATGTCACGGGCCTCGACTCGACGGCCGGATGAGACTGATTTATGAGTCTCAGCTGCTTTAGAGCATTAGCACGCAGGCTAGCGCTAGCAGCAGAAGAGGAATATGATGTGTAGTGAGACGAAGGGATGGATGTCAAGCGCTGATGACGGTGGAGATTCAGATTGACTAGCTGTACTGATTTGTGTTGAACTGTACTGAACTTTTTTTGACCGCAAGACCCATCATTCTCAACAATAATGTTCAAATAAACACAAGATTGTTGTAGTTGTTTAGAATTTACTGGATTATGTTGCATTAATAAGTAAACTTAAATAAAAATAAATATTGTTTCTTTTATAATATTTTAGATGTATAAATCTTACTTTTTATTCACTCAGAACTTAGTATTTAAAATGTAAATTTTTTCATTCATTCATTCATTTTCCTTCGGCTTAGTCCCTTTATTCATTAGGGGTTGCCACAGTGGAATGAACCGCCAACTTTTCCAGCATATGTTTTACACAGCGGATGCCCTTTCAGCTGTTACCCAGTACTGGAAAACATCAATACACACTCGTTCACACACATACGCTATGGCCAATTTAGCTTTTTAATTCACCTATATCACATGTCTTTAGACTGTGGAGGAAAACAAAGCACCCGGAGAAAACCGAAGCACCTGGAGGAAACCCACACCAACACGGGGACAACAAGCAAAACTGTATGTATGCATCTATGTATGTATGTATGTATGTATGTATATACGCACACACATTTAGTTAGAGTTAGTTTTGCCACAACTGCTTTACTAAACTAAAGATACTGCTATTATTTACATATTCTAAAATAACATTATTTACACAATATATGCTGTTACATGTATTATTTACATATAATATTACACATGTATTATTTAAACTAACATCTTTAATCAGCAAGGATGCATTAAATGAGATGTAAATGAGACCGAAAAGAAAAGATATTTATGTAAGACAAAATATATTGTTAATTGAAAATCTTATTTTGAAAAAGTTAGTTATCAAAATCAATCCACAAAAACAATCTACAATTGTACTGTATTTTAGCATATTATTTAAAGTCAACTTACTGTTTAAATACAAAATTCCACAGTGGAATGAACCGTAAACTTACCCAGCATATGTTTTACACAGCGGATGCCCTTCCAGCCGCAACCCATCACTGGGAAACACCCATACACACTCTTCACACACATACACTACGGACAATTTAGCTTACCCAATTCACGTGTACCACATGTCTTTAGACAGTGGGGGAAACCGGAGCACCTGGAGGAAACCCACACCAACACGGGGAGAACATGCAAACTCCACACAGAAATGCCAACTGACCTAGCCGAGACTTGAACCAGCGACCTTCTTGCTATGAGGCGACAGTGCAAACCGTTGAGCCACTGTCGCCCAAAATTAACATTTAATGAAATAAAATATATTTTATTGCATTTTCTTTCTTAAAAGGAAGAAAATATAAGTTTAAGGATTTTTAAAATCCACTTATTTTTTCTTATGTTTTGTAGATGATAAATAAAGATAGAAAAATGCCAATCAATCAATTATATCAATAAATATTGCCAAGGAAATATTTGTAAACTCCCATTAGGTTTAACTGAAAACTAAAATAACTAGTTATAAATAAATTCTTACCAACACTCAAAATAAAAAATAAAAACTGAGAAAACTTAAGGAAAAAAGGTATTAAAACCAAAGCAAACATTACAATTAAAATAATAAAATAAACAATAAGAAAAATATATTTATATTTAATGTATTTAACTCCGGCTGAAGCTTGTTTAGTTAATTGGAAAAATGTAAGCTTATTTTTTTTCTAGATTCACAATAAAAATATTAATAAATAAATACATGTCAACATACAACAAAAAACATTCATTCATTTTCTTTTCGGCTTAGTTCCTTTATTAATCTGGGGTTTCTACAGCAGAATGAACCACCAACTTATCCAGCATATGTTTTACGCAGCGGATGCCCTTCCAACTGCAACCCATCACTGAGAAACATCTATACACACTCACTCACACACATACACTATGGACAATTTAGCTTACCCAACTCACTTATAGTGCATATCTTTGGACTTGTGGGGTAAACCGGAGCACCCAGAGGAAACCTACGTGAACACGGGGAGAACATGCAAACGCCACACAGAAATGCGAACTGAACCAGCTAGGACTCGAACCAGCGACCTTCTTGCTGTGAGTCGACAGTGCTGCCCACAAAAACATTAACTTATATTAAAAAAAAAGTTACACTTAAAAAAAAAAAAAGAAAAACAAACTAAATCAAACTATTAATAAAAACCGCAATGGTTCATCGATTCTAAAATAAACAGATAATAATGAGGATTTTTGAGGGTCAATAATACTTATAATAAGAACTTATTTAATGCCTATTTTGTCATATTTCAGCTAATTTCATGTTATCTTGAGGTCTCCTGGCTTAAAAGCACTGCCCTATACATAATGTTCACTTCCAAACCATGTTTCACAGATTCTTCCTCAGCATTAGCCCTGTTGGAGACGTGCACTAACCAGCGTTTGATGGAGCTACTGTAAGTGCTCAGCGCTTCTTTGAGTCTTTGACTGTCACCTCATTTACAAAAGCAGGCCCTCGTCCACACTTAATCAATGAGGCTCCTGCAGTTCAGACAGAGGCGAGTGAGCAAACTCTACTTCAAACGCAAGCTCCTCTTTTGAAGAACACAGACTCAGGCCAAAGATGAGCATCTCACCAATATCAGATAACAAGCACAGTTTGGGCTTTGTAAATGTGAGAATTACTAGTTCAAAAACCAAAACATGACAGAAGAAGGCCAAGGGTCACAAGAGAATGTTTGCGAATTTCAGTGCTTTATTATTTAGGTTAACGAGAATAAAGCTTTAGGGGAAAGGATGAATTTTCTCTTCATTTTTCGACATTCCAATAAGGTAGATTTAAATATCTAATTATTTATATACATATTAAGGCTACTGGAAATATATGCAATATGCTATATTGTTTTTGAGTATTGCGATAACAATATTTCTTACAACATAACAAATCCCTAAAAAAATGCTATTTTTATTAGCTATGTTTTTAAATCCTTTATTAATTTAATGATAAAAAGCTAAAATATATTTTTCAGATCTAATTAATTCTAATTCAGACTAAAACTAATAAATGTCAAGGTGCAAACATTTATTCTTTAAAACAGTATGTATGAGTGAAAACCAAGCGGCAACCTCTCGCTCTCCCTCGTGAAGTTAATACGGAAGTAACTGAAACTGCAATTCATCGAAATTCCGCTAGTCCTGGCTCCATAATAGAGCAAATTTCTATTGACCCCACTGTTAAAATGGCCACATTTACCGCAGGAAAAGAAGGTGTTTATAGCCTGGTACAAAGAAGGATGGTTCATATAGCTAATATTACTCTTCATGACAACTGTGAGGGGGTGAATTTTTTTATTACTCTGCATAATTCTGCATAATTAAGGGCGTGGCCACTTGAGTGACAGCTAGGTCTCGCTGGTTCACCTCAGCTGATTCTGGCTCAATAGCCGCTGAGCTCGGCATTTACATCATACTTTTGTTTTGTTTTATGTGGCTTTACACAGTCAATTGCTTTTTGGAATTATTTCCTACAATTATCAAATGATATGGCATGCTGTGTGCACTTAATTCAAGTTGCCTCCGTTTCCCAGGTGAGTGAAATTTTTATAGGCCTATACTTATATATCATATCTATAAATGAATACACACGAGAATCTGACAGATTGATTAGCTGTAGGCAATAGAACAGTCATCTGAAATGTTGTCATGCAGTGTTATGCCTGGATTTCATAAATAGCCTTGCATTTACTAACACAGACTGTATTTTAAGTATTTGGCAGTAATTCGCATTTTCCTACTGTAGAAAAACATTATAAGAACAATGTAGTGGCTCAATGTATTACAACAGTGTTTTTAAAAGACTAAACAATTTATTTATATAGTATACAGCCAAGCACATGTGGTCAGAACACAAAGGAGTCGCAGGTAATGAAGTATTAAATGTTTCTCCCTAAGAAAAGCCTGTCTAAGCAAAAATCTAGCAGGCATCAGCTCTGGCCCTTATTTGGTTACTCCCGGTTGTAGCAATGATGCACAAACAAAATGGCGCCACTTGGCCACGCCCACTTGTAGTTTAATTTGCACTCTTCAGAAACCTATGGGTAACGTCACGGATACTACATCCATATCTTTTACAGTCTATGGTGAAAACAGGGTATTCTGACTCTGATTGACCGTTGTCATTTCCTCTCTTGTCTTGACTCCAGCAATTAGTCTACATTTTCTGTCCTGGGTTCACCATTGGGCCGCTCCAGCCAATAGCAGAACAGCAACTACTAGGGAGGTGGGTATTAAGAGATAAGACCCCATCTCATGGTTTCCGCTACATTCATTCTTCCATGGCGGGGCGCCACACCAAAATTCATCCCGCCACGGCTATATTACAGCTTCCCATTCAACACATTCAGTCATTGTTGTTGTTGTTTTTTAATAGTGGGTTATAATCGCACCAAAACGTATTAAAAGGTAAGTGAATTATAACAGCGAAAACTTTTCTTTAACCGTAGTAGTGCTGTGCGTTATTTGTTTAACCCTTTACGGTGACATGCTGACTGACTGACAGGTGCGTACGTGAGACGTGAGACCAGCAAACACGGCATAGCTTTCAGTTAAGAAGAACACAGTTTCCATAATTATACTGTATAGATAAAGGTCTATGGTTCTGCATACAATGACTTTATCTGACTGGAATTTATAGCGGTTTCACTTTACTTCAGGACTGTTCAGCTACTTCAGCTGTTTAACTTTACTTCAGGACGCATTAATGCCGCTCTGTAGGTCTACCGGAGACATTCATAAATATTCCTAGCAAATCTAATAAATGTTGGAGATGTACTCGTCACATAAACGCACTAAATCGCACTTGAGCAGCGTATATTTCAGGGTGTAAAGTTGTGCACGAACAGAGGAAATCAGCGCGCAAGCAGAGATTCGCATGCTCGTGTTACATAAATGCGCTCACAACATGTGTCATTGAAATAACACCCATAGGTAGTTGGTACATCCGTGTAAAAGTTCTGCCGCCACAGCTGGAAAAAATCCTAGAGGAAACACTGCATCTGAATGGTCAGAATTAACTTATTGTATAACTTATTAAATTATTGTATAAATAAACAACCAATGCATAAAATAAATGTAATTTATCAATGCCGATACTTATATTGCATATACCATTATCACGATAACGATACTCACCCCCAAGGCTTCTAACAGAGCATAATAAGAGTTGGGGAGCCTTTTATATTCTTAATAAAAATTTCTAAGTATTTTTCCTTCTGCAATATACAGTAAATGTCAATTAAATTAATTAATAAATGCATATTAAAACCTGGAAGTCTTAGAAAGACGTTCAATATGAGGAGCCATCAAAAATTTTATTATTTTGATATGATTGTTCCGTTAATCAGTTGGGTACAAATGGTTAAATGTTTAAAGTTAGTATTGTTGTTATTATTAATACAATGGCCTTTCAAGGTAGAACATGAACAAAGATTTTTAGCTGAACTGTGGTCTTTGGTGGAAAACCTGTGGCTCCTGATGATACATTGTGGCTCCTGATGACACATTGACGTTAATCCACAACATTGGCAAGCAAACCCTTGGCACGTCTATGACCACCAGGACAGTGCTTTAGTTAAAAATCTAGATTCAAGTTATCTTGTATGAGCTGAGGGTGAATGATGTCTTTTAATGCATCTTCATTTTTTAGTGAACAATCCAAGCCTTATTCCCTGACAGAGTTGGATGTGATTAGTTACAAAATAATTAGTTACTGTAATTAAATTACTTATATTTACTGAAAGAGTAAAATAAGGGAATAATTTCAGAGAAGCAGAATAATTGTAAAGTTTGTTTCACATATATATTCAGCATATTTGTTTTTAATAAAGAAGGTTACATTTGTCAAGATGATCAACAATGAGTAAGAATTTATTCGGTGGCGATATATGGTATGTATGAAATATGGTGTTTGTTGTTTTGAAATGTTTTATGTGTTGATATGATATGTATTACATTTAAGTTTTCCTTTTTTGCAGAGCAATTCTACCTGTAAACTAAAAAAAATATGTTGGTTATTAAAATGCTTAGGTATCACATTTTTAATAAAACTGTAAGGCTATATTTGACTCGGCTTTTTTAAAGGGACTTAATTTGAGCAAAGTGATTAAATTAATTAGAAAAGTATTATAAATACAAGTTTAATGATGCAACTAGCAATTATACACTATTCACTTTTAATCATTGCACTTATGCAACACTGTTATCAGAGTCAAGCTTCTTTTGCAACTGTGATACATGATGATGATGTCCATCACAGAGCAGGCATGGGATTCTGGGAACTGTAGTTACACAGCACCTGCCAAAAGTACCGTGGTGTCTCTTCTTTATGACTGCACAGCTGTGCTGTAAGTATTGATTACCACAAGAACACAAAGAGCCCTGGATGCATTTTTTACGAAGTGCGGAATTCTGGACTGGAGCTGCTGGCGCCGTGAGCGATGCGACCGCAGGATGTTTCTGCACCGACATGAAGGTACAATCATAGCTGAACGCATTTCATCCCAACAACGCACACACAGCCTTCTCATACTGTTCCCAGAACTAAAACTGAATCTATTTTAAGAAAGAAACTGCAGGTGATTTTTTTTTTTACTAATACTTTATGTATCAGCACATTTCTCCAGTTGATTAGCTACATTAAGAATTGCAGACATTTTTTGAATTACACGTTTTCTAAAATACTATACGTAAATATGCAAATGATGCAGTATTTAATTAAATATGCACTAATTTGCATTATTTTTATATTCTTTTTTTACATATTAAAATCAAAGGTTCTTTCAGAGGTTTTTTTTTTAAATCTCTCACTCCTAAACAATAAAATAATTCCAAAATAATTAATAAATAATTCCAAAAATAAGATTACATATACTTAAATATATTCTTAAATATGTTTGATATATATTTATTTTTGAAGTAAAATGAATCAGGCAGATTATCCATAAACACATCCCTCTGTAAAAATCTTCTTAATATTTGTACAAAACTGTAAGGTGTAGAATACGTAAGTGATGCTGCAGTGGAGATTTGAGCCTCAGGAGAAAAAGACCACAAATTGATAAATTGCAACATAAGAAATACTTAAAAGTGAAGTTAGGATATTTGCTTTACATTAGACTAAAAAAAATATAGTATATGAAAAGCAAAAATCTCCAATAAATCACAACTGACATGCATGAAATAACAGCTAAACTAGTTTTGTTAGTAGGTGAAGCTCCCAGGTCAGAAAGAGCTGCCAAAAGCGACTCCAGTGGAATAACTGATAACCCTCAGAGAACATTGTTTGGATTGTGAAATGGTCAACGTCAGACGCCGCTGCAGCTGTGCATGGCAAAACCCAGTGTTCATAATTTACGAGTTCCCTGGCAGAGATGTGCACATTGTTACCATGCACACATCAAACCCATAAAAACAGGTGGCCAGAGGTTGATGTTGGACAGGAGACAACAGAGGACAGGCTGTGGAACAAGAGAGCTTGGATGCAATTTAATCCGGCCTAATCTGGGCGGATAACCAAAGTTTGAAATAGTAACTTTACTTTGTCAAGTTGTTGAACATAGAATTAGCAGTGAAAAACATTCAGACATTACTGATGGAAACACTGTGTCATTGTTATAAATGCGGAAAAATCAAACGGATCCAAAACAAACATCGGATGATGTGTGGAATAACACACACTACTATACTACTCATAGTATATACTGAATCACACTGAACACTTTTCATAGTAGTATGTAAATTTTATGCAAGCATGGGAAAAGGCATACAACAAAGCACACGGTAATACTGTATCCCACAATGCAAAGCTTTCAATTTGACCTTGTATTTGTTCAACATAGGCTCATTCTGAACAAGTAGCCTTATATACATTTCTGGAGATCGCAAATTAAGTATCCAGAGGTATGTATGGCTGCATTAGGCGCTTACCAGCTAACCGATTATCTCCGAACAACGGCTTACCCACTGTTACCAGTTTGTCCAGTGGCTCGCCGCATACGTACATTGCAGTAGAGAGGAGTTGACCGTAACGATGGGGTTCGAGTCCAGTAAAGAACGGCTCCAGACAAAAACAAAGCCAAAAAATAAAATAAACAAGTAAATAGCTGGGTGAGAACGTGGTGAGAAATGGAAACGTGGTAAAAATCAGGCAAGGGCTTTTTTAGAAATTTGAGATCTGAAAAAGCACAAACAGGGGCCGCTGGTGGATTCGTGAAAACAAAAACTGCAAAAAAAAAGTACCTCCTGGGATGTATTTGGCACTCTCCAGAAATGTATATAGCAGTACATTTTCAGAATGAGCCTGGGTTGCATTTATTAGTGACTAAACAGACAAAAACATCAGCTTTCATGAAGGTAATTAAAAAAATATTTAAAATCTAAATGTTTTAAAATCTTATTTTAAATTGTTAATTTACAATGCATACTTTAGAATTACTTTAGAAATTCTTGCTGTAGAATGTCATTGAATTTTATGACAAACAGACAAAATTAAAAATGTAAATGTAATTACATAATACTGTATAATGCCTTCTGTTTCCCATATTATATGATATAGTAAGTAGTATCCAGTTTCAAAAACAGACAATTTTATGATAGGTGAGATGGTATAGTATTAGGGCTGCACAATATTGGAAAAATCTGACATTGCAATATTTAGTTTTTCTGCGATACATATTGCGATATGAATACGATTTCAGCAAATTACTTTATAGCTCCATTTGGAATAACATCTTTAATTTAGATTGATTGGAACACAATCTTGTGTCAGAGTGAATCAAATAAATTGCAAGCATAAATAAATAAGATGTGTGTTTATGGTTTCCCGAGGTGTCGAATAGTTGCCAGATATTCAGGTTCAGTAATTAAATAATGTTAGGAATTACAAAGGAATTTTTCTTTTCATTAAACAATTGTATTTGTATTGCTTAAAGGTGATATATTAACTGAACTTCTTCTCCAGTGTGATATGTTTTGCATACTAATGAAGCATTTTTGCAGAAGTAGATGAAGCTTGTTTAAACTTGAGCTTTGCAGCGAAACTTCCTGTTAGCACAGACTTTGCAGTTGAGAAGTCTTGTGCTTTTTAATGTTGGGCAGAGAATTCGTAGAAAAAGAGGATGTATGTATGGGTGTGGCAAATGGAGAACTGGAGAATAATTGACAAGTGAAGAATTTCACTAAACTCCACCTGTTAATATCAGCTGCCTATTTAAGTTGAAGTTAGGAAATGAAAACTGTGCACCTCCTGAATGTAACGTTTGCATTGCTTTGAGGATACCAGAAATCTGTGAATCGAATTATTCACTTGCATCCAGTAAATTGCTAATATGTTAAACCTTGAAGAAAAACCTTTCCTCACCTTTGTTATTGAACAAGCATGGAATTGATTAAATATTCCAACAATAATTAAACGTGATGCAAAATGTAAAATAACACTGTACAGTCCTCATTGCTGATCAACTATAATCCCAACTCAACATTGCGGATACTGCAATGTGACTATTGCTAATGCACACGTTGCGATATTGATGCAGCCCTATATAGTATGATTGCCATCTTACTAGAGGCACTGAGTGTGTTTCAGCAACTCTCGTCTGAGCTATAAAAGAGATGTGGGAGGGCTGTGCACAACTCAATATGTACAGTAAGTACTTGATCTCTGACTGTGATCTCCAATTCAGAGGAACTAAATTTACATGTTATGGGTTACATTCTCAGAGCTATAATATGTAATGTCATATAACGTATAACAGGACTTAAAAGTACAACTTGAAGAGAAAACTTTCAATTACCAACACTGCGCAGTCAACTGTAGTTATACTGTCAGTGAACTGTCCTTGCACATGTCCTATAGTAACTTTTAGACAGTCTGCTGACTATAAGTAACTTTGCAAATAAATATCAACAGACTATAAACAACTCGGCAAGAACTTCTTCAAAGAGAGTTAGTTGACAGTTGTAGAGATGAAAATAAGAGAGTGATTTATATTGTTTCCGATATCATTTAATAGTAGAAAAGTGCTTTACAAAATAACCAAGCTACGTCCACAAAAAAACGCAACCTGTACTGAAATGTAATATATGGAGCAATTACTAGCTTTATAAATGTCTAATCAACTTATTTTATTCTGCCCCTTTTTGCAGTGTCGTCCGCCAACACTTTGCAAGTTAAAACTCTGGTATGACCACCGATTAACTTTGCAGTTTCACTGACTTTGCAAGATGGTGAGTCCTAGAGTGACTGAAATTCTCAGACAAAGCAGATTCTGTAGTCACCAAAACTTTGTATTAGTTAAATTTTTCGGGTCCAATAAAAACATCATGCTTGTCATTGATATCACTAGTCTCTCACAGACATCACTAGTCTCTCACAGGACAAAATATTAGCTGTGAAAAACTCTGGTTAAACTTAATATTTAGATATTGATTAAAAATGGAGCATAATCCAAAATCTCCTAAATAGTAAGTTTGCATGAGTTACATCCCTTTTGATCAGAGGAGATAATTTAATGAGAACACTTTCAGATTCCTTTCACAGTGATCAGTGTTAACCTAATGGTAAGTTTTGTATTTATCTGACAAACACTATTTAACTGCCAGTCTAAAGTCACGGTCACACTGCACTTTTCGCTCCATAGACTTCCCTTCATATGTATGTAAATGCAGCATACTCGGAACACAAGCTTGAGTGACAAGTTTTGCATTTAGATGTGTTCTCAAAGTTCAAGATTGGTGAACTCTGACCTGAGAAGTTGCATCATGTCATTGCGTGAGATCAATAAAAGATCAAGAAGAAGTGGATTAAAACCTAAAACTATTGAACAACAACCAATCTTGTCTAGGGATGGGTACCGAAACTCTGTACTTTATCGGTACATTATAAAAGATGCTACATTATAAAAGACAGAAGTATCGATAAGCTCTGATGTTAATAATTCTGCTATATCGGTACTGGAGAATTATTGCTGAATAAACATTACTTACAGTAGCGTAATTTAACTGACCAACCTATTCTAATTTATGATATTTGATATTCGTCTGCACAGTCGGAAATCTCACATGAGAAATGCTTGTGTTTCCGACGAGCGCGTCAAGCATAAAAGACTTCACAGTTCTCGTAAGCTTGCGGAGTAAACCAAACAGGTTGTATTTCCTGAGTGGACAGAGACAATGCCCGTTGCGACAACACAATCTGGCTATTTGAAATTATCTTTCAAAAGTGAGTTAACTGTAGAAAGACAAATGAAAAGTTTTTGACTGCCTAGCTACTAACGGTAATGTTACCTAAATTAGTATAATATTAATAGTTAAATAAACACACACATTCGGTTACAATGAAAACAATATTTTTTTTCTGCAGTAGTCTAAATAAATCTTAAACATTAAAAGTGCTTTTACATCAGCTGTAGTTACAAATATAGGATATGAATAGCCTAATAATAAGCTATGCTTATTAAGAAATTATAAAAAAATTATTTTTACATCGCAAGATGCTACAAAACTGTATTAAAACACAGTTAACTCCCAAAACACTGTTAACTCATTTATTTGAAGATATTAATGAAAAATCATAAACATAACCTCATTTAACTGCATTTTGCAACTCAAAGAGGGTATTTTCAACTGCAGGGAGCACAATAAACCAAGAAAGATCACAACTTCTGCCAGAAAAGGCAAACATGTTGATTTTTCTCCAGAAAAAGATTTTCTCTACATTGTTTTACAGAATAAAAAAAAAATTGTTTTACAATTATTGGTTTTGTTTTATTTTACATTAAAAACAGAATAATAATATAAAGTTTTGGTAATTCTGTTCAATTAGTTTTTTGTTTTTTCATTAAAAAAATACTACAAAAAGTACAAATAAGAGAACCGTTAAAGTACCAAACCGATAAGTGGTATCGATAAAAGTAGTAAAAACGTTCAAACCTTATCGATACACATCCCTAATCTTGTCTAAGCCCAATTTTGAAATCTTTTTTTAATCACTTCAAAACATTGTCTACTGTTAAGTCCAATACATTAATATTCATACATGTCAAGGAATAATTAGAGGGGCAACACGGTGGCTCAATGGTTAGCACTGTCGCCTCACAGCAAAAAGTTCACTGGTTTGAGTCCCGGCTGGTCTGTTGCCATTTTTGTGTGGAGTTTGCATGTTCTCCCCATGTTGCCATGGGTGTCCTACAGGTGCTCCGGTTTCCCCCACAGTCCAAAGACATGCGGTATAGGTGAATTGAATAAGCTAAATTGGCTGTAGCGTATGTGTGTGAATGAGTGTGTATGGATGTTTCAAGGTACTGGGTTGCAGCTAGAAGGGCATCCGCTGTGTAAAACATATGCTGGATAAGTTAGCGGTTCATTCCGCTGTGGCTACCCCTGATGAATAAAGGGACTAAGCTGAAGGAAAATGAATGAATGAATGAATGAATGAATGAATGAATGAAGGAATAGTTAGATGTAACAATGTAATGAAGGAATAGTTAGATGTAACAATGTAACCAAATGATTAGTAAATGAGCACAAACTAATTTATACTGCCTAAAAGAATGTGGCTGTTTTGGATTGTCTGGCGTACGTTAAAAAAATATTAGCCACACAAATGGGAAAAATCTGTTAATCTGTCTGCTCACTGTTCTGCAATCAGGTGTGTTGCCAGAATTGCACCAACCATTTGCTTTAACTCAAATACATCTGGTTTGAGTGAGCCTCTGCAAGCTGCAGTTTATAAAGGGAGGCACTGGCAACAAATACAAATTTGAATTATTTGTTTTTATTTACCACATATGGAATAAGTTATTGTTGAGATCCTCTGTTTTGGCTGCCTGGGAAAAATAAATAGATTGACAAAAGGTATATAGGGCACAGTGTTTTCAGATGCTTACTCATGCGTGCACACACACATACACACACTCACAGAGAGTCTGAGCCAAATGGCAGCCAAGCAAGGCTGTTGGATGAGTAATGGGAAAGAACTACAAGGCAAAAAGCCTTGATTCTCCCCCCGCACCCCCTTCACATGTCCCGAACGCAGACATGCTTAAAAATACTCATACATAGATGCAGTGTGTTGACAGATTCAGATACAGATAAACACATGTAGGAAGGCTGTTTAGAGCGAGAGAGGGATCTGACAGCCGTAACTCTCACAGTTGCTTCAACGTTTCTCAGCGCACACAAAAAACTCCAAATCTACACTAAACTTCCATGGGTCTGCAGCCTGGCTTTGCTTTTCTTCTCTAAGCCCCAAACACACTTTGAAAATACTTTCCACAACTCAATTCGTGTCAGTTAGCCTGTGCTGCCAGCGCCATGCCAAAGTAATTTGCCTTTCTCATTACTCTTGGACAGCGATTGCTTTTAATTAAAGAAATACGTCTGCACAAACAACGCCATCAATAATCCCCCGTTCCTTACCATGACAAAGGAATTTCTTCAGATCTGATTTGGTGTCACTGCGGTGGGCATACAACATTAATTAAATCGCTTCATGGCCTTTAACTGAGTGTAATTCTTTTCAGCTCTGGGCCTTTTTCACTCATCTGAAAAAGTAGAGGAAGTTATTGTTGATACTAAATCAGCTTTATATGTGTGTAAATAATTTGTGATGACAGGAGAGATTATATCTATGTTATATGAAGCCGGGAAAAATGTACTTGATAGGTTTTCCTGTGAATATAAATGGAGAGGGACTATTAGTGAAAATAGCATTAGCTAGAAAAAGGTTTTATAAAAAGTTGTTTTTAAGTTCAAACTAGCCAAGAAGTTTGTTTTTTGAATATTAATTGTGACAACATCTAAAACGTTTGGTATAAGTAAGATACAAATAAAGTATTGGGATAAGTTTATTATTATTTTTAAAGGATTAAATACGCTTATTTAACAAGGACTCAACATGGATCAAAAATGACTTTTGAAGACAGATTTATAACTATTTCAAATTAGTTTTACTATTTCAAATTAATATTTCATATTGTTGTGAAAACAAATGAAGCAACATTTTCAACACTGATAAAAACTACTTAAAAATGTAAATGTAAATTAAACTATTCAAAAGTTTGGAATATGGTGACTGTTAAGAAAATGTAGACTTTTATTCATCAATGTTGCAGCAATTACTCGAAGAGTGTAGATGTTCATATACTAAAAAAGTATTGGAACTTTCTATACAATAAAAATAACATTTAAATGAACTGGCACAACTGTTTTCAACAATTATAATAATAATTGACACCATAAAAAGACAAAAAAGAACATAATCATTCAAAAGATTGTACTGTAGGTCTAAAAGATCATTGATACCAGTGTTGGGTTACTTTAAAAAAGTAATAGATTACAAATTAGTGATTACTACTGGAAAATTGTAATCTGATTACATTACTAATTACTTGTAAAAAGTAATCAGATTACTAATTATTTTACTTTGAAGTTACTTTTAAAACATATAAAATAAACCTATACAAATACAACATAAACTGCGACTCTTTCAGTAACTTAATATTCATGGAAAAACATTATAATGGGTTGATCACAGCAGCTTGACATATTCAAAATACTAAATAAAAGAGTTCACCCAAAACTTAAAATTCTCTCATCATTTACTTGTTCCAAAGCTGTTTGTCTTTTTTTAACACAAAATAAGATATTTAGAAGAAAACTGAATACCTGTAACCATTGACATCCATAGTATAAAAAAGCACTGCAGTGTTTGGGTGTTCTGTGTTTGCTGAGGTGATTAGTCTACTGAATTGTGTATATTCCATAGTAAGAAGCTGATCAGTCAGTTATTGTCACGTGACTCATGGTTTTCAACTCCATAGGCAGCTACGCTTCTCTTCACATTCAGAAGAGACCTTCACTCCTGTTCCTGCACAAATAAAAATCAATTTAGCCTGTTTAGGCTGAGTTGGGACGCTATGTTTCTGGCCGCTGATGGCTTCCTTGGTGACGACTCTGATGAGTATTGTCTTTGAATGCTTTCTGTTCAATTGCTTGAACAAGTTGCTGGTTGAGTTAAAAGCAGTCGAAAGTTCTTTAGAGACTGGACATAGACTGCATTTCACTACAATATTTTTGTTTTTATACTCAATGAAATCAAAGTAATGTCTGTGTTGCCACTTGATGAAGCAGCCACTCTTGACAGCAACCATTTCAGCTTGCGTTCTCCAGCAACTTTAAAGCGCGTGCTTATTAACTGACGTTGCAGTGGAAAATATGATTTAAAAGAAGCATTGTTTTTTTCCAAAAACTATATTTGTAACATAAGTAACGCAATTACATTGACTTTAGTAACTGTAATCAAATTACACACATTTAAAATGTAATTTGTTACATTACTGCGTTCCTCAAAAATTTAATTAGAATACAGTAATGCTCTACTGTGAAATGCATTACACCCAACTCTGATTGACACTAATCATGGCCATAATAAGAAATATTTAGTTGTTGTTGTTGTTTTTAAAAGTTAAAACAGAAAACGTGTGTAATATTTCATTATTGTTTTATGTGTTTCAAATTATTGCAAAAAACATAGAAAATTTGTTTTATATATAAAAAAACTATCAACAAAAAAAAATGATGCTAATGCTTCTTTGATTCAGTGTATTATTTTTACACAGTTTAAAATCTTTCAACTAATGACATAAACCTGACTACAGTCAGTGCATTATGAAGTACAGTTATTAAGAATAATTTGGGCATCTACAGCAAAATAAGAATTGTTTTAAAAATAAAGACATTAATGAGGCAAAGTTGTATCAAAGGATAACATGAAGATACAGGTTGACTACAGAAAGCACATACAGAAGCAAAAAAAAAAAAAAACATGACGGGACTACAGGAGTAGGGGGATAGGGGTGATCTTCCCCTCTTCCGTCTATATTTCTTCTCATACCTCCCTCCAGCCTCCCCACCCATCCAAAAAACCCAGAACTGGACAAAGAACACGACTTTCTGCCAAGTCATTTTTCATAAGCTCATGAAATTGTGCCAATCCTGCAAACCCTCCCCTTTTCTCTCTCTCTTGCAGGAGGACTTCAGTGAAACCTATAGGGAATGAACACATACACACAAGCACACACAAGCACACACACACACACACACACACACACACACCACCTGCCCCTCTCCAAAACCACACACACTCCTCCTGGGATTCCTCCCGAAAAACGCACAGGCTTTTCATCTGAAGCGGAGAGACGGCTGGACATATGAATTCATCTTCCTCTACAGAATAATCACCCTCTGTGTAAAACTAATGGAGAAAGATGTAATCAGAACCATACTGTTATTTCCTCCATGCAGGGAAAGGCATCGCGCCGAGCACAATAAGCCACTTTAAAAAGCGTTTCAAATCCATTAGGTACGACTGAGATTAAATGCGTCGGTTTTTCAGAGTGTCAATTGTTTACAGATATTCGTTTGATGCATAGTCTTGTTTGTAGATTGTAACAAAAATGATCCGTTCAATAAATCATGACCATATATCTTTATGTTCCTTTAACTTAAAATAAGTTAACAGTCTTTCAGCTTATTTTTTTTTTTGAGTCTTTCAAGCTGTTCTAGGTTGATTTAATTAAGATTAATTTTATTCATTCACTTTACAATAAGGTTGTATTAGTTAATGTATTTACCAAGATGAAAAAATAACGAACAATACATTTATTATAATATTTATTCATATTCAACATAAGTTAATGGAAACAAAGTTCATTGTTAGTTCATGTTAACTCAGTGCATTAACTAATGTTAACAAGCATGCATTTGGATTTTAAAAATACATTAGTAAATGATAAACTATGCGGCGTTATGGTGGCGCAGTGGGTAGCACGATCGCCTCACAGCAAGAATGTCGCTGGTTCGAGCCCCGGCTGGGTCAGATGGCATTTCTGTGTGGAGTTTGTTCTCCCTGTGGTCGTGTATGTTTCCTCTGGGTGCTCTGGTTTCCCCCACAGTCCAAAAACATGCAGTGCAGGTGAATTAAATAAACTAAATTGGTCGTATATGTGCAAGAGTGTGTGGGTTTTTCCCAGTGTTGGGTTGCGGCTGGAAGGGCATCCACTGCATAAAAAACATATGCTGGATAAGTTGGTGGTTGATTCCGCTGTGACTACCCCTGATTAATAAAGGGACTAAGCCGAAAAGAAAATAAATGAATGAATGAATGAATGATGAACTATGAATAATAGATGCTGTACAAGGGTTGTTCATTGTAAATTCATGTGAGTAAATAACTTAACTAACATTAACTATTGAAACCTTGTTGTAAATAATCTAATAAATTTAAATACATTTTCATGACACATCTGTGAAAAAATATGTTTTAAGATTCGTATAGATATCACTTGTTATTTTCACTGCAATGTTCAACAAGGATTCTGAAATCTATGATTCAAAATCTAATTAAAACATTGGAAATGAAGTTTTAGGCTTGTCAGGATTTATACTGTTATGAAAAAGTCAAGGATTGTATTATGTGTTGATGATTCTGCATTATTTCTGGATCAGATAAGCAAACATTCATCATGCGAACAACACTCCTAAAGGTCAAAAGGTCAGATGTTCTCTTGCTTCTACTGAAGCTCTGGAATTATTATCAAATCATGCTGGAGGGAAAAAAATCTTCATGTTTGAAAATGCACAACTTCTATGAATTTATATTTATGTGATTGGGTAAAACATCATTTTAGTTTTATTCCTTAAACTACTGAACATATTTCTTGCAAAGTTTAAATAAACATGGTGCAATTTAGAGCATTTTTTAAATTAAAAACATGTTTATATGTACATATATATTTACATTGCTTAGCATATATAAGTACACCCCTCACAAATCGATCTTTTAAATTCATATTTTTAATAGGAAGCTATACAATATTATATTTGTGCATATACATTAGATTAGTCAGTACTGAAGCCAAATCTGGAGCTTATCTAAGAAAATAACTTACGATAACGGTCCAAAAACTAGTACACCCAAATTTATACCTTATAGAAAAATATAAAATACAAATTTTAAAAAGAGGAAAAATCAAAAGAAGCAAAAAAATAAAAACTTTTGTTGAAATTTTGTAGGTTGTAATTTTTTTTGCAATATTTTGCTTGAATTTAATTGTATTATCTTTAAATTTCTAAATATGTTTGGTGACTAAAATATTATTTTAATAAATATACCTGTTTAATAAATCTGTTTGGTTTAAATGCACCAAAATACATTGTCTATATTCACTGAGAAACGGAGGTGTACTCAATTATGCTGAGCACTGTTTGTGTATATCCATATTTATAAAATCAACAGTGGAAAAACCCTAAATTTCCATCACAAAAAAAAGAAACATTTAGAACTTTATAGAAAAAAAAAACATTTTTACTTAAAGTCATACTTAATAAAAGCAACACATTAAAAAACATTGTATTTCCATAATTGTACACAGAAACTTACTTAATTGTTAATTTATAGTTTAATCTCAATCCTTTTTTGTGTGTATAACCAACGAAATCTCACGGCAATTCGTACGATCTAATTCGTAGAATTTAGTACAATTTGCTTATCCTCCAATGATGGTTGATTTTAGTGGCGGGGTTGGGTGCCACGCCTTCTTTTTAAAATCATACATTTTCATACGACTGAACTCGTACAAATTAGATACTAAACTGACAAAACGTAAAATACTTATGTTTTCTTGTGAGATCAGGCTGGTATAACAACTGTCTATTCCTGCATTCACTCCTTCATCCCATATAGAAATCTGAAAGCTGTAAATATATGACATACAAGGGTCACACTTTATTTGGATGGTCCATTTGTTCAATTTAAGTTACATTGCATTTACATGCCAACTAATTCTCAATAGATTATAAGTAGACTGTTAAGGTTGGGGTTAGGGCTAGTGTAAGTTGGCATGTACTTGCAAAGTTACTTATAGTGAGTTAAATGTCTGTTGAAGGAGCAGTATCAACAGATATTAAGCAGACAGTCTACTAATACTTAAATGGACCATCAAAATAAAGTGTTACCCATACAAATTCAAATTTTAAATTTAAATTTACATATATAAAATATATGTAACATATGCAACTATTGCTGTATATTTTAAAATATTGAAAAAAAAGTCATCTTATACTGTATATGTATACGTTCAAAGCCATATATGATAAAAATGATAGCTAATATAGTTAAAGTGTACATAATTGTATGAAATCGGCTATTTTTGGGATATTTCTAAATACAGGTTGCATATATGACATGTATTATATATGTGATATCCAAATATGAACTTGTAATTAGCAAATTTGAAATTTCTATGTGGGCTACTTTTCAAGTTTCTAGACCTCATATCATGATGCAGTGTATCTGTGTGTAAACTGTGTGTGCATGTTATCATCTATATTCGTGTCAGGTGTGTGTGAGCGAGGCTGAGAGGTCAGCGATGTCTAAATCTCCTGCCACTCCTTGATTGCGTATGTAATGGAGCACTTATTGGCACGACTGCCTCATCACAGAAAACAAGCCTCCTGAAAAGAAAAATCCATACACATTCCCACAGAAGGGCCGCCGCTGAGCCCGGAGACACCAGGCCTTGTGAGAAGAAAAAAAAAGAGCTACCAGTCTGAAGAATAAATGTATTTAAGGAAAGACACTGCAAATGACACTTTATAGAGTAAAAACAAATATTAAATATTAAACGATCTGTTCATTGATAACATTAAGAATTGCAAAATGTTTTTGTTTTGTATTACACGTTTTTTAAATTGTCAGGTTCAAATAAGCAAATGAGTTAATTAAATATGCACCAGCAAACATTTCTATCACAAAAAAATCTGATTATTGGATGAAGTCAGGTTTAAAACTAGTTACTTTATTTTCTTTCTTTTTTTTTAATAATTTTTAAGAAGTTTTGGAAATCTCTTTTTAATCAATTTATAATTCATAAAATACTGTGAAGAAACAAAAGTAGAATACAATGTATATAAACAGTTAAATCATGTATTAACAATACCATATAAAAAATGAATAAAACTGAAGTTTGATGTGTAAATGCTGCTGAAGTGTAGATTTATGGCTCAGTGCAGGAGAAAAAAAAATATTTTGAGTTTAAAATTTTGTATTGCAATTGAAATCTATACAAAAACGCACACACACACACACACACACACACACAGACACACACACACACACACACACACACACACACACACACACACACACACACACACACACACACACACACACACACGCACGGATAAAGTGCAGAAAATTCCAGTTTTGCACAATTATTCATTCCCTGCTGGAGTTTTTAACATTTACACATATACACTGCAAAAAAAAAAGTCAACTTAAAATTTTTAAGGCAGCAAACTTCAGGACATTTGACTCAACTAAATCGAATCAAGTGCAGTAATTGGGTTGAAAGTTAAGTCACTCAAAACTGTCCTGAAGTTTGTTGCCTGAAGTTGAGTCAACTTTTTTTTTTACAGTGTATGTACTATATAATAAACTCATTCATTCATTTTCTTTTCGGCTTATTCACTTTATTTATCAGTGGTCGCCACAGCTAAATGAACCGCCAACTTATCCAGCATATGTTTTACGCAGTGAATGCCCTTCCAGCTGCAACCCATCACTGGGAAACACCCATACACTCCCATTCACACACATATACTACGGACAATTTAGCTTACCCAATTCACCTATAGTGCATGTCTTTGGACTTGTGGGGGAAATTGGAGCACCCGGAGGAAACCCACGCCAACATGGAGAGAAACATGCAAACTCCACACAGAAATGTTAACTGACCCAGCCGAGGCTCGAACCAGCGACCTTCTTGCTGTGAGGCGACAGCGCTACCCACTGTGCCACTGTACCGCCCTATAGCAAACTGTTTTACTTATTTATTTAGTTTATATTCATGTTCACTTTTTTGCATGCTCCTTCAATTGCCTATTTTGTTAAATTATTATATTTTGAATATACCTTAAAGCTTACTTGGCATTCAAGGTGGACGGCAAAGGAAGAAAAGGTTCTACATGGAACCTGTTTGATGACAAAAATGCTTTGAATGTTTATATCTTGAATCAAAAGAAACACTTAAAAGTGTATTTTGGATGTTTTCTTTATGTTAGACTGAAAAAAAGCATGTTGAGGAAGCCCAAAAACTCCAAATTAACAGGTAAAAAACACATTTTTTGTGTCTCGTCTCAAAATCAATATCTGAAACAAAAAATGAAAAGAAAAAACTCCAATCCAGTACAAAGATATCTAAATAACAGTCAGGGCTCTCGTTTGCTTCCATGTGTGTGTGTGTGTGTGTTCAGATAAAGATGAGGGGTGGTTCTTGGTGCTTTGACCAGTAAGGATTTGGTCTCAGTCTCTGGACTGGAATAACTTTCTCGCCTGCTTCTATTTCAATTTTAATACAGCACCGCTCTGTGCAGTACTGGCTTTAATAAAGTAGCTCTGTGTCTGTCAAGCCAGGTGTAGCTGCAATCCCCTCATATTCTACATAAATCCTTCAGAAAGGTGTTGGGGATAGTAAGAGAAAGAGAGAGAGAGAGAGAGAGAGCGAGAGAGAGAGAGAGAGAGAGAGAGAGAGAGAGAGAGAGAGAGAGAGAGAGAGAGAAGGAAGGAAGAGTGAGGAAGGCCGGGCCTTTTTCTTTTTTGAGCCATCATTGGAATTTGTGTTATAATATATATATTCATAGTGATTCTTCACATAAAAGCTAATATTTAAGAACAAAATTTTTATTTAATTATTTTCTTTAGCCTACTAAGTGGATTTCAGTTTAATTATTGGAATGCATTATTATTATTATTATTGATGATTATAGAGGCTTTTTATTATTTTATAACATGTTACTCAGTGAATAATAATAATAACAATAATAATAATAATAATTTATTATTACTAGTGGATGTTTCTAAAGCATTATCATCATCATCATCATTATTATTATTATTAATATTATTATTACCAAATACAAATGCAAACATAAACACACATAAAAATTGTACTTTCGCTGTTAACACTGTCCTACTTACTCTATTTAATGATATTGTGATCTACTATTATATGGGGTCATATTGGTTCCATTACATGTTAAAGCTAAACACGAGAATTTGTTTGATTTCAAACTATAAAGATTGAGTTGTGTTTCGGATTGAAGGTCAATTCAAGTTCAATCAGTTCAGAAAATGGTGGGAAAATCCAGTCATGAATTATTTACTCTGCACAGATAAATTGTGATCTAATTCCATTTCGCTTACCGCTATTCACATTTCAATTTCTGTGCTTAATCTTTATGTAAAGGCAGGACTGTGTTACACATTCACAGCTCAATGTTTGGACTTAATTTAAATGTGAGCTTGCTTAGTTTTATTTCCTCCTACATTGCCATTTTACTCTTGCAAGAATTAAATAGTTGACCTTGAAGCGCCTTGAACAACTATATATATATATATATATATATATATATATATATATATATATATATATATATATATATATATATATATATATATATATGTATATGTATACACACACACACACACACACACAGATAGATAGATAGATAGATAGATAGATAGATAGATAGATAGATAGATAGATAGATAGATAGATAGATAGATAGATAGATAGATAGATAGATAGATAGATAGATAGATAGATAGATAGATAGATAGATAGATAGATAGATAGATAGATAGATAGATAGATAGATAGATAGATAGATAGATAGATAGATAGATAGATATACAGACAGACAGACAGACAGACAGACAGACAGACAGACAGACAGACAGATAATAATATAGATAATAAATAATGCACTTAAAATCAACTAAATGTAATATTTTTTCAACTGAATATTCTTCCTAAATATAATATTTTATAAGGCCTAATATTTTGTATGATTACAATTTTAACATTTCTAATGTAATCTATTCATTTGGGGTGTGCAATTATTTTGCACCACATTTTCTAAGAAAAGTTTTGCCACTGACAAATCTTAGATACAGTAAAATTAATAAACCAGATTTGCACAGATATCTCATTGTACTGTATATGATTCCAAAAAATGACAGATTTATAAGCAGTATATTGTATATATACTGTATATATAGTTGGCCTTTTTCTGATCTTCGCACACTTTTCAGACACTATCATTCAGTTGCACCTCACGGAGGAGGAGTTGGAAATAAATGTTCCTCTCTTCTAAGTCCACATATATCATGCATCTAATAATGAGTCTATACATCAAACACGCTTGTTCTAGATCAGGGCCAATAGTCATGGAACGTATTATCACAAGACATTTGTTCGTAGCGTGACAATGCTTGGCCCCGGGCCACCGACATGTTTTATTTAATAACGAGGGAATTTTGCAATGTTTGCCTTTCATTACACTGAAAGTTGAAAACAGAGACCAAAAGCCAGTTGCTTTAAAGCACGAACTTTGCCGCCTGATGACTGTCAAAAGGGATATGAGCATCTGGATTGGAGAAAGGGATTTCGCAGGACGCCCAGTGTTTAGTTTTGGGGGAAGGTGTCTGGATGGCCACCCGATGGAGAGCCCCGGCCAGCAGATTTAGCTCTCGCCACAGGGAGACTTACAGAAAGCAGCAAGCAGAAGTCCTCAGGAAAAAGAAAAACGTGTGTGTGAGGATCCAAAAGTTTTGGACACTGCCTGTGATGTTATACTGTAAGCAATGACTGGCGATAATCAGAGATGGCAGATTTAATATTCAGATTTGTTTTATTTTGTCCACATCAAATCAAAAAGATAAAAGTGATGGTGCATTCTATCAAATTACATTTCAGCTGAATTTTTTTGTAAAATAAAACATTTTTTTTTTTTTTATTGCAATCTGGATTATTAAAATGCATAAAAATAGTAAGTGATCATGTTTAATTGTATTAAATTTTTATTTGACGAATGGGTAAAATCCAGTGGTTTGAAAGATAGTGATAAAGTATAAATATTTAAAATGATTTTATTGGTATTTTGGGGCTACAATGTGAAAATTAAAAGTATTTTGATCATTTGAAATGATTGATGTTCTAAATATAACTGACAATTTGTTTTGGTATATATACATTGATTATTAATTACAATGCATGGCATTTTAGTGAGTGTTTTCTGTATTTTATTATTTTGACCATAATTCATGCACATACATTGTTTAGACTTACAGAAAGCAGCAAGCAGAAGTCCTCAGGAAAAAGAAAAACGTGTGTGAGGATCGAAACATTTTGGACACTGCCTGTGATGTTATACTGTAAGCAGTGACTGGTGATAATCAGAGATGGCAGATTTAATAATCAGATTTTCTTCATTTTAGAGTTTACATTAAATCAAAATGTAAAAAGTGATGGTACATTCTTCCAAATTACATTTCAGATGATTTTTTTTTTTTGTAAAATTAAACTTAATTAATCAAATCTGTACTAAAAATAGTAAGCGATCATGTTTAATTGTATTATATTTTATTTGACAAATAGGTAAAACCCCGTGGTTTAAAAGATAGTGATAAAGTATAAATATTTTAAATTATTTTATTGGTATTTTGTGGCCACACTGTGAAAATTAAAAGTATTTTGATAATTTGAAATGATTATTGTCCTAAATATAACTGACAATACTTTTTGGTATATATAAATTCATTATTAATTAAAACGTATGGCATTTTAGTGAGTGTTTTCTGTATTTTATTATTATTACCATAATTCATGCACACATTCATACACACATCTAATGAAAAAATGATTTAGTTTATTCTTTATTATTTTTAGCTTGTCTCAGTTTTTCCGACATTCAGGATATTTTTCCCCAATAAACAGTTATTGTTAAATAAATATATCATACAGTTGCATTATAACACAATTTCCTCAACTTATTAAAATGTGTTCCAGAAGAAAAAAGCAGATATTTAGCCACATATTCTATTTATGTTGCATTTCTACACTCTCAGAAAAACAGGTACACGGTGGTACAAATAACTAAGGAACAGTTTTGTACCTTTATAAAAATTTAAGATAAAATTTAATACTGTTCTGTACCTTTTATGGTACAACTGAAATCAAGGTATGCAATTGTTCCCATATACAGTTGCAATCAGAATTATTCAACCCCCTGATTTATTAGCCCCCCTGTTTATTTTTTTCCCCAATTTCTGTTTAACGGAGAGAATTTTTTTTTTAACATATTTCTAATCATAATAGTTTTAGTAACTCATCTCTAATAACTGATTTATTTTATCTTTGCCATGATGACAGTAAATAATATTTTACTAGATATTTTTCATAACACTTCTATACAGCTTAAAGTGACATTTAAAGGCTTAACTAGGTTAATTAGGTTAACTAGGCAGGTTAGGGTAATTAGGCAAGTTATTGTATAACAATGGTTTGTTCTGTAGACTATTGAAAAAATATATAGCTTAAAGGGGCTTATAATTTTGACCTTAAAATGGGTGTTAAAAAATTAAAAACTGCTTTTATTCTAGCCGAAATAAAACAAATAAGACTTTCTCCAGAAGAAAAAATATTATCAGACATACTGTAAAAATTTCCTTGTTCTATTAAACATCATTTGGGAAATATTTAAAAAGAAAAAAAAAATTAAAGGGGGTTCAATAATTCTGATTGCAACTGTATAAGGTACAAAAGTGTTGAACAACCCCTTCATTATTAAATACGAAAATAAATATGACTGGAAAGGCAAAGTGATTTTATGAATAATTTCCATATTAAAACAAGAATAATTTAAAAGTGTTTAAAGAAACTAATAAACATTAATTATTAAGTTCTATAATACAGTAATACAAAACAACTAGAAATAAACATAAAACTATAGGTATTGTAAACTGAACATTTAAGGCATTTTTTTATAAATGTTGGTAAGCATTTGTGACACTGTTAATGTACAAAGTGTCTTGTCACTGTGGTGATACCTTTAAGATTCAGATTGGTACCTTTGATGAAGGTACAATATTGTCTCTGCAGGTTTTAAAAACCAAAGGTACATTTTGGCTTCCCATGGTACAAATCATGTCCTTACAAACTGCAATTTGTTTCTTCATCTTAAGGTACAATTATGTCCCATAAAAAGGTACTGCCCCAATGACAAGTTTGTTGTACCTTTTTTGGTACAACATTGTACCTTTTTTTTTGAGAGTATACAAATACAATGTGCTACATATTTGCATATCTGCGCATTTGTGCTCTCAAATATTTTGCTGCTTGTTCAATCTTTTGGAGACAACTTAACTGTTTTATGTTCAATTCACTTTAATTTGCAAAAACTAATAAGTTAAATTAATTCCTTCATGTTGTCCCAATACAAATCGATTGTGGAACCCAGCATTTTTACAGTGTGTTACACATTTACAGATTTGTGTAACATAATTTAATTCAATTTTATTTGCATGCTTTTCACAATAACAATTCCAAAGCAGTTTTACAAATGCTGTACATTAGTACCACATTACAGTCAAAATAAGAAAACTTAAGGTTAAATAATTCCTAGTTTATTCACTTCAATTTTCACTTTAACGGCATTACAATTTAATACACTGAATAAATAGAAAAGTAAAGCAAGTTACAGTTGAAGTCAGAATTATTAACCCCCCTGCATTATTAGCCCAACCTGTTTATTTTTCCCCCCAATTTCTGTTTAATGGAGATAAAAAAAAATTCAACACATTTCTAAATACAATAGTTTTAATAATTCATTTCTAATAACTGATTTATTTTATCTTTGCCATGATGACAGTATATAATATTTTACTAGATATTTTTCAAGACACTTCTATACAGCTTAAACATTTAAAGACATACATTTAAAGAAATTTAAAGGCTTAACTAGGTTAATTAGGTTAATTAGGCAGGATAAGGTAATTAGGCAAGTTATTGTATAAGGATGGTTTGTTCTGGGGCTAATAATTTTGACCTTAAAATGGTGTTTAAAAAATTAAGAACTATTTTTATTCAAGCCGAAAAAAAACAAATAAGACTTTCTCCAAAAAAATATTATCAGACATACTGTGAAAAATTCCTTGCCCTGTTAAAACATCATTTGTAAAATATTTAAAAAAGAAAAAAAAAAAAAGGGGGGGGGGGGGGGGGGGGGGGGGTTAATAATTCTGATTGCAACTGTATGTATCTGGAAAAACGACTTATTTTAAAGTCACTAATTATTGTCCATAATATAGCAGTATGCAAATACATAAATATATCATTTAAACTAATTCAAATAATTGCAAACTTTTGTAAACCCAAAACTCACTGTAAAAAATGCTGGGTTCCACACAATTTCTTCACGTAAGTCCCAACATAAATTGATTAAGTTCACTTTTTTTTTAACAATTTTAAGTGGATAGAACATAAAACAATTAAGTCGTCCCAAAAAAAAACTTAAGAATTGTGTTGTTTCAACTAATTTTAAATAAGTAGTTTGAACAAACAGCAAGTCATGTTTTGAGTGCTATACAGTAACAAAAGCAATCAATGTTCATTTATTAAACACATCATTAAATAAACACATACCAAATGCAATGTTGTTTATCTGAACAACCTGCAGTTCTGTATTAATCTGTATTAATACAAACACTCATTCAATACAAGTTACTCAACCACAACTAAACAACTTGAGTAAAACTAAACTAAAACACATTACACTCACACTACCCGACCAGCAAAACATGTAGCGTTAATTGGTTATGTAGCACCCCAAAGCATTCTGCGTGACAAGAATTACTAATAAAGACATCACGACTTTCGCACAAGCCGCGCAAAGCGAACGGTATTTTGAGATTTTAACAAGTCGCACTCTGATGTCTAAGATACTGAAATAAAACAGATTATGTGGATTAAATGATAGAGCTGTCAGCCTGTAGTTCCTCCTCTGGATCCGTATTTGCGTATCTTAACAGCTTAAAAATGTGTGTGTGTGAGAGAGTGTGTGTATGTAGGATGTGGAACAACATGAAAAAGAGGGATAAACAGAGTTGGAGTGAAGCGGAGGTGAAAGTCAGGGTTTCTGCGAGTGTTAAGGTTAAGTTTAGGGTCGGAGGTCAGGTGAAGGTGGAGGTTGTGGTAAGGTTAGGGTCAGTTTGGGGTCAGGATGTCCACTTCCCTCAGGGCACAGCAAATGGCCGAGATAAGATCTATTTTAACAGCTAGTGATGTGATAAAAAAAGAGATTATTTTCACATATATCATACATGTGAATGTAGAAATTGTCGGTAATATTTACACAGGGTCAGTGAGATTTAAAAAAAAAAGTTTTTAATTGTGCTCAACACAGTAATATTATTGTGAAATATTATAATTTTAAATACACTAGCGCTCCTGAATTATTAGCCCCCCGTATACTTTTTCCCAAATTTCTGTTTAACAGAGAAGATTTTTTCCAACACATTTCTAAACATAGTTTTAATAACTCATTTCTAATAACTGAGTTCTTTCATCTTTGCCACGATGACAGTAAATAATATTTTACTAGAAATTTTTCAAGACATTTCTATACAGCTTAAAGTGACATTTAAAGGCTTAACTGGGTTAATTAGGTTAACTAGGCAGGTTAGGGTAATTAGGCAAACTATTGTATAACGATGGTTTGTTCTGTAGACTACCGAAAAAAATATATAGCTTAAAGTGTCTAATAACATTGTCCTTAAAATGTTTTTTTTTTTTTTTTTTATTAAAATGTTTTTTTTTTTAATTCTAGTCGAAATAAAACAAATATAACTTTCTCCAGAAGAAAAAATATTATCAGACATACTGTGAAATTTTCCTTGCTCTGTTAAAAAACATCGTTTGGGAAATATTTTAAAAAGATTAAAAAAAAATTAAAAGAGGTTTAATAATTCTGATTTCAACTGTATATAATTTTTTTAGTTTCATAGTCAACTGAACCTTCAGAAAACATTATAAGATCCGTTTATAATAATAATAATAATAACAACAACAACTACAACTTTATTATTATTATTCATAATAAAATAATAATAAAATACTACTACTACTATACTACTACTACTAATACTACTAATAATAATAACAATAATAAAAACAACAACAATAATAATATTAATAAAAACAATAATAAATATTATTATTATTCATAATAAAATAATAATAAAATACTACTTCTACTACTAATAACAATACTTATTGTTGTTATTATTATTATTATTTTATTGTTGTTTCATTAGTGTTATTATTTTTAATAATACAATAATAATAATAATATAAATAATACTTCATATAATAATAATAATAATAATAATTATTATTATTATTATTTTACTAATATTTATTATTATTAATATTTGACTAATTATTAGTATTATTATAATTATAATTATTTTATTAATAATAATTAAATAATAATAAAAATTATAATAATAAGTATTATTATTATATTATTATAATAATTATTATTATTTTATTATTAAAAAAGCTTTATTGACAATAAAAGAGACAACATGTGTTTACCAATAAAAATTGGTATTATGTCATAAATTATATGTTCATTATATGTTAATAATATATATAAATACATTTTTTAAAATTTTACATTTGAAAACAAATTATTTATATCTTTATTTTTATGTTATGTCAAAAATGTACTTCAAGCCTCATTACTCAGTCCTAATCATCAAAAATCAATCTAATATACAGATTTGTGATTCAAGAACATATTCTTTTATTATTAATCTTGTTGAAAACAGTTGTGCTGCTTTATATAAGTCTACATCCAGTCTACATTTATTTTGCCATGACTGTTTGATAAACACAAAGGTCAACAGCATCAGTTTAATAAACACATATTTTGTATAATTCTAAACGTTTATGAATGTATCAGTTTATTGTTTACTACTTTAGCTGAAATGCAGTGTATTTGCTGCATATCTGTGCAGTATTGTTGACTCATGGGTGACAGTTGTGGTGTCAGGTTTGCATGGGGTCAGTAGGAGAACTCAGCGTCTGAGACTGTGATGATTTCTCAGCTTAACTGTGAATTACAGGCCTTCTGATCTGATTTATTTCCAGTGTCAACAAAAATATTATTTACGCTACTATGGTATCTCGTTGCAGTTGTTGGTGATGTCATCGCAGCCTGTCACCACCAGACCTGGGAGGTTCAGCGCTCCCTTTCTCAGACCAGTGCATTCTGGGAAATCTTACACCACCGCCGCAGCTTAATGTCTGTGTCTCCCACTGTGAGCCGCGCTGAGGAAAACACACACTATATGTCATGTCGAAAAAGCTTACCGCTGTCTCCCACCACACAGACGGCAAAGACTCTGGTGACGTATTATCATGTACTGAAGGCAAATATTAGTGTTGCTTTAAAAAACTATGTCTAACTTGATACGCTTTTGTCATGTTCGAAAATTACAGAGTGTCTGATTAATATTCATGAAGTCCTGTGAGGAAATAGAATTTGCTCTCGGAGCCTATACATGAATAAAACCCCGGTGTAATACCTCATTATGTTGTATGATTGGGTATTATGGTGTTCTCAGTAGCACCAAATATTTCATTGCGTGTGTTAGCTCATTTTTCTTTAGCATTACCATTTTCATCACGTTGCGCAAACCAAATATTAAATCTTTTACTTTTGTTTTTTTGGATGTTGGTGTCTGGAAAAGCTAAATGATCCACAATAGAATTAATTATTTTGCTCGACAGCCACTGTGAACAGAACAGTTACTAGTGGTGGCTCAGCATTTTCACAGGGAATAATTTTGTTGCTGGGAAATTTTACATGATTAAGGTTAAACATTCATTTTAAAAATGTAATTAAAATTAAGTAATGTCACAGGATTGTAGGGAGGGATGCAATAAGCGCACAGAGGAAAGAATAGAAGAATGTACTATTTTAATAAATCTAAAACATACACAAATTGAATCCACAAAACGATTGTAAACTCACAAGATGATCAAGACCAGACTGATGATTAAATGACAAACAGATGATAGAAATTAAAGTTCATAGAAACTGCTACTAAACATACAGAGTTGACATGTTACAAGTAGTCAAAAATAAAATTAAATAAATAAAATAAAATAAATAAAATAAATAAGTAATTTATATAAAAATAAAAACAAATGATAATTTTAAAAATTTTTATAAAAATAAAATAAATAAACAAATAAATAAATAAATAAATAATAAATATTGAATGCTTTGAATGCAAAACGCCTCATAACATGCACAAACTTTCGTAAAACACTGCTGAAAAAGGAGCCTGGGCATGTGCATCATTGTGGACATTAGTTTTGTCTATTAATGTTTTGATTTCATTGAAAAATCGAATCTGTTGGAGACGTCCAATAAATTAATAGGTACCGAAAAAGTACACCAGGGGGGGATGGGGGGGATCACCAGAATAAATAAGTCCCAGAGTAAAATGAGAAAATATGATACACCACTGTTTTGGAATATGGAATATGTTTGGGAGGAATAAGGGATGTAGAATAAAAGTCATACTTTATAAGTATAAACTGCCAATATCTTCATAATTAGCCAGTAGTGGGAATAGGTACTTAAAATAAAGTGTTACCATTTATTAGTGGTTTTACATCTTTAATTACACAGGACAGTAGAGACTGACAGGAAAGCATGATGAGCAGAGAAAGGGGAACAGGATTGGTAAAGAAATCAAACTTGGGTCGATACATAGAGTAATATCATACAGTAATATCCCTACATACAGTAATATCTCTACATGTCAACACACTTAACCGGCTACTGGTGCCAACAACACCGAATTGTCTTTATTTTATTAAAATTACTTGAGTCCAAGAGCATTTTTAAATTTTCTGTTGATTGTTAAACAGCATTGATTGCTTTAAGATGCACTTCATATTGACGAATGTGCAAATTATTTCACAACTGTTTTTCTCTCACCTAAAGGCCAGTCCACACCACACAGAGAGATGGTGACAAATGCCATTGCTTTTTACACACTCGTGCCACCAAACTGTTGTAAAAATGCTATATAAGCCCACTCAGTGGTGAAAAGAGTACTGAAAAATCATACTTATGTAAAAGTACCATTACTTGTCTACAAATGTAGTGTAAGTAGAGTAAAAGTATCTATTTTAAATATTACTCAAAGTATGAGTAAAAAGTAGCCCTTTCAAACCCCTCAAGATTAGTGAGTTTTGCACTGTAAAAAGCTGATGCATTTACATGTAATTTTTAGATGTGTGTAAACGTAACATTCTGTAGAGCATTTAGTCATTGCCCAGCAGGCACACAACGTCATAAGAGGTTAATATTACTGTAGGTTAGATTTAGGTTGTGAAATCAGGTGACTAAAATTCAATGTCTAGTCAACGTCTAAGGACAACATTATTTTGACGACAATAACGACCTCAAATGATGTTGATATTTGATTAATTTTAGGCTGTGTTAGAAAGTGACCAAAATCCAACGTCGAGCCAACATCCCAAACCAACGTCATATTGATGTCAAGTACTGACATTTATTCATCAGGCATGGCAACCAAAATCCAACGTCTGATAGATGTCATAGTGGTAACGTCCACACAACGTCAAGCTGTAACATCCTTAGACATTGATATTTGGTTGATTTCAGGTTGGACATTCTGGTTGTCAACCAGACAACACCTGGGGTCTGATGTCAACTCGATTTTCATTTCCAAACAATATGCAACGTTCCCACGATGTTGACGTCTTGTCCCTGCTGGGTGTTTAAGGTCATTTCTGTCATCATACAGTATACATCTGTCATCTTCTCATCAGTGACATGCATCTAAACAGTCTCTGGGTCAATGCATGTAAAGATTTTGGACATCTTCTTGGACACTTTTAATGCTTCCAAACAGTTTGCTGCAATTATAAATCACCCATGTCTTGAGGTAGTTCATTATGATGTGATTTACTTTCTGTGTGCGATTTAATTAGACAGGAATAACAGGACTGATTTTTCTAATCCCCACAGACAAGAAAAAATAAAGTAGTGACTGCAGGTTGAAGGAAAGTAGTGGAGTAAAAGTACCAATACTGCACTAAAAATGTACTCTAGGGAAAGTAAAAGTACACAATTTTTAGAACTACTTAGTAAATTACAATTTCTAAGAAAAACTACTCAAAAAGTAATTTGACTATTTGTAACTTTACACCACTGCATACACTTGATATTAGGCCATATAACACAGCAACTACAGTATATAACATCTTAATTGCAACACACCAATAGGGCTGGTTGAAGCACATTTGGTTAGATGTCAAATAATTTTTTAAGGAATAGTTCACCCAAAATGAAAATTTACTCACTATCTCACCGTCAATTGAAAACCATTATGAGATTCATTTTTATGTCAAGCTCAAAAAAAGAGATTTTGAAGAAATTTGGAAACCGGTAACCAAGCAAGTCAACGGTTAGCGGTTTTAAACTTTCTTCAGAATAAGGTCTTTTGGGTTCAACAGAATAAAGAAACTCATAAAGGTTAAAGGACTGTAAACGGTGACAGAACTTTCATTGTGAACTGTTCCTTTAATGTCAACCCCTGTCTGTAACGCAATAACACAGACACAAACTTTTTTGCATGATCTGGAGCTTTCAGAAGTTGCGATCGGGGTGGAGGAATTAATGATCTTTGCTCTTTTTCTCTTTCCTTGTTTCCTTTTCTCAATATGCTGATTTATTCCCCGAGGTCTGCAGTTCGTTACGAGGCTTCAAAATTCCTCTTGCACCGTGACAAACCGGGGAATGACATAGAGCGTGCGGAGGGGAGCGAGACATGTGTTGTCGTTTAAAATGATATTGTCTGAAGTTAATGACTTACACAGGCTTATAGGTATAAATATCTGATCCTTCGTGCTAATTTCATTGGCTGAGCGGGCCCCATAAAAAGGTCATTATGCCTGGTTTGTGTTTAACTCGCATTTAATTCTGAGGAGCAAGAGGTGCGGGGAACTGTATTGATTAAATGACAGCTTAACAACCAGCTGTTTAATAAATCGGCCCACTGCATTGGACCGGAGGGCAGAGGGAGAAAAGAAGGAGGAAAAACTGCAAGAGGAAAAGGGAGGGGAAAAAAAAGACGGAAGGGAGTCGAAGAAGGGAAGGGGGAGGGGGAGGAAGAACCAGGGGGTCGTTGAAGCTTCATTGCAGGCATTTGTGATGGAAACCCTTTCCTCTCGCTGCTGACAAATTTATGTTAACAAGCAAATTAGCCACACCGTAGCAAAGCAGCGCCGGATCAATAGTGACAATAAAAAGCGAGAGAGACGGAGCGAGGCAAAAGTTGTTGCTGACCACATACCGTCTGCGAGTGTAAACGGCCAAGGCTCGTCCCCAAGGCCCGTCAACAATAACCCACCGCTGAGAGACACAAAAGGTATCGACACGCTGCTCTCTTCAATTTCCCTAGACGGCGGCTGCTGTCACATCAAAACGCCCATTAGTCACAAATTCAGCAGGCCATGGATTTGGCCCTGCTCTCTCGGGGCACGCTGTCATCTTGAAAGTTGTGCCACCGGCGAAAAAAAAAAAGAAAGAAAAAAAAAGGACATCTGGTTTGAGTGTAGTGTTTGGAATACCAGAGGACCAGGAGGCTTGTTTCTGATAAAAGGGTAAAAACACAGGCACTTGAGAGCTGTCAGGGTTTGTTAAAAAGAGCAAGCTGAGGGAAAGAGAGAGTCGAGGTGAAACTAACCCCATGGGAATCTCACAGGGGCATGAGGTAGATACTTGATTCTTTTTTTTCTTTTAAATAAAATGATTATTAACACCCAATGAAGATGTGTTTTAGTTAGTTTTAAAATAAAAATATATACATTTATTTCTAATATATTAGACACTTGTTTTGTAGAAAGTGTTAAAAAATATGCAATAGTCTATAACATATTACAAGTACTTTTTACAGCACCATATTAATAACTAAATTATGCATACATGTCCAATAATGCTTTTCTATAATAAATTTAATTAAATGATTTCTGATGCTGTAATTTAAGTCAGGAATTCCAGAAAATTACAATAGCATAATAGTTTATTAACTTTAAATTAATTTCATTATTATTATTATTATTATTATTATTATTATTATTATTATATTTAATATACACATTAAACAATATTATAACATAAACAATTTAACTATAACATATTCTAATATGAGGGAGTATAATGCTTAAACCACAAAACAACCATTTACTAAAGACTAAAGGAAGATACTTTACAGTATTTATATGTACATTTTCATAGTAACAAAGACAAAAACAACAAAGTACAACAACAAAAATGTAACAAAGTTTTTTTTGTAATATTCATATGAAATATTTATGGACATTTAGAAAAATGCTCTAATGTAATGTAATGTAATGTAATGTAATGTAATGTAATATAATATAATATAATATAATATAATATAATATAATATAATATAATATAATATAATATAATATAATATAATGGGTTTCCTCCGGGTGCTCTGGTTTCCCCCACAGTACAAAAACATGCAGTACAGGTGAATTGGGTAGGTTAAATTGTCCATAGTGTATGTCTGTGAATGAGTGTGTATGGATGTTTCCCAGAGATCGGTTGCAGCTGGAAGGGCATCCGTTTTGTAAAACATTCGCTGAATAAGTTGGCGGTTCATTCCGCTGTGGCGACCCCGGATTAATAAAGGGACTAAGCCAAAAAGAAAATGAATGAATGATAATACAAAATAATATAATATAATATAACAAAATAATATAATATAATATAATATAAAATAATATAATATAATATAATATAATATAATATAATATAACAAAATAAAATATGGGCGACGCAGTGGCGCAGTAGGTAGTGCTGTTGCCTCACAGCAAGAAGGTTGCCGCTTCGAGCCTCGGCTGGGGCAGTTGGCATTTCTGTGTGGAGTTTGCATGTTCTTCCTGCATTCACGTGGGTTTCCTCTGGGTGCTCCTGTTTCCCCCACAGTCCAAAGACATGCGATACAGGCGAATTGGATAGGCTAAATTGTCCATAGTGTATGAGTGTGAATGAGTGTGTGGATATTTCCCAGAGATGGGTTGCGGCTGGAAGGGCATCCGCTGCATAAAAATGTGCTGGATAAGTTGCCGGTTCACTCCGCTGTGGCGACCCCGGATTAATAAAGGGACTAAGCTGACAAGAAAATGAATGATATAATATAATATAATATAATATAATATAATATAATATAATATAATATAATATAATATAATATAATATAATATAATATATCAAAGAAAAATATCTAAAGAAGAGATACAAAACAAATTCATGTTCAGTAGGCATCCGATTGCCAAAGATCCATCAAAATGTATCATATATAATATATTTTCACCTAATCCGACTAAAAGTCTAACTGTCAACTGAAACATTTTAAAAGGGACATGAAGAAATGCAATTTATCATCTATTCCTTTGTCAGGGAAAATAGATAGCTAGTTTGCTTGCTTAATATCTAGCTTAAGCAAGATAAGTTAATAGACTATTTGATGGCTAGCAACAGAAAATAAAGGGAAAACAAAAGAAGAGAGCCGCCGACAGAAAGAGTCCGTCACTACGTAACAAATGACACACATGTAGGTACTTCCCTAAAGAGGGAACACACACAGTCTAGTGTACGTGTTCAAACGTGCCCTAAAGCATACAAAAGCATGCCTTAACACAAAATTAAGTATTCGTAAAGAACCAAATGGATTTGTAAAAATGGGCGGTCTTTATATCAATTGTATTTAAATACCTATTTATATGCGTAAATAAATACTTTGTTGTGTTTTTTTTTATATTCGAAAATGACAAATTAGTTGTGTTTATATCTCTATATACTGTTGTATTGTATGTCTGTCTCTATTTACAAAACTCATAAAACATAAATATTTAAATGAAGACAGTATTTTACCAGCATTGGACAAATAAGCACTCAGTTTATCCATATTATCTATTTCACAGCTCATGTACAGTATTTACACAGTCTCAGAGGGAGCTGATCGTGTAGTACAGACCACCGAGAGCCCTCAGCAGGGTGCCAGTGTCCCTCAATATCTAAACAGATGCTGTCTCTCTCTCTCTCTTGATCCATCAATCAGTGCCTTCTAAGGGCCCCGTCCTCCTTCATTACGGCTCTATTAATCGTGTGACTGCGTGAAGACAGCCCCGTTAAAGTTTAATGGCTCATCTGACGAGATCAATGGGCCAGTTAGTGAAGACAACATTACACTTATGGCTGAACAGCCCCTAGTTATTGGACACACTAGTTAGGAAGCGAGCCATCAGTCTTGAAGGAGGCTGGATGGAGTAATGGAGATGGACAAACATGTGTCATTCTGTTAATGAAGTAGCGCTACACTTTGTCTACACACTAATTACGGTAATGACTGAACACAGCTGAAAACAAGGGTCAACTACGGGGTGAAATTAGGTCTATTAAGATACAGAGATAAAGAAAATATGATAGAAATGTATAAACGTGTAATAAACTTTGGATTTTAAGTACATATTGGATATATTGTAATTAATTTGTATTATGAAGTCAGTTGAAGTTGAAGTCAAAATTATTAAACCCCTTTGAATTATTATTATTTTTTAATATTTCCTAAATGATCTGTAACAGAGCAAGAACATTTTCACAGCATGTCTGATAATATTTTTTCATCTGAAGAAAGTCTTATTTGTTTTATTTCGGCTAGAATAAAAGTCGTTATTAATTTTTTAAACATCATTTTAAGGTCAAAATTATTAACCCCTTTAAGCTATATTTCTTTTTCGATAGTCTACAGAACAAACCATTGTTATACAATAACTTGCCTAATTACCTTAACCTGGCTAGTTAACCTAATTAACCTAGTTAAGCCTTTAAATGTCACTTTAAGCTGTATAGAAGTGTCTTGAAAAATATCTAGTCAAATATTATTTACTGTCATCATGGCAAAGATCAAATAAATCAGTTATTAGAGATGAGTTATTAAAACTATCATGTTCAGAAATGTGTTGAAAAAATTGTCTCTCCGTTAAACAGAAACTGGGGAAAAAAATAAACGGGGGCTAATAAATCAGGGAGGCTAATAATTCTGACTTCAAGTGTGTCTATACTATATATATACTATATATACACACACACACACACACACACTTAATATATTATACATTATAAAGGCTAAATTGTATAATATAAAATACAAAAATGTGATGATATACTTTAAGATGTATGCTATTTGTATATTTTAATAAATTAATATTATTAATATTAATAAATTAAATATATGGATAATTAGATATGTATATAACATGAATATATCCATCTGCATAAAGATTTCTTTTTCTTTTGTAAACATCTGGATGTTTAGTAAAATAAAAAATAAATAAATATTTAAAAAAATACAACCCTATAATAATATAAATAATAATGAACTATCAAGAGAATACACATTTCATTTTTATTAAAAAAAGAGTAATAGAGAACAATGCATTTTAAGAACAAAATAAAAAATAAGAAATGTATATTAAATCTTACAATTTATTACAATTAATTACTAAAATACAGCAAGTAATATGTGAAAGTTAATTAAGACATTTTGAGTAAAGAAAAACGTAAATATTAAACTACTACACACTAGAATATAAAACATATTATATAGACTATAAATGTATAGTTTACATTAAAAGGTTAAATTTAAAGGTCACAATCCACAGTATTAACAAACCATCAACTAACTCTACTAATCAACTACTAGCTGTTTATTAACAAATAGTAAGGTAGAAGTTGGGTTTAGGTTTTGGGTAGGATTAGGGATGCAAAATCATGCTTTATAACTACTACTGAACAGTTAATATCCTAACAATAGGCTGGTAAGCCAGCAGCTAATAGTATGAATTGTGACTTAAACTAAAGTGTTACCAATTTAAACTTTACCGCAATAGTGCTTTTTCCATATTTCACCCTAATGTGGGTCTTCTAACAATCTTTATTTACAACTTCTATTTATTTTAAGTGCATACTAAATAAATAGGATCATTTAAAAACTCCACCAGCGCAGATTTAAAGGAAAGCACACAAAGGCTGCACAAAAACTTCTAGCAAGAATCCCATCTAACTCTCGAGTAAGGTTAGCAGATGTACAGTAGACTCATGCGAACACTAATCGATATGGCAGATTCTCAAGGACGGCCCAATTAGTGCGCTACCCGCTACATAAAGGAGCTTAATGTTGGCGTAGGATGCCAGCGCAGGGCATTCGGTGTGAATATGTATGCCGACGGTGGGCCATCTTTGAAATCGGGGCCTCTTTTGGACATGCCTGCATATCAAAGGCTGCAGAAATAAAGCTGGAGACTCCACTTATTAATCAGCCACTGAATCACCTGGGGCCAAACGGAGAATTTAAATGAGGCTGTGAGCAACGGGATAAAGAGGAGGTGAAAAGTCACGATCAATTGCGGAGGCCAGTCACTTGCACAACTGAAGAGTGTAAATTCATCTATGTGTGTCTCTTTCCCTCATCCTGACGCTCTCAGAGGAACAGAAAGATGAAAAGAAGACTCTGGAACAAGTGAGCATCAGGGAGAAAGTGAAGGCGATCAATGGGCCATCAGTCATTGAGAACGCTTGTTGTGCTCTTGTCCTTTATTAGTTTCTGATACAGATCCCACCAGCACTTAATGATAGCACAGCAGAAAAGCTTATTGACGCTCTTCACGTGAGCTTTTTCTAATTATTGGAAGTGTCCAAAGTGCTTTCCGATCTATAAATATCATAATGATGTCAAAACTCAATGGAGGGAATACTTAGTGTATAAAACATATTATTGGCATTTCAAAATATATGTGAAGGATCTTTCAAGGTGTTTTTTATTTTGTTTATTGCATTGTAATCCAATGAATTAAAGGAGATATGAAGATATAAATACAAACACGCACATGTACTTGTATCCCATAGGTTTCTATTGATTTGTATACTGTATAAAGAGTATTTGCTATCACCCTATCCCAAACTAAGCCCTCAAAAGAACTGGTGCATGTTTACTTTCTGAATGTTATTTTATTAATATTTATAATGTTAAAATGTATATGCCTTTTGTAAGATGTAATACCTGTGTTACACCCATGTCATTATACAAACATGTTTCTTAATATTCATGCGCACACATTGACCCACACAGTAATAATGGAAGTGCAGACTTCACAATATTTTTTACATAGTCAAAAATAAACTACAGGGTTTCTGCAGGTTTCATCAAGTCAAATTTAAGACATTTTAAGACCACTTTAAGACCATTAGGAATTACATTTTAGACTTTAGACACTAGGGATTATTTCTAATGGCCCTGCAATATCATGAAGAATTGTAGTAATTGTTTTTAATTTTCTTAGTTGAATAGGGAATTTAATGTAAAAATATCTAAAAGCTTTAGAGAATCGTATCTCTTTGCAATAAAAAAGTTAAATATAAAAAATAAGGTTTTATTGAGATGTACCGTTGGTCATTGGATGGTGTCGACCTGTTAGAGTAGCTTTACATGGACAAAGCAAAATTAAGACCCCTTTAAAATGATTTAAGACTTACAACACAATATTTCAGTAAATTCAAGACATTTTAAGACCATTGAGAATTAAATTTTAGACTTATACAGGGTTAAACACTAAGGATTATTTTTAATGGCCCTGTATTATTATGAGGAATCGTATTATTGTTTTAATTCGTTCTCTGATTAAAAAATTTAATAGGGAATTTGCTGTAAAAAATATATATAAAAGCTGTTGAGAATTGTATCTCTTTGCAAAAAAAGTTGAATCTAAAAAATAAGGTTTTAATGAGATGTAATGTTGGTCATTGGATGGTTTCTGGCTGATTGAGTAGCTTTACATAGATGAAGCAAAATTAAGACCTCTTTAAAATAGGATTTAAGACCTCCAACACAATATGTCCATGAATTAAAAAATTTTTAGGATCTAAGGTTTAGTTTTTGAAATTTAAGACATTTTAAGACCTTTTTAAGACCATTAAGAATGAAATTTTAGACTTATGCAGGGTTAAACACTAAGGATTATTTTTAATGGCCCAGCATTATCATGAGGAATCGTGAAATTGTTTTAATTATGATTATTCTCTGATTAGGGAATTTATTGGGGAATCTGCTGTAAAAATATATAAAAAACTGTTGAGAATCGTATCTCTTTGCAATAATAAAGTTAAATATAAAAAAATAAGGTTTTATTGAGATGTATTGTTGGTCATTGGTGTCGGCCCGATTGAGAAGCAAAATTAAGACCCCTTTAAAAAATGATTTAAGACTCATAACACAATATTTCAGTGAATTTAAGACTTTTTAAGACCCAGTGGACACCCTGAACTGAAATAAGTTTAGATACACTTAAAAACTAAAAAAAGCACTGCAGTTTAAAATGTTTAATAAATATTTAATAAACCTTTTTTTTAAACTGCTGTCAAGTGCTTCTTAAAACTAATAACTTCAAATATTTTATAGATAGCAAATAATTCTGAAATAATAAACATAAAATAAATAACACTTGTTTAAAATCAAAACTACTCATTTACTAGTTGTACACAGACACATTTTATATACAGTATATCAGTTGGTCAGTTGGCATTTCTGTGTGGAGTTTGCATGTTCTCCCTGTGTTTGCGTGGATTTCCTCTAGGTGCTCCGGTTTCCCCCACAAATCCAAAGACATGCGGTACAGGTGAATTGGGTAAGCTAAATTCTCCATAGTGTATGTGTTTGAATGAGATTGTATGGGTGTTTCCCAGTGATGGGTTGCAGCTGGAAGAGCATCCGCTGCATAAAACATATGCTAGATTAGTTGGTGGTTCATTCTGATTTGGCGACCTCTGATTAATAAAGGGACCAAGCCAAAAAGAAAATTAATGAATGAATTAATTAATTAATACATATAGTACTGGTATATAATTATTTTACGTATATATATATCTTTATATCTACATTTATATATTCTCTGAAATACTGTACTTATAAATTACTCTAAATACATATCAAATGATTATTACAATAACAAGACGCGCACACACACACACACACACACACGCACACGCACACGCACACACACACACACACACACACACACACACACACACACAGCAGAAAATCTCTTTGAACTTTAGAGGCTTAAGTATAATCTTGTTGGTTCATATTAGCCTCTCTGCAGAAATCAAAGAACATTTTTCAGTGCAGCAACGCAACATCTAAAAATCTGCTTAGATTAATAAACAAATAAACCTTAAACAAATTAAACAAAACAATAACTTCAAAATTCCTGTAGGTGACATCAACAGCTTTCACACATCTCATCCACATCTAATCTAAGACGACAAGCATCTTTAATCTTGGAAATCACAAACCTTAAACTACTCTATATCTGCCCGCTCTCTCACACACACACACACAGAGAGAGAGAGAGAGAGAGAGAGAGAGAGAGAGAGAGAGAGAGATAAAAAGCAACAACAAAAAAAGGAAAAAGTAGCCATACATGAGATACCCAGCAATTGATGAGCTGCGTTTGTGGAATACCCTATTAGGAATGAGGCAGACCGGCCAGGCAAGAGAGGGCTTTACTTTAAATTGAGTAGTGCCAACGCACATTTATTGGCTCTAATGTGCTGCAGCTTGGTCCTGTTTTCAGGGCCGAGGACGGGGACGGGGATGGGGACGGACCGGCACTGCCACTACCACACAATAACATAATAAGCTTTTTAAAGGGGGCTGCTTGTGTCAAAATAAAGACCTCCTTTCAGCTACTGCTCCGCGACCTGCAGCATACCAGACAAAGCTTTTCTTATTACACTGTTCGCAGGATATATATATATATTTTTTGCCCCTTTGCACTTTGATCTCTAGCACACAAAACAATACATCCAGAATAACACATAGTCAGTTCAACTCCGTCAGATTTGTTATTATATAAAATAATAATACAAAATTATCTCAATATACTATACTCAATATACTACAACCAATGTAGGCAATACTGCAATTAAACTCTTCTCATTCAAGCACAATACTTAGAGGATTAAGCTCATAATTATTGAAAACATCTAATCATATGAAAATATGTGGCATACAATGACTTTAATCGCACTAAACATGCATGCAAACACCCTAATCAAAGTGGTTAAACACTCTCTGACCAAAGCATTGTTCACACAACTTCATGAATGAGCATTATTTTCCTTTAACTCTGAAACACAACTCACGGTGCAGTCTATGCTCCATATTTTCACCCAGAATCAGTGAAAAGAAACAGTACAGCGGTCCCTCGTTCATCACGGGAGTTACGTTCTAAAAATAGCCCGCGATAGGTGAAATCTGCGAAGTAGACAACTTTATTTTTTTACAGTTATTATAGATGATTTAAGGCTGTAAAACCCCGCACTACACACTTAATACACATTTCCTAGACAGGAACATTTAAAACATTAGCATTTTCACACTTTTCTCTCTTGTTTAAACACTCTCAAAGTTCAAACTTTCGTAGAAAAATAAGTCCAGTATTATAGATTAAAACCAAGGATCAAAACCTGTTGTCAGATGCAAACATTCATCGCTGTCAGTAAAAGTTTTTAGCTTTAGTGCGGATAATATTGGCGTAGGCCTAATGCCACTTCAAGGTCTAATCAGTATCAAACCTTTAACTTAATAAACAGTTGTAGTTAAATAACTCAACGGAGTACAACCCTGCAACAGAACTCAGATAAGCTTGGAAGAAACAAAGCTTGAAGGAATAAATTACACGGTTGTTTTCAGCGACAGGCTTCAGCCACTGTTTAAACCCGTCTTTCTCCAACCAAGAGTACGCAAACTAACAGTTTTCCATTTTGCTGTCTGTTTCACTCTATGGTTTCTCTATGTGTAGAGCGTCACATCACCTTCCAGCGTTTGTTGCAAACTACTGAACATGACCCGGACAGAGGAGTTTGGCCCGAACCAATCATGTGGATTGAGTAAATATATTTATGCTTTTTTGGAGTCAAACACTTGACAATGCATGAACAAAATTTAAAACCTCGTAAAAAAACGCGAGTAAGACTTTTTAATACCTTTGAAGGGCCTTAATTTTCTCATAATTTATTTATCAACTTTTAATAGTTTTTAAGACCCCGTGGACACCCTGTTTTTGCATCCTTGTTGAAACTCACACTGCTAGCATGAAGGTTTATGTTAATTTGGTAAGCTGAACGCATTCTGTACTGTACAGGAGACTGATTGGATTGCAGAGATTGATTGACAATAGTCTACAGCCAATCAGGACGAAGAACGCAATGCGATGTAAAAAAAACAATAAAAAACATGTGAAATTGCACCAAAAAATCTGCGAAACTGCAAGACAGCGAAAGGTAAACCGCGTAATAGCAAGGGACTACCAGCCTGATCTCACAAGGAAATGTAAGTATTTTACGTTTTGTCAGTTTAGTGGCTAATTCGTACGAGTTCAGTCGTACGAAAATGTACGATTTTAAAAAGGAGGCGTGGCACCTAACCCCACCCCTAACCCCAACCATCATAGGGTGATAAGCAAATCATACTAATTTGTACGAATTAGATCATACGAATATGCCACTAAATCAAAAAGTTACGAATTGACGTGAGATTGCGTTGGGACTACTGTACATCAAAATGTGTTACATTAAATAAATGTGGGTACAATACAAGTTCATTTTCAATTACATTTACTACTACCATTTAAAATACAACACCAATGTTGGGACCTTTTTTGTCTGAGAAGTGAAAAATCAATATCAAATACTGGAGGTGGACTGTATTTTTTCTAATGAAAATGAGGAACAAGTCACAATCATTGTCTTCGACTTCTATATTAAGCTGCTTTGACACAATCTACATTGTAAAAGCACTAGAAATGAAGATGAATTTAATTGAATGATGGTTACAGCTCAGAGTCAGCCAATCACTGTATAATGATTCAAAATATCAAGCAGTAAATAAGAAAACATTTGAAAATCTGCTATGAGGACTTGCTGCTGAAGACACCACCTGATCCAGAGAGCCAGCATGTGGCCCTGTAATCCCAGCGGGGCCACATGCTCTCAATTGGGGAACCCGGTCTGTCTCCTTCTCACTCGAGCGTCTATCGATCAGCTCATTGATTAACAGATTGGAAATATTAACTGGAGGATGATCCGTCTCAGGTGGGCCGTGTCATTCTCATTAAGCCACAAAGTGACGACGAGGCTGGCCAGAATAGACCGATCTCTCATTAGCATCCTAATGACATGGCCATCAGATAATGCTCGATCATTATCTCGTCAGCAATTACACATTCAGACTTTTGTCAGCATGCGTAATGTGTGTTAAATAAATCTAAAGAAAGAATCAAAACTAGAGCTGCACAATATTGGAAAAATCGGACATTGCGATATTTAGTTTTTCTGCAATATATATATATATATATATATATATATATATATAGTTCAAGTCAGAATTATTAGCCCCCCTGAATATTAGCCCCCCCTGTTTATTTTTTCCCCCAATTTCTGCCTAACGGAGAGCAGATTTTTTTTCAACACATTTCTAAACATAATAGTTTTAATAACTCATCGCTAATAACTGATTTATTTTATCTTTGCCATGATGACAGTAAATAATATTTTACTAGATATTTTTCAAGACACTTCTATACAGCTTAAAGTGACATTTAAAGGCTTAACTGGGTTAATTAGGTTAACTAGGCAGGTTAAGGTAATTAGGCAAGTTATTGTATAATGATGGTTTGTTCTGTAGACTATCGAGGGGCTAATAATTTTGTCCCTAAAATATTTTATTAATTAATAACTGCTTTTATTCTAGGCAAAATAAAACAAATAAGACTTTCTCCAGAAGAAAAAATATTATCAGACATACTGTGAACATTTCTTTGCCTTGTTAAACATATTTTGGGAAATATTTAAAAAAGAAAAAAAAAATCAAAGGGGGGCTAATAATTCTGACTTCAACTGTGTATGTGTATATATATATATATATATATATATATATATATATATATATATATATATATATATATATATATATATATATATTGTTTTTTATGTTCTTAAACCATCATTTTAAGGTCAAAATAAGACCAAAAGTGTTACAAATTCTTTTACTTTTTAATTGCACATCTAATTCTTAGATTTAAAACACTATCTGCATTTCTTTATTGCATGTATTTTAAGAACTGTCTGAACTTCCATCTTTACAGTCCTACCACATTTGATATGTGAAACAGAAGTGCAATAAATATTTATATGAAATGTGGTTGAAGTTGCATATAATGGCAGCGATGACAGCTCAACTATTACATTTAAAACAAAATAACTGTGGTGAATACATTGTGGTGTATGGAGCCAAAACAAGACAAAATTCAAAATATACTGTCTTGCCTGTACACATAAATCTATACGTGCACACCACATTCATGCCAGACACAGCGACATATCACATTTGAGTGTCAATATCACACATAAATATTATTAACTTCAATAGCACATTTTAATATTAATAGCACAATAAAACGTGCAACAAAACACGCCGTTCCAAACTGACCCTGTGTCAATGGCCTGATTTTATGAGGCCGTTTGAAACAGCAATTCACATTAGCTCAATAACGCTCAGGCCAGCGCGCAGACAGCCCACGTCAGATCTGCACCAGCATGCAATTATGCAGAATCCTCCTGCCTGTGATTTAAGAACTCGCACAGGCAGCACAACATCCGCCGGGGCAGACACAAAGAGCACCTCATTGATTGAATTTTATATTGTTGTTGTCGGAGATCTTAACATGCCTGGAATTTACAACCCTGAGAATAATAATGTCATATAAAACTGACAGGACAAAAGACATGTGACACCCTGCGTTCAGCTCGCTCTCTGAGGAGGGAGACTCATCTTCTCTAGTTTCAATTTTCTGCTTTTGTGACATTTTATGGAGAATTACGATTGTTGATTTGTGACATATGTATGGGAATCATCTGAAAATATATGTTATGCGCATGAATGCAGACAAGAAATTTTGCCTTCCAGTCTAAAAAGCACTTCAGTCTTAATAATAAAGGAACTGAATATCACATTTAAAATTGCCACATTTGAAATTGCTTTACGGGCGACACGGTGGCTCAGTGGTTAGCACTGTCGCCTCATAGCAAGAAGGCCGACTGAGTCCTACTCACACAAATTAGCCACTAAATCTAAATATTACAATTTGACATGAAATGACAATATCAGTGTTTCAATTAGAATTACATTTCAGTTTTTACTGTAAATCAGCTCGCCAGTGTTTAATGATTTTACTTGTTGTCAAAGACTGTAATAGAATAAATGAACCATCAAAGAAGGAGGAGTCTCAAAGCCACACCCACCTAATGCATCATGACCACAGAGCAAATTTGAAGATGTTTACAAGAAATATTTCCAGAACCTGTGATTAGGGAAAGTAATTCGAACTACTGAAAATGATTTTATTTTAGCCTGATCTTGTTCAATATGATGTCACACGAGCTCATTTTATCGATTTTGCTTAAACAGTTTAATGTGGCTTTGGTGTAATATTAAAGTATTTTACATACATTTTTCAAGCATATACTTCTATATAAGTATATAGATCTCATGGCAATTCACAACTTTTTGATTTAATGGCTATTTCATATGAATTTGTACAATCTCATTCGTAAAATTTAGTATGATTTGCTTATCCCCCAATGATGGTTGGGTTTAGGGGCGAGGTTGGGTGCCATGCCTCCTTTTTAAAATCGTACATTTTCGTACAACTGTACTCATTTATACGAATTAGCCACTAAACTGACAAAACGTAAAATAGTTACGTTTCCACGTCAGATCAGGCGGGTATTTTTTATGTGGGAACATTTTACCTTTACTTTACATATACTACATACCAAAGCAGATCACACTTACTACTTATTTCTTTCTTGAATTGGACTGATCTGATTGGATCTGCATCTGTTCTTGAGTTTTAAAAATCACTGATTCAAATGATCCAGTCAGAGAGAGTTTCTAGTTAACAATTCATTGATACAAATGATGATAAATGAACTGGTGGTGAAGAAGTAAGTTAGTAATGCAGAATTTTAGGATTTATTTTTGAAAATAAAAGCCACATTTAGATCACAACTCGAGCTTTTAAAGCCCACTGTATGAAATGCTGAATGTTCAAATTTGTGTATTACCATCTTAATGGAGTCAGTTTTATTTTAAAGCTGAAGATAATGTTTAATCCGTGTTTTAGGTGTATTAGGGGAAGCCCTTACACATGTCCTGAGTGAGGTACATGATGTCAGATGCTCAGGGGAGTGAAATCTGAGAGAAAGTAAGATTGTGGATAAAAATAAGAGTTATACAACCTTCCTTTGGCTTAATCCCTACCATTTTAGATATATTTTAGATCTTGTCTTGATTAAAGACCAAAATAAAGAAGCTTTACTTTTATGATTTGTGTCATTGTCATTGTGTCAGATTGCACACCTAACATAGTAGGCTACCTAATATGGTAAATTGTTTTATATTTGTGTGTGTGTATATATATATATATATATATATATATATATATATATATATATATATATATATATATATATATATATATATATATATATATATATATATATATATATATATAAATACATATATATATATATATATACATATATATATATACATATATATATACATATCGCAAAATTGTCCGCAAGTTTCCTGGAATTACCACCACAAAATCTGTAAAAAAAAATCACAAAAAAATCGTGAAAAACTAGGGGGTCTGATAAATCTTCTGATTGCATGTATATATTTGTCACATTTTCATACAAATACCAGTAAACAAACCTTAATAAATCAAAATAATTGTGAATTTGAAATGGAATTTCCTTCAAATGTTCACTGCATAAATCCTCAGATTATTTTTTGAACAGCACACAAAGCTTTGAGGGTATTTAGACTGTCAGGGTTACTGCAGCCAGTCTCATAGCTTGAAACTTGGAGAACTCGTCAAGGTTACGCTACCATCAAAGTTGAAGTGCACCTCCTCCTCAATCCAATAACCCCTCCGCCCCCTCCCCATGTTAGTGCAGCATAATTACTCACCCCCATCCCCAAAAAATGACAGGACTCTGACCCCGGCCGAATTATTGAATTTTTATTGCCCGCCTTGGGCCATGTCGGGGCTATTCAATTTTAGCCCGGAGGAGGACAACCTATTAAGGAGGATGAGTCCAAAACGTCGTCGCTCAAATTGCCACCCAGAAACCATTACAGACACATGGGTTTCGATACAGGCTGTGCGTCCGCGGTTTGGCTGGACAGAGAAAACCCCTCCTGCACATACAAACACTCACCCCCCCCCCCCCCCCCCCCCCCCCCAACTGCTTTTTCCGTACCATTGCTGGAGTCGCAGACACAATTTACATGAGTTGAAGAGAAGGTGACAGGCGGCAATCAGGCAGTGGAATAGGGTCAAAGCCGGAGACGAGCAGACCGCATTACAGTCTACCAGCGAATCACTTATGCCGGCCACGACCTCCGACCTGCACTCATATCAACCAATTGCCCTTTAGTATAATTATACGGGGTAATCTTTGGCCATTTGATTGGACAGAGATAGGCTGCAAGCCCACATTAATTTATTTTTCTGGTAATTTATTTTTTTCCCTCCTCCTATCCTCCCTCTGCTCGTTAATAAACAGTTTAGGTAGAGCCATCTCAGTGTGTAAGTGAAATTCGCAAGGAGCCCTGGGGTCAAAGTTATCTATTTATCAATCTATCTGTCTATCTATCTGTCAAACTCTCTGTCTGTCACTCTTCTGGGCCGAGATGTAATTAACCCACAAAATCCTGAATGTCCCTGTTTTATAGCCAAATTAGAATATTACACCTTAGGCAGCGAGTTGATTAAGGCTGACATCTCGAGTTAATCCATCGGGTAGGTCTACAGCGAAATGCAAGCAGACTGACGGAATGAGACATAGTGTACGGATTAATGATGAGCTTGGACCTTTATGTCTTGTTAAGTAATACAAATTGTGCATGACACAAATGGTCAAACAAACGCTTTCCAAATGTTATCAGAGGGCAATGAAGAACAACAAGATGCCACTATATGCCGAGAGATTGTGTTCTTTTACTATGATAAATGCCAAAGAAATTTTTGAGATGTTGCGTATGTTTTAGATTCGAAAATATGGCACCAATATATTTATGGTTGCTTAATGTTAAGTAATGTAATCTCTGCATTTCTAGATTTCTAGAACAGAAATATAATATAATATAATATAATATAATATAATATAATATAATATAATATAATATAATATAATATAATATAATATAATATAATATAATATAATGATATAATATAATATGATATAATATAATGATATAATAAGATAATATAATATGATATAATATAATATAATATAATAAAATATAATATAACATAATGTAATAAATATAATACAATATGATATAATAAAATATAATACAATATGATATAATATAATACAATATGATATAATAAAATACAATACAATACAATACAATACAATACAATACAATATAATATAATATAATATAATATAATATAATATAATATAATATAATATAATATAATATAACCGGTGCTCCGGTTTCCCCCACAGTCCAAAGACATGCGGTACAGGTGAATTGGGTAGGCTAAATTGTCTGTATAGTGTATGAGTGTGAATGAGTGTGTGTGGTTGTTTTCCAGAGATGGGTTGCGGCTGGAAGGGCATCCACTGCGTAAAAACGTGCTGGATAAGCTGGCGGTTCATTCCGCTGTGGCAACCCCAGATTAATAAAGGGACTAAGCCGAAAAGAAAATGAATGAATGAATGAATAATATAATATAATATAATATAATATAATATAATATAATATAATATAATATAATATAATATAATATAATATAATATAATATAATAATATAATATAATAATAACATAATATGATATAATATAATAATAATATAATATAATATATAATATAATATAATAAATTTGAACTTATCACCATAACTTTTTCATGTAATGTATATAATAATGTAATAATAATATAATAATGTCAAGTTGTAATTGTACTTAATGCAATAATAATTGTACTAAATATAAAAATAACAAATAAAATATTGTTAAATAATTTTTTATATATATAAATAAAGAAATCTAAAAAACATCTAAAAAACACATGATCTAAATCTAAAAAAATAATAATCTAACATTTTCCACTATTTCTTATCCCATTTACTTTTTATCCATATGACATTGCCATCTGAACTGTAACTATAACCTTGGGTCTCGAAAGCACACAACCATATGTTTAACCCTAACCCAACAATAAATTTGTCCAGTGCCTCTGATGATATGCCCACCCTGACCCTAATCACAATCGTCTACTGACCGCTTCTTTCCCAAGAGAGTTAAGCTCATTGAAAAACTCATTCTCACCCCCTGCACTTCCTATCTTCTTCTTCCTTTCTATTTAGTGCTGTAATTTAGGGAGTTGCCACCAATATCTCCACATCACTCACCCATCTCATTATCACAGAGCCAACCTGTCAGTCAAAACTCAACAAAGACGTGTCAACAAAGTCTAATGTGTCAATTTCAAACTTAAAAATAGCAATGCCAATCCTCAGCCAAAAACTAACACTAGATTCTGAGCTGTTGTAATGTAGTACAATAAAAAGATTCTGTCAAATCTAGATAAAACTATTAACTCCTCCATTACTAAAGTGATATTCCACTCACTTGAGTACCCTTTAAAATCATATCCTGACAGATGTTTGTTTTTGCATCTGTTGCTCATGATAGTCTTGATGATTTCTTTGGTCTTTGAGACTACAAACTCCCATGTCTGTTTTCTCCATCCAGATACATTGATATATGGACTCATTTGATCCCAGCATAAATTTCTACTAAGTTTTTAATAACAGATCGCAGCAGCATCACAACAAAGAACTTTAGTTTTCTATACTTTTCTCCTTAAATAACAATATTCATGTTGTATTTCATAATGCAGCCAGACTTTTAAAGAGATAGTTGACCCAAAAATGATCATTTTGTCATCATTTTCTCACCCTTAAGTGATTTCAAACCTTTCTGTGTTTCTTTTTCTACAAAAGTAGATATTTACAAGTAACCACTGAAACCGGTAACCATTGACATACCCAGGTAAAGAAACAAATACGCCTACTGTTTTATTTTTTATGTTTTTTTTTTTTTTAAATAAGTTTTGTTTGTCATGTTTGTGACAAGTGAAGGTTGAGTAAATGTTGACAGTTGAACTTTCCCCTTAAGGTCTTGAGGTACTTTGCTATAGCCAATGCCATTGTAAGCATACTTCTGCATTCTATCTGTGCTTCCCGGGCAATAAGACTTCCAAAATTCTAGTAGGCAGTGGTGTTTCTATGTTCCACTGTGTTGAGATTCTTTGCCAGTGTTTTGGGTTTTCGCCAGAAATACGTGTGATGCTACTCTAGAAGTAGCTCAAAGCAGCTCATGCTCATTCAAGATAGAGGCAGGAACCACTGAATGTCCAACAACTTTAATTATAAAGTAAACAGAATACAAAAATATCCATCAGGAGCATCTCTATGAGACTCGACACTTGTTAAACTCTTCTCTCTCTTTGCTCCCACTAATCACAGCCTAACTAACATTCGTCGTTGCTACCAAGCTGACCAACCACAGACAAACTTTGTGCTTTACATCGTTATAACAGTATGTTTCATTACAATGGACTACATCCACAGCTAGTGTTTTTCAGCCAATGATGAACTTCCAGTGAAAGGTTTATGTGACTATTTTCAATTTCATAAGGTTTCTTTTACAGCATCGCTGTTGTAATGTAATTCAATTCTATTTTTGTATCCCCCTTCCCCTTGACCCTTGAAACAGCGTGAAGGGGAAGGGCTTCAAAGTTTACCCATAAGAAATGAGACACTACTACAGCACCTGCAAACATCATCATATGTCATTGCGATCTCTTGCTTCATATGAGATCAGGCGATCGTGACTGCTGTAGTTATTCCAGTTGTGTTATCTTTTGGTATTAATTTTCAGGAAATCACTGAAGGCATATATCATGCTATCATAATGATATAATGTGGCAATAAGACTGTTCATTTACAAAGTGGCCATATTCATCTATGTAAACACACAAAAAACAACATTAACATTATAGCAGACACTGTAAAAAGCCCATTCCCAGCCACTAGACTTTTCTGAGGGATTCGAGTGTCATTGAGTGACAGAATGTTCTGGGACTGCTATACAACAGTTATTATTAGGGATTATAGATAGTGAAATTTACCGGTTTTTTTTTAGCAGGTTTTTTTTTTAAAGCATGACGGTAAAACACAAACGTGGTTATGAATGTATTAAAACATGTGCTTGTTTGTTGTAAAAATTTGTATTAATGACAAAAGAAAACAAATTTGTGAATCTCCTTACCTCTGGATGCAGCTATGCTGCCGTTGCGGCTGGTGTATTCTGGCAAATTTTCTTACTCCTTGGTTTCTAGTGTGGTCCTGAAAAATCTCTGTTCGAAGGGGTATCTACCCCTTCCCCTTAGCCCTTACGCCTTCAAGCTAAAGAGAATTGGGTCACCCCTACCCCTTCACGTGAACACGCAAAATAAGGGGTAGGAGGAAGGGGAAGGGCTAAGGGGTAGAATTGGGATTGGGCCTTAAGCATCCATTTGGTTGTTAAAGCGTAAAAAAAGATGAAAGGTTAAATGCAGGCACCGTCATTAGTTGCAGGCTAGCACAGAAATTCCATTAACAACACTGAGGTAAAATTAATTTCCATATTTTAAAGACGTGGCGTCTTTAAAAAAAATATTAATCCAGTGAGTAAAAAGTTAATGCAGTGCTTCTTGTTTGGTCTGATACCCACTTTATATCATATCTCAGCCAGGCAGTGAAGATCACTGTTTTTTTGGTGATGGCAATTCACCAAAAGTCCTGGGGCTGGCTGACTGAAATTAAAAGTTTGTTTGCATATACTGAATTTTTGAGAGGTGAGCATCAGGGTCTGCATCAAGAGAGGTTGAACGATGGGTAGAGGAAGAGTTTCAGAGCTGAACTGTTAAAAATACAGCCAAACTTTGTTTTAGACAAATTTTGTTCAAATTGTTTTATTTTTAGTTTGTTCTTTAATTTTGTTTGAAATATTTCAGGGCCTTTAAGTTCTTCAGTTTTTTTGTCCATGAGGCTAATTTAACAAAGCAGCATGATGTTTTATGCAATGAAATCTGAGAGTTCAAAAGTTGTGGTTTCCTGACTTGCCCTAAACAGTCTGAGAATTCACAATATTATTCAATTCAATTCAAGTTTAATTGTATAAATTTAAAAATTTAAAAAGCTCAAAAAAATACGCAGTTTTGTATAGGGTGGACAGTATATATTTACCCTGCAGTTATACAGTAAATTCTGTCATTTCAAGAAAAAAAATAATATTACATGTAATAATAGTACACGTTCAGTGAAGTGTATTAGGTGTTTGTTGTCCTCAAAGATCGTGCATTGTTGGCAAGATCTCTTCAAGCAATCGTAGGGTTGGTATCTCTCCTCACAGGTCTTGGATGTGATCGAGTGGCTTTATATTTGGTGGCATTATATCAGGTAGTCATAGAAAAGCCTAAATTCTATGTTATTTTGCATTAAGGAAAACTCCTTCTTGTTTTGTAATTTACAATATTGCCACCAAAACCTCAACTTCACTCATCTCATCCCATTATCACAGAGCCTGTCAACCAAAACTCAAAAAGACCATTCTATTATAACGCTTTCATACTTCAGCATAAAGTTTACATACAGAATGTGTGTTTTAAAGTAGCAGATAGAACTAAATCAATCCTGTCAAATCTAAATAAGACCATCCGTTCCTCCATTGACCCGCTGCTAAAGTGATGTTCCACTCACTTGGCTGCCCTTTAAAACATTACCGCATCAATCCAGCACACTGTGCCCTGAGGTAAAGACTCCTGAGCTTGTCTCCATTCATATACATAAGTGAGTCAGTGTGTGTGTGCCATGTTTACACCATGGTGTCTATTTCTCCTTAAACGAAATAAGCATGTGTGGATGTGCATTTCAAGTAACTGAATGATCTTTTGCACCTGCTTGTCGATAACACATATTGAAATGAGCCATTTACATGTCTGTATATATATATGTGTGTGCATTTGTTGAAGTGTGTGTGGAGGGTTGCATCTATGCTCCTCGTCTATCGACTAGCCGGGATTAAGCCGGCCGGGGAAGGCAGTCTCCCAGCGGGCCGGTGGCTGACCCTCTCAGGGCTAAAGTTCAGCCCAGGGCGAGGGCTCACGGGGCCAGATTAGGGGCCCTGCTGGTCCCTGCGGACGGATGAAAGAGTGAAATTACATCTCGCCCAATATGCTCCCTCCACACACTTACAAACACACACATTAATTAGAACTATTGCAATAATACATGACAGGTGAATAAATAAACAAGCCTGATGCTATCCGATGCCAGAATGGATGTCCAGTTTTAGCGATGTTATTGACCACAGCTGTGTTATGATTTTAAACGAAATACCAAATTCTAGTGTAATGAACACCACACCTGCGGATCTGCCATTCTTTGATTTCTCTGCCTTTGAAGCTGTAATGTGGAAGCCGCCGGCCCTGAGCTAAGGCTTTTAATTGCAGTGGTGGAATACGGGTTTATGCTTCGACACAATCTCACCAATTAACGTTTCCGTAAATAAAACTGTGAACTTATAATTAAGGTTTACAGAGTCTACATTAGCCCTTTGTCTAACTGTAATGCCCTCTATCTTTGAAGTCACTAAAGAAAAAAAACGAGGATGTTGGACTTTTTTATCATGGGTTATTACTTATAATGAGAGAATACGAAATTATGGCAAATGAATTGATATTTTTTAGATGGAATAAGGAATAAATAAACAAGAACTTTTTTGGTATACTGCATAAATGGGTAACACTTTACAATACACATTATGAATCATTTATTAAGCATTAGCAAATGGTTAATTCATTATCTGTTAAGTATTAACTCTACTTTAATAGACATTAGTAAGCAGTTTATAAATACAGCTACATTTTAAGACTTTTTAAGACCGCATGGACACCCTGCCAAAGCTTCATTCATTTAATTCAAAATACTATCATATATGTCATATTCCAGTTTTTTATAAACAACTCCTTTAAAAAACTGAGAATAACAAATGTTTCTTGAGCAAATCAGCATCTGATTATTTCTGAAATAATATAAAATACTGAAGACTGGAGTAAATATGTTAAAATTTTAACTAAAAAAATAACATTATATTAAATATAATAATATAACATTAATTTATATATATATATATATATATATATATATATATATATATATATATATATACACACACAGTTGAAGTCAGAATTGTCAGGCCCAATGAATCATTAGCCCCCCTATTTATTTTTTCCCCAATTTCTGTTTAACAGAGAGCAGATTTTTTTCAACACATTTTTAATCATAATAGTTTTAATAACTCATCTCTAATAACTGATTTATTTTATCTTTGTCATGATGACAGTAAATAATATTTTATTAGATATTTTTCAAGACACTTCTATTCAGCTTAAAGTGACATTTAAAGGCTTAACTACTGTAGGTTAATTAGGTTAACTAGGCAGGTTAGGGTAATTAAGCAAGTTATTGTATAACAATGGTTTGTTTTGTAGACTATAGAAAAAAAAATAGATAGCCTAAAGGGGCTAATAATTTTTACCTTAAAATGTTTTTTTTTTTTTTTAATAAAAACTGCTGTTATTCTAGCCTAAATAAAACAAATAAGACTTTCTCAAGAAGAAAAAATATTATACTGTGAAAATTTCCTTGCTGTGTTAAACATAATTTGGGAAATATTTAAAAAAGAAAAAAAATCAAAGGGGGCTAATCATTCTGACTTCAACTGTATATATATATAATTTTAAATTGTAATATTTTACAATATTACAATTCTTGCTTTGTTTGACATTTAAAAAAAAATTCTAAATTCATTTAAAACAATATAAAATCCTCTAAAATCTTAGATTGTGTACCCAAAAAAAAGGCTGACTTGCAAATGAGAAAAATAATTCAGTGTAATGAATGGTCCACGCAGATGAACAATAAGGACTTTAAGATAACTGAAGTGGCCATCTCATCTCCAAGTGACATCCTGATTCTCCCTTTCCCTCACTCTCTCTCTCTCCCCCCTCTTTCTCTCTCTGGGTAGAAAGGAGAAATAATTGGATTTTTTCCCACAAATAATGCTTCACCCTTGAGTTTAATTAACTAGCCCGGTGCAGACCATTCTCTGGCCGTTTGAAAAAGGGAAAAAAAAAGAAGAGAAACCTCCACTGTTTGTAATGGCAGAATCATTACACGCACAAGACTGACTCTCTCCTCATTGCTGTTAGTGCTGCGCAGCGAGACATGGTGGCGTGTTATTTTCACAGGCCTATTTTGTATTGATGAAGTCAGGGATGGCCTTTCTGGAGGGGATTACACCATAATGAGATATAGTTCAAACTGTCAGTCACCAAGCTGAAGATTGTAAGCATCTAAACCCATCCAGCACGTCTTTGACTCACTGACAAAATAGATACATCAAAATAGATACAATATAAATAAATATAAAGGAATTAAGAATTTTTGACGGAATTCATATATTAATGGAAATGATTGTTTGTATTATAAACAGTTTATAATGGTATGGGCAATATATTGTGATGGTCAATATAGATTGGCAGCCATATCTGTATTGGCCCCATATGAATTTTGGATTCAGTTTGTTTAAACAATTCATTTTAATTTAAGACTACTATATCATGCTTTTCATTCAAACATGACTGCATTATGTAAAACTGACTTTAAACTGTTATTTTTTGCACTTAAATGGATAATAAACCCAAACACTAAAATGTATTCACCATTTACTCACCTTCAAGTAGTTCCAAAGCTTTACGAGTGTCTTTCTTCTGTTTAACTTAAAGCCATTGACAGGCATATTGGGGGAAAAATACAATGGAAGTTGATGGCTACTGATTTCCAACATTTTTTCAACATATCTACTTTTGTGCTACACATAAAAGAAGAAACGTAAACAGGTTTGGAGTGTGAGTAAATAGTGACAGAATTTTTATTTTGGGTTTAGCTACCCTTTTAATTTTTGTTTTCATTTTGAAAGAATGTAATTGAAAGAATTAAACTTTCCATCATCCCAAATGGATATATGGAGTGGAAATGTTGAATTTTTTTTGCATTTTAAAGCAAGATTTGGAAATTGGGAGAATTCTTCATGTTTAATTGATAATTTGTATGAATTTACCAAATTAACAGATTGTATAGCTAATATTAAAAATTGGATGACTAATAACTAAATTACTAATTACTAAATTCAGATAAAACTGAGGTCTTGCTTATTGGACCCAAAAACCTCACACGTAAAAACCTAGAACACTGTCTAACCCTTTATGGATTCTTAGTTCAGTCCTTATCCTCAGTCAAAAATTTGGGGGTGATTTTTGATAGCAACCTGTAGTTTGAAGGCCAGACTTCAAGAATCTGTAAAACTGCATTTTTTATCTTAAAAATGTTGCCAAACTTCCACATATGCTATCAATGTCTGATGCGGAAAAGCTTATTCATGCTTGAAGCAGACACACTCTGTCAGTTTAAAACTAGATTAAAGACTCATCTCTTTGCATTAGCATACACATAAAATACAAACGCTTTTGAAATCCAAATTCTCTAAGGGATTGTTAGTCTGCATTTTTTAGGGCAACCAGAGCCGGGAACACTTCCCATAAGACATTATAATTTGAACGGCATCTGCGCTTATGTTAGTCTTTTTTTTATTATTCCTGAGGTTTCCATAATCCTGGACCAGGCCGTATTCTGAGCAGCTGCTGTGGAGTGGAGAGCGTGAGATTCCTGTAAGACCCCAGTGACAGACGAGTCTTCGCATTGATCCTGAAGGGCCAGCCTGTACACCAGTCGGTGACCTCTCCCACCTTCAGCTTCTCCACGATGGACGTCCAGCTTTCTCCAGCGCCTACAGCTCTGCACAAAAGTTTGGCCATAGGAGAAATGGTCATGCCCAACTGAGCCTGGTTTCTCTTGAGGTTGTTTTCCTTCACTTTCACAAATTGGTGAAGTTTGTTCCTCGCTGCTGTTACGACTGGCTTGCCTGGTTCGGGACTTGGGTAGCTGCGCATCGATGGATTTGCTCTTCAGTGTTTGGACTCTCAGCAGTGAAAATTAAACCACACTGAACTGAACTAAACTGAACTTCAACTCTGAAATCCAAACTGACAGTTTAATTTACTGTAATCTTCTATGTTAAGCTTCTTTGACACAATCTACATTGTAAAAGCGCTATAGAAATAAAGATGAATTTAATGTTCTGTTTTGTATTTTGTATTTTAGGACCTTGGTGCTTTTGGTTTTGTTTCCATTGTGGTCAAGCATGAACTTAGGTTAAGGACCAACAAACACAACTCAAGCTGTTTTAGTAATTACAAGCAACACCAGTGTGGGTGTTAGGTATATGTAATCTGTCCTATCTTTAGCCTGCCAACATCTAACACCACAAGTGTGAAGAAAAGTTACACTTAACTTGATCACTTGTTATTATAACACTTGCACGTGATGGAAACTTGTAACTCTACTCAAATACTTAACGCAGAATTAACAAAAAGTGAACTGTGAAAAATAACAGTCCATGATTGAAGTAAATCAAAGTTATTCAAATAATTATTTTTCTCCTACTTGTTGTAAAGGAGAGAGAGAGAGAAAACAGAGAGGGAAAGAGAGAGAAAAGAGAGAGAGAAAGAGAGAGTGAGAGAGAGAGAGAGAGAGAGAGAGAGAGAGAGAGAGGTTTAAATCACTTTTATTACAATATACTTCAGCTACACATTTACATAATTATTAAACTTCAGAACATTAAAACAAACTTTAAAAATGAAAACATAGTTCATCCTCAATAATTACACACAAAGCCCCTTTAAGACACCACATTAATTTAAACTTTTCAAGATGCTTCATGACTTTATAATGATTAAAATCTATTAAAACTCTTGATTTAACAGTATTCTTAAATATTACACATATATCATTACACAAGCCAAGATCAATCTTTTTCCTTTCTAGTAGTATAAATTGGAATTTTGGCATGTCCTTAAATAAAATCAAACAAATGGCACTGATGTTTCTGACTTTTTAAATACTTAAATACTTCAATATTTGCTGAGAGAAAAACAGATTGTATCCTTAAAGTCATAATCGAACTAAACAGAAATCATGAAAAACACCTGAATCATATTATTGTCTTGTTCAGATTAAAGCTAATAACTCGATTACTGATGTCCATGTACACATACTCAGTGATGCGCTTGCAAACATGAGCTTTTAAGATATTAAGATGTGAGGTTCTATATCCAAATGCATGCTGGTTTAAGGATTTTTGTACTAAAAACATGACACAAATGCTGGGTGAGAAAATCATTTTGTTTTGTAACATAGAAACTTTTTTTGGTGTGATTTAATTAGATTTTAGATTTACAAGGTGCAGGTCGATGTGTTGCAAAACTAAAATTCTTACCTATATTTTGTGAACATAAACTTTAAAGCTTAAATAATGAACAAAATGCTACAGAATAATCAATATAATGTAACAAAATGACAAGTGTCAAGTTTCTCCTTATACAGAATGTCTGAAAAAAAAAAACATTAATTTTATTCACTAACGACCCTTAGAAAAACAGATTAGCAGTATAATTGTAGCTCATAAAAACATTCTAACCTAAATCACATACAACATTCAACATAACATCACCTTGTAAACGTAGTCAGTGATGCGCTTGCAAACACACACACACACATACACATCTAGATTATTATAAATGAATCATTGTAAATATACTGATTATTATTGTTTATTATTACTGTCTTATCCATAAAAGTTGATTGTTAAATGTACAGTTTATTCTGATTTATTATAATTATTTTATATTTGTATTTTTATTTAATTAAAATAATTTTTTATAATTATTTTATTATTTATTTATTTATTTTTAGTTTTTATTTATTTTAGTTTTTATGTTTGTTTTTTTTTGTTTTTTTTTTTTTTTTGTATGTATTAACTTTATAAATGCTCTGGTAATACATTTGTATCATTTGTCATGCCAATAAAGCAATTATTCCAAGTGTGAACGAGCTCTTTCCGGCAATCTTCCTTCTGCATTCACACAGCGCAGCATTCCGGTAAATTATCAGTAATGTTACAACTTCTCTTTCTGGAAAGTTGCCTGAACGTATTTACCAGTATTTTCAAAAAGGGCCAGTTCACACATACAGACCTTTCCAGAAAATTGCTAGCAATATATTGTTATATATTTACTAGTAATATATTGGGCTATATATTGCTAAGAATCAATTTCCCTTTGGAAAACACGCAGAGTTTTACTTCACTGACCCAACTCGATGTGTTTTTACGGCAATGTGACTAGAGAAAGCTACAGTAAAACACAAGTCAACATTTTAAAGCAGCTATCAATGTACCAGGAGCTTTAACTGGGGTCTGAATGACAGAGGTCAATACAGTAACAAATACACACTTAAAAAGCAGCAAACAATGGCTTTCTTAGCTCATCCATCACCACGGAAAGCTTTGAAGGCTTTCAGTTTGCACATTAACAAGGTAAAAAAAAAACCTGCATGACCACCAGCATCCCATATCCCCCCGGTCACTCAAGCTAGATTTAAGGCTCTCCTTTTATTACAGTGTGTGGTATTTTATGACTATATGCCACAAAAAACCAAAAGCTGCAATGCAAGAAATAAAAAATCCCTAGAACAATGGCTTGTGACCACATTATAACTCTTTCCAGGGTCCAAAGGGCCACTTTGGATGAAGGGTTGCCATTTTTGCTGTCACTGTCCTTCTCTTGGGTGCTCTCTTTCTCTTTTTCCACACACACACACACACACACACACACACACACACACACACACACACACACACACACACACACACACACACACACACACACACACACACACACACACACACACACACATACACTCTCAGGCGTCCAAAGCTGGGTGTTTGTTGTTCCATTCCCCTCAATGTCTCCCTCAGGAGAAGCCCCTCATTTTAATATAAATAGAACGCTTCATCATGCAGTGGCACAAACTTCCCCACGATGCATTGCTCTGACAGAATTACCCATGCTGCATTAGACCGGCAGAAGGGAGAGTGGACATGCCAACGCTTTTAGCCTTGCCAGAGCAAACAAGAATTTTCTAGATTTTGGGATGATCTGACATGTTTGGTCTTGTGAGTCTGGGAGTATAAGGCCGCTGTTGAGCTCAGCTGCCGTGTTGAATTTCAATTGACCATAAAATAGAAGAGATAAAGAACTCTGCTGACCATTTAAAACCGGTTTATGCTCATCATTTGAAATATTCACTTTGTGCAATGCAAAAATGATTTTACAGCTGGTACAAATATCTTCAATTAATTAAGATAATTTTCATAGAAAAACAGTATCAAAATTAAGGTTAAAAGGTAAAAAAAAAAAAACAGAGTATGAGTTAGGGCTGCTCGATTATGGGAAAAATCATAATCATGATTATTTTCGTCATAATTGCAATCATGATTATTCAAAACGATATACAGTTGAAAATTATTAACCCGCCTTTCTTTTTTAAATATTTCCCAAATGATGTTTTACAGAGCAAGGAATTTTTCGCAGTATTTCCTATAATATTTTTTCTTCTGGAGAAAGTCTTATTTGTTTTATTTTGGCTAGAATAAAAGCATGTTTCAATATTTTGAAGCCTATTTTAAGATCAATATTATTAGCCCCCTTATGCAATATATTTTTTGATTGTATGCAGAAGAAACTAATGTTATACAATGACTTGCCTAACTACCCTAATTAAGCCTTTAAATTGCACTTTAGGCTGAATACTAGTATCTTGAAAAATATCTAGTCAAATATTATTTACTGTCATCATAGCAAAGATAAAAGAAATCAGTTATTAGAAATAAGTTATTAAATCTATTATGTTTAGAAATGTGTTGAAAAAAAATCTTCTTTCCGTTAAACAGAAATGGGGGGGAAAGGGTTGCTAATAATTCAAGAGGGCTAACGATTCTGACTTCAACTGTATATACATGTATACAGTTATTTTCCTCCCTGTAATAAGGAAAGGGAAATAAATACAATAGAATAAAAATATAAAACAAACTGTGCTTTAAGCATCTTCACAAGAAAGAAGCTAAAATTATAGCAACAAAAGTCCTTCAGTCAAGAGCAGTGAGTGATTTTTGACCTTTTGTTGTTTGATTAATAATTATAAAAACAGTCGGCAGCAGGAATATTGTGCGCTGTCACTTTAAGAGCAGTACGGTTCTGATTCATGGTTTTACTTTCACATTTTGATTCTCAACTCGTTTGTTTATTACGTAAATGAATATGAATATAAATAATCACTAAACACCGCGTTTTGACACAAATTTGCATGTATTTAACCATTAATGCGCTCACATTAACATGACTTTAGATGTGTGGCCTCTGCTCGTCTCATGAAACAACAGCATGCAATCTCTTTCGCGCTTTTAAAAACATGAATGATTCGAATGTACATCAATGACTGATGTGCATCCCGTGCTGCAAAAGTTACATTACAGTACATGCTATTAGTAATTTTCACGTGAAACTGAGCTTTGCAGAGCAACAAATGTGTACAACTGGAAAGGGGGCAGTGTATGATTCAATAATCATTTTATTTTGATTCATGTTTTTTCATAATCGTTAGAAGCCAAAATTCGAAATCGAAACTGAATTTTAATCTTTTATTTTTCCGACATCATTGGCAGATTATGTATTTGTTTTAATTTCGACAAACTGTTCAGATATTACGACTTACTGTCGTAGATCCATTCATTTCTAAAGCAATTGCATGTTGATTAAGGAATAATTCGCTTTTTGTACTAGAAAACAGGACACAAATGCGAAGTGAGAAAATTGTTTTGTTTTGCAATATTGAAAACTTTTTTTGGTGTGATTTGTGCAAATTTTGATTTACGCTCGATCCAGTGGAGGTCAATCTGACCCAAAACAAAATTCTTACATACATTTTGAAAACATAAACATGGGGTTAAACGTGCAGTAGTTGATCTGCCTAAATGCTAACCGGTTAGCATAATATCTTTCAATTACAATCCTTCCCCTGTCGTCCAAAGTCACGCCTCCTAAAATCGCGAACAAGCACATTAAAGATGACAGAGACCCACTAGATCATGTCATTCGCCAGTTAAAAAACTTTATAGTACTTTATAATATTACAATTCTGAATGAAAACTGTATTATATCCAGCATGTTTTCAGTTATGTAGTTAGCAAGCAAAACTTGTCATCACTTTCTCATCGGTCTCACTCCTTAGTCTAACACTCTCTCACAGGCTTTGTCCCAAAGCAAGTACTGAATGCTTAGTGATTGGCCGGCGGGCTGCAGAAATTACACATATTACTAAGCCATACTTATATGCTATTTCAGAGCGAATATTCAAAGTAGCATGGTAATCAATATAGGGAGCGCGTAACAGGTTGTCCTTGTTCAAAGATGAACCAATGTGAATATAAAACCAACTTTACCTCAGTAAAGCAGGCTAGGCGGAATAGCGCTTTTTACTGATGTTTTGTTGTTAAACTATAAATAAAAATCTACATTACTGATGCTGTAAAAGGTCTCTTATGAAACTGAAAATTGTCACATCGATCGTTCGCCAGAAGATTTCAGTGGCTGAACAACACTTCTGTGCATTTAACCCATTCATAACAAAACACAATCTACATAAGCTTTGCGTGACTAAAATACTTTTTAAACATAACATTACCTGTCTAAAAGAAATCAGGCATAGTGTCATCCTTCCTCTAGGGTGCAAAAGTAACTCCAACAAAATTAATTCAGAATTTTGAAAAGTTTTGATTCAGCATTTGTTTTTAGCACTGTCACTCGTGTCCAAGTAACCACGGCCAACGTAAACGCGCATCAGTGGATCTGCCTGAACAGAGATGCGCAGTTGTTCAAATTTACATTTGCTGACAGACAGTTTGGGCTACTTATCAGAATTATCGGAATTGTCAGCCTGACAAATTTGGAAGAACATTTTTATTTAATGCTTTACCCAGAATATAAAAATACATATAAATACATTTAGATCATTTGCTTTGATCATTACTATTGGAATGTGAAGAGACTTTCAACCAGCACAACAAAATTTTTTCTGAAGACGATTACCTACTGCACCTTTAAAGCTGAAACTAATTTATAGCCAAGATGTCAAAAAGATGCCAAAACTTTAAAATGTTCTTAAAAATAACAAAAACAACTTTATAGCTTAAACAATGAACAACATGCTACAGAAAATGACAATGTCAGATTTCTGCTTGCACAAAAAGTCTGAAAAAAACTGCCCTCATTCATTTTATTCACTAACGACAGACAAGTCAATGTCAGAAACCCTTAGAAAAACAGATTAGCAGTATAATTGGAGCTCATAAAAACATTCTAACCTAAATCACATCCAACATTCAGCAAAACATCACATTTTCCTCAAACTAATGCCAGACTTTTCCTGAAGACCCCTCTTTAAAAAAAAATGACAGGCAAGCCGTGCCAATCAACATTGTGACACTTTGAGTTAATATAGAATCCACAATATTCCTTTAAGTTAAGACATTAGAGACATAAAAACTACATTTTGAGATTGAGCTTTTCTTAAACTGTTTATTTTTTCAGTCTAATGTACATTGGACATCCAAAAAACTGTTTTTTAGGTGTTTACTTTCACACACAATAATTTCCTTCTGTATATTTCCTTTACAGCGCATATATTTAATTTATGTTTTCTAAAAGTGAGTTTTCTCTGTAAAGCTCCGCTTCAGAGGCACATACACCAAACTTCAAAGTTTTACATTCTAAAAGATTTCAGATTTTTAAGAATGGGAATGTAATTAAAGTAGCACATAGTAAATTAGATAAGCCTAATATATTAATACTAAACATAATTTAGAAAAATCTGAAATTATTAAGGTAATCAATCAACTGTCAAAGTATGATACCTTATTTTTATTTTCTTGTTTGTTTGATTGAGTTAGTTTTATTTTGTTTTATTCTGTTTGTTTTATTCAGTTACTTTATTCAGCATTATTTTGTGTTATTTAGTTCAGCTGTTTTTAGTTTAGTTTTATTCATGTCTATAATCTGACGGGTTTCTACGAACTGTCAAAGTACACTTACTGGCCACTTTATTAGGTACACCTGTCCAACTGCTTGTTAGCTCAAATTTCTAATCAGCCAATCACATGGCAGCAACACAATGCATTTAGGCATGTAGACATGGTCAAGATGATCTGCTGCAGTTCAAACCAAGCATCACAATGGGGAAGAGAAGTGATTTAAGTGACTCTGAATGTGACATGGTTGTTGGTGCCAGACGGGCTGGTCTGAGTATTTCAGAAACTGCTGATCTACTGGAATTTTCACACACAACCATCTCTAGGGTTCACAGAGAATGGTCCGAAAGAGAGAAAATATCCAGTGAGCGGGAGTTCTGTGAGCACAAATGCTTTGTTGATGCCAGAGGTCAGAGGAGAATGGCCATAATGGTTAGAGCTGATAGAAAGACAACAGTAACTCAAATAACCGCTTGTTACAACCGAGGTACGCAGAAGAGCATCTCTGAATGCACAACACGTCCAACCTTGAGGCAGATGGGCTACAGCAGCAGAAGACCACACTGGGTGCCACTCCTGTCAGCTAAAAACAGGAAACTGAGGCTACAATTTGCACAGACTCACTAAAATTGGACAAAAGAATATTAGAAAAACATTGCCTGGTTTGATGAGTCTTAATTTCTGTTGCGACATTCGGATAATAGGGTTGGAATTTGGCATCAAAAACATGAAAGCATGAATCCATCCTGCCTTGTATCAACGGTTCAGGCTGGTGGTGGTGGTGAAATGATGTGGGGGATACGCTTTGGGCCCATTAGTACCAATTGAGCATTGTGCCACAGCCTACCTTGTTAAATCTATGGCAAAAGGGGGTCCAACCCGGTACTAGTAAGGTGTACCTAATAAAGTGGTCGATGAGTGTATGATGATAACTGTTTTTTTTTTGTCAGTTTTATTTTGATGTTTTTATTCATGTCTATAATCTGAAGGATTTCAGATTTTTCTGCAAGAAATGTATGCAAATATGCACATATTTAATGGCGCTTGCCTCAACATTTTAGAAAATAATGTAATACAAGACAAAAGTGAAATTATTATATTCAATCAACTGTCAAAGTATGGTGATAACTGTTAGATTTTTTGGTTTATTTGTTTTATTATTATTATTATTATTTCATTTATCTGGTTAGTTTTACTCAGTTTTTTTGGCATGCCTATACCTCTAGATTTATGCTAGAAATGTAAGCAAATCCAGCCTGATCTCACAAGGAAACGTAAGAATTTTAAGATTTGTCAGTTTAGTGGCTAATTCATACGAGTTCAGTCGTTCAAAAATGTAAGATTTTAAAAAAGAAGGTGTGGCACCCAACCCCACCCCTAACCCCAACCGTCATTGGGTGATGAGCAAATCATACAAAATTGTATGAATTAGATCGTACAAATTCATACAAATTAGCCACTAAATCAAAAAGTTACGAATTGCCGTGAGATTGCGTTGGCAAATCAGCACATATTTAATTGGACATGTCTTAACATTTTAGAAAATCCACAATACAAAACAAAAGTGAACTTATTAAAGTAATCAATTAACTGTCAAACTATGTTGATAACTGTTCATCCAGTTCACCTCTTGCCTCAAGCTCGACACAATCAGATGTGCCCAGCTGTGTCAGAAACACAAAGGGAATCACTTCTGCTCAACTTCTTGCATTTTCTCTGTCCAGGATTTCAAGCGAGCTTCTCTGTGGGACTACAAAGCTCTCACACTAGGGAAAAACTGAATGAAAAAAAAGTGAAGGTGGAGAAAGACAGCAAAGAGATGCTGATAGGACCAGCTCGACTCGCTCTCCGTGCCCTCAGGCTCCAGACCCCGATACCCCACAGCGTCCCACAACCGCTCATTTGTGGCTTCATTAACTGTGCTTCAACTAATTGCGCGTTATGTGGAAGGTGGATCCACGGTGGCTAACAAGAAAGCACTAGAGGTCTTCATTTAGCCATCAAACCGCCGTCCCTGGAGACGAACTCACATACAGCTGTCCTTCAGCACATCTGCCAATCAACACATCAAACCCCAGTCAATTCATCTCCCTCTCCTGCTTAGAAATGAGAGGGAATTAGAGAGAGACGGAGAGAGAGAGAGAAACACAGCAGTGAATACTGAGCGCAAGATTTAGCTGGCCTGGCAAGCACTCTGGATTTAGCAGGATATTTATTCTTTTATATCCAGACAAAAGAGATTGCACATGCTCTCTCCTCCTTCAGTCGCTGTATGCTGAGCCTCGGCGAAGGGAACCAGAGAGAATATAATGAGACTCCATCAAGGCTATCAGGTGTAAGATCACATCACATCAAAGCTGGATCAAACACCGCCTGCCGAGATATATTTGGACATATGTTAAGAGAATGATCAAATTCCACCGCTTAAAGAGCACATTTGCCAAGCTACAAACAACATGTTGGTTCATTTGCGCATACTGTAGGTTTGCCGTTTTGTTGGTGTTTTGCAAAAATCAACACTACATGAAGCAATTTTTTCATATTTAATAGGGAGTATATGTATTTAATAAAAGCATTAAAAGCTAGTTTAATGAAATGAGATCCTTTTTAGAACTGATTACAATCACTTACTGTAAATTCAATTCAGTTCAAGCTTATTTGTATAGCACTTTTCACAATAATTGTTGTTCCAAAGGAGCTTTACAAAAGGTGAATGTTATTACATTGTAATCAAAATCAGAAAGTTATGGTGTTGTGTATAGGGTGGACAGTATATACAGTGCTCAGCATAACTGAGTACACCTGATTTTGAAAATGAATATTTTTATCAATTTCTCAGTGAATATAGTCAATGTATTTTGGTGCATTTAAACAAAACAGATTTATTAAACAGATATATTTATTAAAATTATATGTTAGTCACCAAACATATTTAAAAATTTAAGGATATTACAATTAAATTCGAGCAAAATGTTGCAAAAAAAAATTACAACCTACAAAATGTTAACATTTATTACATTTATTGTTAACTATTTATTACTAAAAATTACATGTAATTTAAAATATATTTATATTTAATTTTTCTTTTTCACAATTTTTTAAAATTTGTTTTAATTTTTTTTATAACATATACATTTGTGTGTACTAGTTTTTGGACCATTATCTTAAGTTATTTTGTTAGATAAGCTCCAGATTTGGCTTCATTACTGATTAATCTAATGTATATGCACACATTTAATATTGTATAGCTTCCTATTAAAAATATGAATTTAAAAGATAGATTTGTGAGGGGTGTACTTATATATTCTGAGCATTGTACCTAGTTAACCTGCAGTAAATGTGCTCCTTCATGTACTTATTCAAAATAAATCCATAAGAAAAATATGCCCTTGAAACTAGGGCTGCATGATATTGGAAGAATTTGACACTGCAATATTTTGCTATTCTGCAATTTTATTATTGCAATATAAATGCAATTTGAGCAGATGGCTTAAGTAGCACTATTCAGAAAACATTCATTAATTTTAGATTGATTGTATGTTTCTGTAGGGGATTGATTAAAAAAAAATGCATTTAAATATAATAAACCATTTACAAGCATAGGTGAATACAAGAATATGAGCAAAAGAAACCTATCACGATTTTCTTGAACAGTATTGCGATTTTGACACACACAGAAGTTTTACAGTTTTGAAGGATAACAATTTGATCTTTATCAAAAACCTGTAACATGTCTAAAACAGACATAAGTAACAAAAATCACCTAGTAAAGGTGTAACAAATTGTCTTTAAAATAGACCTTTCATTTCAGGCATTTCAGTAGACTAATTATCTTAGACAAACACAGGACACCCAAACATCAAATGCTTTTTTATTTTCTCCATAAATAAAACTTGTATCAGAGCTGCAGCAATGTTTTGTTAGTTTGTCATTGTCTGAGAAAATGGTTTGTGATCGTCTAGCAACGACAAACAACAAAGAAGCTCGAACGCAAAACGCATTGAAAATGTTGAATAAAGCGATGCACTCTCGCTTTTCACATGCTTGATATGTGACTGACACAAAGTATGTCCCACACCACAGATGTTAACTTTTTTGGGCACCAAGTCCTCCTGTGCTGAACTCATCACCCCTGCATCACCTATGCAGGCTATTTGTCATTAAACTCAGTCTCCTGTTGTCGCACTTTGTTTAGGCGCGTGTGTTATGATTGATTCAAATAGCATACTGCGGGAGAAGTATCAGTCGGAACTGGAGCGCACAAAAAAAAATGTACTGTAAAGTGATTTAAAAATCGCGCACACTGAAAAAATTATTCAAAGATGATTCCTTGGATTTACTAAAAATAATTAAGGTAAGTGGCTGTTAATTTATTTGGGGATGAATTTAAACAAAAAAAATTGTTGAAAATATCTACATTTAATTTATTTGTTTAAATTTAACCCATTTAAATTGTTTGCAACAATTTTGCAGAAATAATATTTTTCACTGTTCAAATGTTTTGATAGGAGCTTTACAAAAAGGTGAATGTTATTACATTGTAATCAAAATCAGAAAGTTAAGGTGTTGTGTATAGGGTGGACAGTATACAGTATACCTAGTTAACCTGCAGTAAATGTGTTCCTTCATGCACTTATTCAAAAAAAATCCACAGGGAAAAAAATGCTCTTGAAATTAGGGCTGCACAATACTGGAAGAATCTGACACTGCAATATTTTGTTCTTCTGCAATTTATATTGCAATATGAATACAATTTAACCAGATGGCTTAAGTAGCACTGTTAAGAATAATTAATTAACTTTAGATTGACTTGTATGATTCTGTAGAGAAGTGAATTTTTAAAAAATGCATTAAAATATAGTAAACCAATTACAAACATAGGTGAATACAAGAGATAAAAGTGAAATAAATAGTGCTTTATGGTTTTCTGCACTCAAAAAATGTTTTTTGCTGCTTGTTTAAACTACTTATTTAAAATGAGTTGAAACAAAACAAATCGTAAGTTTTTTTTGGGACAACTTGTGTTTAATTCACTTAAATTCGTAAAAGCAATTAAGTTAACTTAATCGATTAGTGTTGGGGCAACATGAAGGTATTGTGTTTACATTTTTTGTTTAAATTCAGCCCAAACAAATTAACACCCACTTACCTTAAAAAAAGAATCATCTTTGAATCCTTTTTTTCAGTTTTTCAGAATTAATTGCACAGCCCTACTAAACAGTCCTAATTGTATAACCAATTCAACAAAATTCATGTGTCCTGAACTGCGGCTCCAGGTCAACTATAATCCAGACTCATTCATTCATTCATTAATTTTCTTTTCGGCTTAGTCCCTTTATTAATCTGGGGTCGCCACAGCGGAATGAACTGCCAACTTATCCAGCATATGTTTTTCGCAGCGGATGCCCTTCCAGCTGCAACCCATCACTGGGAAACATACACTCTCATTCACACACATACACTACGGACATTTTAGCTTACCCAATTCACCTGTACCGCATGTCTTTGGACTTGTGGCGGAAACCAGAGTACCCAGAGGAAACCCACGCGAACGCGGGGAGAACATGCAAACTCCACACATAAACGCAAGCTGACCCAGCTGAGGCTCGAACCAGCGACCTTCTTGCTGTGAGGCAACAGCACTACCTACTGCATCACAGCGTCACCATAATCCAGACTCAATATTGCATATCCTGCGATGTGACTATTGTAAATGTGCATATTAGGATATTCTGAAACGATACATTGTGCAGCCCTACTTAAAACCAACTACATCATTCCAAAAACTTGTAGCATAAAATTGTAAATAAAATTGTAATAAACCTTATATTTAGAGGTAGAATAACTAAAGTAGTATTGCTGTAAAGCGCTTTGTTACAACTTCAAAAATCGACTTCAAATACTACAGAAATCAATAATATAAAAAAAGAGAAAAGTAGAAGCTTGTTTTCCGTGCTTTTCAGAGGCGATTCGTCCTAACCACATTTCATTCATCCCCACAGCAGACGGAAGCCCCATTTAAACACTGTTCTAATAACCTCTCCCAAATGGCATAATGAAGATTCACGCTAACAATGTATCGGGTCACATTCACGCTGATCAATACTATGGTACAAAACGCTCAATAAACATATGCGTGAATTGATTTCATCAGGCTATTACCATATAAAGCAACCTGGTAAATATGCAGATGATTGCTGGTGAACCACTGTTGGTACAAGACACGTTATAAGGGAGTGTGGAAAACAAATGATGATGAAAATGGATCTAAAAGGGTTTTGCTTTGTTCTGATGATCCCCTTTAGACTTTCTATGGACTGTAAGCAAGCAACTACACGTTTCTCATACTAACTCTTATTTAAAAACTAGTGGACTATTAGTAGACTGCTAGGGTAGGGTTAATGCAATAAATTGAGATGCCACTGTCAGCTTGAGATATGAAAGTAAAGCTCATGTGACAAATAAGAACTCAAATATGAACATCATTGGTTGTTAAGCATCAAGCAAGCATGCTAACTCAAAAAACTAATTTGAATGCTGTAAACCTTCACTCAAAAACAATATTTTTGCTGCTTGTTCAAACTACTTTGAGCTGAATCAACACAATTCTTGAGTTTGTTTGGGACAAGTTCATTGTAATGTTCAATCTACTTAAATTTGTTATGTTATTATGTTAACATATTATGTTAATATAATCTATTTGTGTTGGAACAACACAAAGGAATTGTGTGGAACCCAGCATTTTTTACAGTGTTGTTTGACGTTCAGTGTTTACATGTGAATATAAAAAAATATCCCATAAAGCTGCTGATAATGTCTTTTCAGAAGGCTTGGATTAAACTAGATTCACATGGATAAATTTTTTGGTTTTCTTTATTAATGTTTAGAAGAGTTTGAAGATTTTTGATAAAACAAACATTCAGTGCAGATGCAGAATCAAAACAATTCTTTGTTTGTGTTCTGATAAGGACTAACTTTATTTAAGATTAAGTAAACGATGACCGAAGTGTAATTTTAGTCTGCTTATATTAATAATGACCAGTAGTTGAAATGGACAGTAGCAACATATGCAATAAACTAAAGAACAAATGTCCTATAAAGTATTGACTGAAATGTAATAAAATTATTTAAAGTCATATTAATACACACATACACACACACACACATCTACATAGGGCAGCATAATATTAGAAATCTAATATTGCGATATTTTATTTTTTCTGAGATAAATATTGTGATACAAGATAGTTTGAATAGCACTATTTTCTGGGGAGTCTAACAGTGTTCAGGTAGAGAAATTGAATAATCACAATGCAAAAAATGCTTTCATTTGTCTCGTTTCTAGTCCATACTAGTAAAAATATTGTTTTGTTTTCAACTTCAGAAGAATTAAGGCAAAATGAAGTTAAGTAAAATAATCTTGTTTTTGCTTTGAAATGTAGATATTTGGACTAGAATCAAGAAAAATTTGTATTTTTTTGCATAATAAATCAAATAAATTCTATATAAATACAGTAATTAAACATTAAACATACAGTAATTCTGTAGCTCCCGGTCAACTAATCCAGACTCAATATTGCAATCTTGCGATGTGACTATTGCAATATCAATGCTGAAATGATATATTGTGCAGCCCTACTTATCTTTTTGGGGACTTCCTATAGATTTAATGTTTTTTTTTATATACTGTACAGACTAAATATTCTTTTCACTACCCCTAAGCTCAAGCCTTACAGGACACAATCTGAATTTTTATATTTTCAAAACAAAGTTCAACACTAAGGATTTGTTCTACTGTCTCGATTGGGCCAGTGGTTCATGATTTTTACTTTCCCTGACAAAATTTTTACTGGCCTACCAAAAAAAAAAGTTAATAGCCATTTCTTAGCCACGTATTTTAAATAATGTGTCTCACACGCTGGCTCTGGTCCTTCAAGCAGTCCTTATTATTGAGCCCTGCAAATTACTTAATTCTGTATGATTTATTAGTTATTTTCCTCAGAGGGACTAAATAAAGTCACTACATGGACCAAATGTATTGGTATTGCAACGCAATCTCATGGCAATTTGTAACTTTTTGATTTAGTGGCTAATTTGTATGAATTTGTATGATCTAATTCGTACAATTTAGTACGATTTGCTCATCACCCAATGATGGTTGGGTTTAGGGGTGGGGTTGGGTGCCACACCTCCTTTTTAAAATGGTACATTTTCATACAACTGAACTAAAATACTTACGTTTTCTCATGAGATCAGGCTGGGTATTGCTATACTTGAGAGGACATTTGTACAAGTAGTGTTTAACAAGTATTTGTTACGATTTAAAATCAGGGTTATTCCAACAAATGTTAACTTCATAACCCTTTTGATGTTGAAACATTAGCATTGTGTTGTCTAAAAACATTCTAAATGAGTCTGGAAATGTGGCACCTTTTTGTTATTTTATACAACAAAACAAAACAAAAATATCTAGATTTTTTTTTTATTATTACAAATTTGAATCATGGCATCTTCAAATACAAAATGCACGACTGAAATACCAGTATCAACTCTAAGTGCTAATAAGCGGGATGACAGCGAGCGAACAAAGAGCTCAGCACCTTCTCTTTTTTGAAACCTTGGAAAGATGGCCGTCGAGCTGGAGTCCGGCCAAGCGCGCTCCATCCTGGAGCTCTCGGAGCAAAGCCATGCAGATTTCTCCAGCTTAATCCCCCTGCAATGACACCGGAGCCCTGGGATATGATACTGAATCCCCGATCTCTCGCTTGAACTCGTTCTCGCTCTCTAACAAGTTGAGCTGTTTTCCATGTGGACCCCAATGGCACTCGGTGCTCGACAATACATGATCCTTCCCCATGTGCCCCGCTCAAATCACAGCCCGTGGCCACTGTATAGACACATGATCTCTGCTTTCCACGCAGCTTTGCCCAGACACCACAAAATAAGCACTGTACGTCTCTCTCCATCTCTGCTGCAGCTCCTCAAACAAGTAACGTACAGTGTGTTGATATTGAGATGCTTTCATCCACTTCTTTACACATAAAAAAGAGCTTTTACAGCAGCTGTGGAGCTGTATGTACACTAAGAGTCCCAGACTAAAGTTCTTCCTCCCACGCCCGAAACAATCAATTTATTATTATTATTATTATTATTATTATATAACGCACATAAAAATAAAATAAAATAAAAAATATTATTATTCAATTACTTTAAACTTTTCAACTATTTTATTATTATTTAAATATTAATTATCTAAATATTATTCAAAACATATCTGACAAGTGAGCCAAAAGCAAAAGCCCACACAAATAAAATAAAATAAAACCAAAAAAATAAAATATTAGTAGTAGTAATAGTAGTATTAAAAAAAAAGATTTATTAATCAACTATTAATTATAGAAATATTGTTAAAAACATCTCACAAGTGAGCACTTAAAAGAAAAGCAAAATCAAAAATAAAAATACAATAAAATATTATTATTAAATTAAAACATTTTTACATTATATAAATATGAATTATATAAATATCATTTAAAATATATTTCACACGTGAGCAATTAAAAGAAAAGCAAAATCAAAAATAAAAATACAATAAAATATTATGATTAAATTAAAACATTTTTTTACATTATTTAAATATTAATTATATAAATATTATTTTAAATATATTTCACAAGTGAGCAATTAAAAGAAAAGCAAAATCAAAAATAAAAATACAATAAAATATTATTATTAAATTAAAACATTTTTTTCATTATTTAAATATTAATTATATAAATATTATTTAAAATATATTTCACAAGTGAGCAATTAAAAGAAAAGCAAAATCACACATAAATAAAAAATACATTAAAATATCATTATTAAATTAAAACAATTTTAAAATATTATTTAAATATTAATTATATAAATATTATTTAAATATATATTTCACAAGTGGACCATTAAAAGAAAAACAAAAGCACACATAAATAAAATTAAATATAAGTAGTAGTATAAATTAAAACTATTTTTAAAATTAAAAAATATGAATTAATTAAATATTATTAAAAACATCTCACAATTTACAGTATTTAAATATTAATTATATAAATATTATTTAAAACATATCTCACAAGTGAGCAACTAAAAGAAAAGCAAAATCACACATAAATAAAAATTATAATTAAATTAAAACTATTTTTAATTTTAATAAAAAATTTACTGTATAACAATTAAAATCAAAATAACACATAAATAAAAATTAAATAAAACATTATAATTAAACTAAAACTTTTTTTTAATATTAATGAAGTATTAATTATATAAAAATGATCAAAAACATTTCCCAAGTGAGCAAAATCAGACATACATAAAAATTTAATTATAAATCAAAATAAATCAAATTAAATAAAGTTATCGACACATGATATATGGATCGCCAACTGACAGCATTTTCCCACACCGACACTACAAAACAAGCTCTGTACTTCTTTCTCCATCTCAATCACAGCCCCTCAAACAATTAGCGTGCAGTGTGTGATATTGAGATGTTTTCATTCATTTCTTCCAGCCCTCCACAAGCACACACACACACAAAAGAGCTTTTCCTGCAACTGCGGAGACAGCAGGCCACTAAGCGCGCTTTAAGACTGGTCCCAGTCAAACGGCCTTCTCCCTTTTTAAGTGATCATCCTTGTATCATAACAGATTAAGGGCTGCAGCGTGGCTGGATTAGGCCTAAGCTAACCTTTATCCGGCCCCATCCTCACCTGAAACTTACAAGAGCGAGGAGTCAATCGCCCTGTCCTGATTTACAATGACACTGAGCCCTACTCTGGGCCCCTCATTATTCGGATTAAGAGAAACACTTTTGAGTAATTATTTTCACGTCGGATAAACATTAAGCTTCCACCGGATTTAGACGAGCTCTAGTCCAACACCAGGCGAAGGAAGGGCGATATAAACGTGCTTATCATGCGCTGTGGGTGCGCTGTGTATTATGGGCGATCGCTAACAAACAGAGAAGAGAGATGGAGATAGCAGAAATGACCGCTCATGGACTTAAATACGGGGGATTAGGGAGTGTGTACACAAATTATGGATCTTAAAATGCTTGGCTAAGCACAGAGAGTGGAGTTCTGTTTTAGGTTTTGGGTAAATGCAATAGCAGAGGAATTTTGTATTGCTTTGGTGTTTTTCATTTACATTCTGTTAATATTTGATAATCAAGCTTATTTCTGAAAATTATTATAGGTTAATACAAATGCTTGTAACCAAAAAAAAACAAAAAAACAAAATCACAATATCATGTTTTGTCTGTGAATTACCTTAAATTAAAATAATTAGATATGATTCTACATATTAACATGATAATGGCTGGAAAAAAAAACTAATATTTTTTTTTTAACATAGAATGATCACCATTTTTTTAATTTTATTTATTTGCATTATTATTGTTATTATTATTATTATTATTATTATTAGTAGTAGTAGTAGTAGTAGTAGTAGTATATATATATTACTAAAGTTGTCTCTTGTTTTATTTATTTGTTTATTTGCATTATTATTGTTATTAGTAGTAGTAGTAGAAGCAGTAGTATATTTATTATTGCTTAAGTTGTATCTTGTTTTATTTAATTGTTTATTTGCATTATTGTTATTATTATTAGTAGTAGTAGCAGTAGTAGCAGTAGTATATTTATTAGTACTTAAGTTGTATTTTGTTTTATTTATTTGTTTATTTGCATTATTATTTATTTGCATTATTATTGCTATTATTAGTAGTAGTAGTAGTAGTAGTAGCAGCAGCAGCAGCAGTATATTTATTATTACTTAAGTTGTTGCTTGTTTTATTTATTTGTTTATTTGCGTTATTATTTATTTGCATTAATATTGTTCTTATTATTTGTAATAGTTGTTGTAGTAGTAGTAGCAGTAGTATATTTTTTATTACTTAAGTTGTATCTTGTTTTATTTATTGATTGATTGATTGATTGATTGATTGATTGATTGATTGATTGATTGATTGATCGATTGCAGCAGCTAGCTCTCTGCAAGTCTCACATGGTCGCCCACAGAAGCTAAGCAGGGCTGCACCCGGTCAGTACCTGGATGGGAGACTACATGGGAAAGCTAGGTTGCTGCCGGAAGTGGTGTTAATGAGACCAGCAGGGGGCACTCAACCTGTGGTCTGTGTGGGTCTTAATGCCCCAGTATATATCGTCTTTTGGATGAGACGTTAAACCGAGGTCCTGACTCTCTGTGGTTGTTAAAAATCCCAGGATGTCCTTCGAAAAAGCGTAGGGGTTTAATCCCAGCATCCTAGCCAAATTTGCCCACTGGTCTCTGTCCATCATGGCCTCCTAACCATCCCCATATCATAATTGGCTTCATCACTCTGTCTCCTTTCCACCAATCTGCTGGTGTATGGTATGCGGTCTGGTGCAATATGGCTGCTGCACACTGGTGGTGGATGAAGAGATTCCCCCCAATGTGTAAAGTGCATTGAGTGTCTAGAAAAGCACTATATAAATGTAAAGAATTAATATAATTTTTTTATTTGCATTATTATTGTTATTATTAGTATATTAATTATACAGTTGTGTCTTGTTTTACTATTCAACAACACCCATTCTTTTTCTTTTGAATAACTTTTAATGCTGTAAATAATGTTCAGTTTCTTGCATTATATTAATCACCAAGCACCACACTTTCTGCAAAAGCCTGTTTTTTTTTTTTTTTTTTCTACTGACAAACATTATTATTGCTATTATTATTAGAAATAGTTGTAGTAGTAGTAGTAGTAGCAATAGTATATTTATTATTACTTAAGTTGCATCTTGTTTTAGGACGCCAAGCTAGCCATTAAAATAAAACAATGTGATTTAAAAAAAAAAAAAACAACAACACAAAGACAAAAAGCCAAAACTAAAAATAATATTATTTATTTATTTATTAAAAATATATGATTTAAAATATAACATAACAAAAAATAAAACAAAGGCAAAGGCAAAAGCAGAGACAGGCAAAAATATAAAATAAAATAAAAAATTATTCAAATAAAATAAGATAAAACAAAATAAAATAAAATAGAAAGGTCACATACTTAAATGAAAATAAAATAAAACAAAATAAAATAAAAATATTTACAATAGAAAGGTCACATACTTAAATGAAAATAATTTAAGCCAACTCAGTTCAATAACGCGTCTTCACTTCTGTCGCTTGATTTTTGACTCTTTTACCTTTGCAAATACAAAGGTGTGTGACACAGTGCAAGTTTGTTTTTCTTATCAAAAGAGAAGGGTGGGAAAAGCGCTGGCTCAGCCTGTGTTTGATTTCATATATTATTTCAATCATACACAATTACGGGGCGAGATCACATCAGAGGGCCCAATTGAGGCCCAGATAACCTTTTAAGGAGAGAATTCCCTCAGAGAGCTGACCTCTAACCCTAATGCTGACGGCAATCTCCAGCTATACTGCTCAGTTAAAGAGACAGAGGTCAAACACACATACACACACACACACAGAAATCCTCCATCTCTAAATCTCTCCCAAGCAACAAACACTTGATTCGGTACTAGAACAGTGTGTTTATGTCTAATGTGGCAAAATTGAGGTTATTTTCTTTGCTAACCTGTAATGAGTGAATTGCTGTAATGTAGGGTAATGAGTATGTGCAACACAATATCATCATCCACAGAGAGCCACTCCTTCACATCTCGGTAGAGCTTAGTCAGCTTAAACACAACAGAGTTACTATGGTATGCACTGTTAAAAGCTCTAGATCAACTTTCATTACTATTTTATTGATTTTTTTGTTTTGTTTTAAAAAATGTGTCAGCTTAACATGTATGTTTTTGTATCACTCACAGCCTCGATTTCACTGAATTACAAAATTAAATTAATTCATATATTAAATATGCACTGTAGTGTTTTGCGCTGCGCAGTTTTTTTCTGTTGTTGTTAAAGGAAGCACCGTGTTTTTAAAACATGATAGGTTATGGTTTTAAACTCAGCGCTGAGTGCTCGACATTCTTTAAATCTCCAACAGTTGGAAAAGCTTTTATACTTCAATATTTTTATTGTGTTTTTTCCTGATAATATTCAAACATGAAAATGTATCTGAAAAATAGAAGTACAGCTCAGCAAAGAAGAGTAAATAGAGTAGATAATCAAATATAGAGCAACAACAAAAGCAAGAAAACTGTAGAACTCTCAAATCAAACCTAAACTCTTCTACCCCCTTCTAAGCATCATCCCATCATCCTGCATCTCAAAAAAAAAAAAAAACACTTTGGTGGACACTCGTCCTAAAACAGCTTTGTAATAGTTAAATAAAACTAAAACCATACAACTAAAATCATTTTAGTTACTTCCAAATTTATCCAAACTATTTTTTTAAATATACAAACTACAGTATATACTGTTGAAGTAAGAATTATTAGCCCTCCTCTTTAATTTTAATTCTTTTATAAATTTTTCCCCAATTTCTGTTTAACTGAGAGATTTTTTTCAGCACATTTTTCAGCACATAATAGTTTTAATAACTCATTTCTAATAACTGATTTCTTTTATCAGCTATGATGACAGTCAATAATATTTTACTAGTTATTTTTCAAGATACAAGGCTTAACTAGGTTAACTAGGCTAACTAGGTAAGGGTAATTATGCAAGTCATTGTATAACGATGGTTTGTTCTGTGGACAATCTGGCTCATAATTGCTTAATAATATTGACCTTAAAATTGTTTTTAAAAATAAAAACTGCCTTTATCCTGGCCGAAAAAAATAAAATAAGACTTTCTCCAGAAGAAAAAATATTATCGGAAATGTTATGAAAATTTCCTTGCTCTGTTAAATGTCATTTGGGAAATATCTGAAACAAAATTTACAGGAGGGCAAATAATTCTGACTTCAACTGTACATAGCAGTCAACATTGGAATCAGAATCAGAAAGAGCTTTATTGCCAGGTATGTTCACACATACAAGGAATTTGTTTTCTTGGATTAAAACTTTTCATCAAAGGTGTCCCTAAATGATTCAACAACACCCATTCTTTACTTAGGGCATTACAAGGACCACCGTTTCTGCAAATGTTTTTAAATTCTCTACTGACTTACAAAACTTGCTCATATTCTGCCTATATGGTTGAGTAAATTAACAATGTTTCATTTTTAGGTAAATTACTCCTTTAAATGTCCAGCTATGGGAACAATTAGAGCGTTGCAGTTGAGCAAATTATGGATAATTTTCATTTTTGAATGAACTGTTCCTTTAAGAGACCACATGAAATTTAATTCATTTTTCCTTCGTCTTAGTCCCTTTATTTATCAAAAGTCCCCACAGCGGTATGAACCGCCAACTTATTCAGCAAATGTTTTACAAAGCGGATGCCCTTTCAGCTGCAACCCTGCACAGGGAAACACCCATACACACTCATTCACACACATAGACTACGGCCAATTTAGCTTATTCAATTTACCTATAGCGCATGTCTTTGGACGGTGGGGGAAACCAGAGCACCGGTTTCTCCAAACAGAAATGCCAACTGACCCAGCCGAGGCAGTGACGTTCTTTTAGTGAGGCAACAGTTCTAACCACTCCGCGACCGTGCCACCCCACATGAAATTTTCACAGGATATATTAGGTATACATTTGAATACACATTTTTATTGTCTTGATCTGAAAAAATGTATTCCAAATTTCATATCAAAATGTTGTTATACAAAACATTTTTTTTTTAATTCAGAAATGACAACTACTCAAACAATGATTTCATATACTGTGATTGCATCAAGGTTAAAAAACATTAAGGTTATTCCACCAAATGTTACATAATTTGTATTCATTCATTCATTCATTCATTTTCTCTCTTTGGCTTAGTCCCTTTATTAATCAGGGGTCGCCACAGCGGAATTAACTGCCAACTTATCTAGCATATGTTTTAGGCAGCGGATGCCCTTCCAGCTGCAACCCATTTCTGGGAAACACCCATACACTCTCGCATTCACACACATACACTACGGATAATTTTAGCTTACCCAATTCACCTATACAACATGTCTTTAGTCATGTAGAGGAAACCGGAGCACCCGGAGGAAAACCCACACAAACACGGTGAGGACATGCAAACTTAGGGCTGTCAAAATTAATCGTTTCTTTGGTGCACCGCGATGCAGATGGGGACAATTCGATATTGGTTCTGTAATAGATCATAACCAGTTATTACGCACTGACGTCATTTATATATATTTACGGGGTCCCTCAAGGATCAGTTTTAGGCCCTTTGCTTTTTACAATATACATGCTTCCCCTGGGGGACATTATTAGAAAACACGGGATAAGCTTTCACTGCTATGCAGACGATACTCAATTATACATTTCAACTAAACCTGATGAGATGTCTGAACTGTCTTAGCTAACTGAGTGTATTAAAGATGTTAAAGACTGGATGACAAACTATTTTCTTCCCTTAAACTCAGACAAAACAGAATTATTACATATCGGGCCTAAATCCTGTACACAGCAGATCTCACAACTTGACCTGCAATTAGAGGGATACAAAGTTAGCGTTACAGTAGCTCTACTATAAAAGACCTGGGTGTCATATTAGACAGCAATTTAACTTTTGAAAATCATATATCCCATGTCACAAAAACTGCCTTCTTCCATCTGAGAAATATCGCTAAATTGCGAAGTATGCTATCCATATCAGATGCAGAAAAACTAGTTCATGCTTTCATGACTTCCAGGCTGGACTACTGTAATGCTCTGCTTGCTGGTTGCCCAGCATCCTCTATTAACAAACTCCAGCTAGTGCAAAATGCAGCTGCCAGAGTGCTTACCAGGTCTAGGAAATATGATCATATCACCCCAATTTTATCCTCCTTACACTGGCTGCCTGTTAAGTTTCACATTGAATATAAAATATTGCTTCTTACCTATAAAGCCTTAACCTTCCACGTGAAGCTGCTTTGACACAATCTACATTGTATAAGCGCTATACAAATAAAGATGAATTGAATTGAATTTAATTTAATTAAATAATCTAGCTCCTGTTTATCTAACCAACCTCCTGTCTCGCTACAGCCCAACCCGCTCTTTACGATCTCAAAACTCAGGGCTTCTAGTAGTACCTAGAATAGCAAAATCGAGTAAAGGAGGTCAAACCTTCTCATTTATGGCCCCTAAACTCTGGAATAGCCTTCCTGATAATGTCCGAGGCTCAGACACACTCTCGCAGTTCAAAACTAAATTAAAGAGCTATCTTTTTAGCAAAGCATACACTCAGTGCATTACATAGCGGTATGACGCATGATGTGCCCCACACATGATTTTGCTTCTTGTTTTTATACACTATGAACAGCAGCTACGCTAATTATTCTCCTTATTCTGTATTTCCACCTGGGGGTACTCATTCCGAGGCCCTCAGACTATGCAGTGCCACTGATGTGATCCAAGACCAACGACGAGATGATCCCAAGGTTTTCATAATCCTGGACCAGGCCGTATCCTGAGCAGCTGCTGTGGTGGTCATGGAAGAGTGGAGAGCATGAGACTGATTGCTGTGATGCTCCAAGGACAGACAAGTCTTCGCTGAGGTCCAGCTTCCTGCACCTAGACTGCAGCTCTGCACAAGACGTTTGGCCATAGGAGAAATGGTCGTGCCCAACTGAGCCAGGTTTCTCTCGAGGTTTTTTAAATCTTCACTTTCGCCACTAGGTGAAGTTTTTTCCTTGCCGCTGTCGCCACTGGCTTGCATGGTTCGGGATCTGTAGAGCTGCGCATCGATGGAATTTCTCTGCAGTGTTTGGACTCTCAGTAGTGAATTTTACCCCACACTGAACTGAGCTAAACTGTGTGAAGCTGCTTTGACACAATCTACATTGTATAAGCGCTATACAAATAAAGGTGAATGGAATTGAATTGAATGCCCTATACGCGATGTTGTGGTAGAATACTATGGCGGAGGAGGCAAGGGTGAATAAATAAAACACTCCTACTACTTAAAAAGCAGATCTTTCACTGACACTGAGGAATGGTAAAGCACGAGCCGCTATTTCACTACTAGGGAGAAATGCTGTAAAACTCCATGTCTGCCCCTCTCTCTCTCACATACACTTCGCACATTTGACCCGCCGTTGGCATGTTCGTGAGGTAAATTTTCCTCTCCTCTCGGCTGGATACTTGTGGATCCAGACACATACGTGCCTGTGGTGCGAGTTTATTGTATTGTACTGTATTTATTCTATTACGGATTACCTGATAACCACGTATTATGCCCATTGACTGACCCGCGGCTGTTTTTCCCGCATCACTCATGTGAACACCGCTTTCGTTTCTAAAGCCAATCGCAGCCCTTTCTGTTGAGCGGGTGAAGACAATGACCAATCATAGGGGTGTAAGAACTTACCAGCGCTCAAAAAGCAAGCGGGATAATATTTACATTAGCTTATTTGTTATGAATGCTCGTGCTGTCTCCTGTGCATGCATTGGGAGTTTTGTCTAAAACATTCACAAAGAGTTTTTTTTTTTTTTGGAGCAGGTAAAATTAAAGGTACAGTTCACATATCTGACTGCTTGTATTAAAGGACAAAATTGTATTACAAGTAATATATAAATATAAACATATTTATAGATTTTAATACCATTTTTTTTCTTGAGTTGTAAAGAAAAAATCTAATTATGTATGGAAAGCATCGTCAATGCACCGTGACGCACCGAGATATCGAATTGAACCGAATCGATGGCATAATAATTGTAACCGAACCGAACCGAACCGTGAGACCAGTGTAGGTTCACACCCCTATGCAAAATCCGCACAAAAATGCCAACTGATCCAGCCAGAGCTCGAACCAGCGACCTTCTTGCTGTGAGGTGATCGTGCTACCCACTGCGCCACCGTGACGCTAAAACTTGTATTGTGTTGTCTAAAAATGATAAATTCCATTTAATTCCATCCATTTAATAATTGCATCTTTTTTGTTATTTTATGTAAATGAAATATTCTATTTTAATTAAAAAAAAAGTACATAAAAAAAAAGCCAAAATTAAATAAAATATTGTTTATGTATTGCAAATATATTATTTAAAAAAAAACATAACAAAAACTAATCTAAAGGCAAAAAGCAAAGAACATGTAATGACAAGTTTTTTTAATAAAAAAAATACATTTGACTAAAACAAAACACTTAAATTATTTTGTTTTGTCAAATAATAAGAAACGGTAACACTTCTATTTTGATGGTCCATTTAAGTATTAGTAGACTGTCTGCTTAATATCTGTTGATATGCTCCTTCACAGACATTAAACTGACTATAGGAAACTTTACAAGTACATGTCAACTTACACTAGCCCTACCCCAAACTAACAGTCACTTATAATCCTAATGAAGAATTAGTTGGCATTAGATGCAATGTAACTTAAATTCAACAAACGGACCATCAAATAAAGTGTGACCAAAAAAAATTTAAAGTTCTCTCTCTCTCTCTCTCTCTCTCTTCTCTCGCTCTTCTTCTCTCTCTCTCTCCTCCTCTCTCTCTCTCTCTCCTCTCTCTTTCACGCACACACTTTTTTCCATCGCTTTACATTCAAAACGGGAGTAAAAGTGAAAGTCCATCCCGCCATTAGTGATTAATGCATGTGGCTAATTTTCCAGCACAGTCCAGGAAGCGTCCCAGCTGTTCTTCTTCCTTGCAGTCTCATCTGTCCTGCTGCGCTGGTAATTGTGGACCCCTGTTTAAACCTTTCCTCCCTTCTCTCCCCCCCTCCCTCCTTCCCAGCCCCACCTGCCCAGGACCAGATGTGTCCCTCTTTGATGTGGACTGCAGGAAAGTCACTGGTCTCTGCTATAGTGGCTTATGAACCCAAAAAAGCAAAGGAGCCGCTGATAAATGGAAGATGGTTTGTCCCGTCCCGACCACACCTTGTAGAAAGCAGAATCTGTCTGTGCTTTGAGACAAATGTGGCTGGACGACTTCACAGGAGGCTTGAACTTGAGCCTCTCAATAATGGGTGGCCAATTATAAGCATCTGTTGAGGCAGAGGCAATCTTTAAGTCGCGTGCTGATTTATCACACGGCCACAGACAGATCTCTTTCTTGCTCTCTTTTGAACAGATCTGTCTTTTATGGGTCTCGAAGTTAAACACATTTCTGACTGAGAGGCATAAATCTAATAAGTGAGGCCTTTGTGACAATGAGTAAAGACGGGGGGCTTTATTAAACAGTAATGTATTGATAAAAGCCAAAGGTTTTCTACAAGTTTTTTAATAACTGGTTAAAAAAAGGTTCTAATATTCATATTCATGCTTTAACAACAACAAAAATATTTAATAACTATATATACAGTTGAAGTCAGAATTATTAGCCCCCCTTTAAATAATTTTTTCTTTTTTAAATATTCCCAAATGATGTTTAACAGAGCAAGGAAATTTTCACAGTATGTCTGATAATATTTTTCTTCTGGAGAAAGTCTTATTTGTTTATTTCGGCTAGAATAAAAGCAGTTTTTAATTTTTTAAAAGCCATTTTAGGGGAGAAAATTATTAGCCCTTTAAGCTAATTTTTTTTCGATAGTCTAACTTGCCTAATTACCCTAACCTGTTAACCTAATTAACCTAGTTAAGCCTTTAAATATCACTTTAAGCTGTATAGAAGTGGCTTGAAAAATATCTAGTAAAATATTATTACTGTCACCATGGCAAAGATAAAATAAATCAGTTATTAGAAATGAGTTTATTAAAACTATTATGTTTTAGAAATGTGCTTGAAAAAATCTCTCCGTTAAACAGAAATTGGGGCGAAAAAATAAACAGGGGGGCTCATAATTCTGACTTCAACTGTATGTATATATATATATATATATATATATATATATATATATATATATATATATATATATATATACAGTATATATATATATATATATATATATATATATATATACATACAGTAATATATATATATATATATATTATATATATATATATCTATATATATATATATATATAATATATATATATATATATATATATATATATATATATATATATACACAGTATATATGTGTGTGTGTGTATGTGTGTGTGTGTATTCATTCATTAATTTTCTTTTAGCTAGTCCCTTTAATTATCTGGGGTCAGCACACAGCGGAATGAACCGCCAACTTATCCAGCATATGTTTTATGCAGCAGATGCCCTTCCAGCCGCAACCCATCACTGGGAAACATCCATACACACTCAATCACACAAAACACACTCATACACTATGGTCAATTTTAGCATACCCAATTCCCCATGTTTTTGAACTTGTGGGGGAAACCGGAACACCTGGAGGAAACCCACGTGAACACGGGGAGAACATGCAAACTCCATACCCCATAATGACAATGTGAAATTTTTGGGGGGAAATTGTTGCAAATTTATTAAAATTAAAAACCTGAAAAATCACATGTACGTAAGTATTCACAGCCTTTGCTCAATACTTTGTTGATGCACCTTTGGCAGCAATTACAGCCTCAAGTCTTTTTGAATATGATGCCACAAGCTTGGCACACCTGTCTTTGGGAATTTTCGCCCATTCCTCTTTGTAGTACCTCTCAAGTTCTATCAGGTTGGATGGGAGGCGACAGTGTACAGCCTATTTCAGATCTCTCCAAAGATGTTCAATAGGATTTAGGTCTGGGCTCTGGCTGGAGTAACTCAAGGCATTTACCGAGTTGTTGTGAAGCCCCTTCATTGATATTTTGGTGGTGTGCTTTGGGTCATTGTCCTGCTGGAAGATAAACCGTCGCCCCAGTCTAAGGTCAAGAGCACTCTAAAGCAGGTTTTCATTCAGAATGTCTCTGTACATTGCTGCATTCATCTATCATTTATTATAGTGCAATATATTATACAGTATTATACTGTATTATATTACATTATATTATATTACATCATATTAAATGTACTATATTATATTATATTACATTATTTTATATTATATTATATTATATTATATTATAACTGACAAAATTATTACAGTATATACTGTATACAAAATATTTGAAATTATATTATATATTATAATAATATATATTACATAACATTTACAGTATATATTACATTCAGGTTTTTGAAAGCTTTTACATTTTCTCTATAAATATTCAGCGTTTTTATTAATTTATGTACATTTACCACATCTTTTTATATTTTTGTATGTGACCAATGGCGTTGAATTTATTAAATGAATGAGAATAACAAAAGAAAATCAAAAGAAGAACTCGACTTTAAGAACATACACCATATGAATTCTTTGAGATTTTTTGCACAAATTATTTCCAAATAAAAATGCCACATAGTTTTGAGAATCCTCCATTCCGTTTTCTTCTCTCATCCTCTCTCTCTGCTTTTTCTCCTGTTATCTTTGACATGTTTTTGTAATGCCAACTGCCCTGGCTTTCAGCTGATTTAGGTACTGTGATAACATTTTGTGTCTTCTTCCTCTGCATCCATGCCTTCAACAGGAGCCATCTGTGCTTGATAAAGTCACAAAAATAAGTGGTCAGGGTAAACTAATATTTAATGTGCCTCTCCAAACATTGCCTTCTGCCTGACCTCCAGAAACGTGTGACAAGAGCCTGGGTAAACTGCACTTATGTTCTTAAGGTTAAGAGAGTTTCTAAATGTTGCATGCATGCTGATTGTTGCCTTAGTAAATCAGGCCCAGACTGAAAAAACAAACTGCTTTCGCTGAGGCTGCTTTAGATTTGGAGGAGGAGGAAAAGCAGAGATGTGAACACAACATGACAGACAATCCAGCACTTAAGAAAATACTTAGAATTATACATTCATTATATGTTTTTTATATCATTTTCTATGGTCATATTTGACACAAAGAGCTCCAGAAGTCCTAGATTTCAATAAAAAAAAATCTACAATTTCACAAAATCTACAGATTATATGAATGTACAATGAGGAAAAAATAATTCAAAGTGAGATCTATCTATCTATCTATCTATCTATCTATCTATCTATCTATCTATCTATCTATCTATCTATCTATCTATCTATCTATCTATCTATCTATCAAGTCAGAATGAAGTTAGTTGAAGTCAAAATTATTAGCCCCCCCCCCTGTTTATTTTTTCCCCCCAATTTCCTGTTTAACAGAGAGGAGAGCACTATCATTTTCAACACATTTTTAATCATAATAGTTTAAAAAACTCATTTCTAATAACTGATTTATTTTTTAACTAGGCATGGTTAGGGTAAATTAAAGTTATTGCATAACGATGGTTGTTCTGTAGACTATCGGAAAAAAATTTGCTTAAAGGGGCTATAATTTTGTCCTTAAAATGGCGTTTTAAAAAATTAATAACTGCTTATTATTCTAGGCTGAAATAAAAACAAATAAGACTTTCTCCAGAAGAAAAAATATTATCAGACATGCTGTGAAAATATCCATGCTCTGTTAAACATCATTTGGGAAATATTTAAAAAAGAAAAAATAATTAAATCTATCTATCATACCATCATTTGTCCATATGTTTATCCGTCCATCTACCCATCCATCTATCTTATCTATCCATCCATCCATCCACCTATCATCCATCCATCCATCCATCCATCCATCCATCAAAATATCCGATGAGTGTTTACAATTTTGTGGAAAAAGGAAAACATTAAACGCAAACAAAAATAAAATAATAAAATAAAATAAATTTAAATGTATATGCAGTAATACTGACACAAAACTTCTGAAAAAAAGATTGTATTTATTGAATAATTAACTTAATGACTGAAAAGAATGATTCATTGGATTTACTAAAAAAATGTGTGAGTAATGTTCAACTTAATTTGTCTGTTTCAATTCAGCCCATATAAATATATACCTTAAAAACATGTAAATATATATTTTTAATTATCAATAATGTTTTTAAAATTATAATAAACTAAATTTAAATGTATTATGTTTATCCAATTATCCAAATTGCCATCAGACCCCAAATGCCAGCCATTTTTCAATTCTATTGTGAGTATTTTTCCATCTTTCTTTATGAACGTCCAGTTCTCTATAGTGCAGTAAACATTTATAAATCACACATTCTGAAGTTCCTACTGAATACAACAGTAAAAAGCACACCACAGCAGTTTTACAACATAAAATAAACCTTGCGACTTTTATTGTGAATGGGTCGCTAAACACAAAATTTACTGCGAAGAAAACAGCCCTATAGAGAGAAAGAGGCAGAAACTGACTGACCACATGAAGTGTGTGTTTGCAGCAGGTAAACAGCACGCAGACAGACAGGCCTGTTTCTGCTTGCCCTCGGGCTTCATGATGCTTTACTTTGGGCAATAGAAACATCAGACAACCAGAGGCATCAGTTCAGCTCCAGTCGTAATTAAGCTGACATTTTAATCAATCGAGAAAAGCGGCTTGGTCTTAAAGGTCAAATTCTCTCTCGCTGCATCATCTCACGGTAAATAAAAACAATTCACGGTACAAGTTTCACACCGTAAACATTCAGAGCAGCAGCAACAAATCGCAGTATGAATATTCAAAATCTAATTATGATAGACTGAAACTAGGGATTTTAGCAGGTTGTTTACACTTATATTTAATCATTTGGCAGACACCTTTATCTAAAGTGAATTACAAAAAAAAACCTATAAAAGTAATCAAAGCAACAATAGGAAAAACATAGAGAAATAATCAGATGACACCTAGTTAGTCAGTAAATCACACAGAAAGAGAAAGAGAGATTCTTTTTGAATTTCAACACACTCGTGTGGAATTCAAGAGATTAATCCATGCCTTTATATTATCACGCTTGGACACTTGCAACTCAATTTATGTCGTCTTCAAGTGGTCCAAAATGCAGCCGCTAGGCTTCTTACTGGCACCCGCAAGTTTGAACACATTACTCCTATCCTGTGCTCCCTTAAATGGTAGCCGATATGTTTTAGAATTAAGTTTAAACTTTTTATGTATGTTTTTAAGGTATAAATGGCCAGGCTCCAACTTATCTCTCTAATCTTATTACTGTTAAAATATCTGGCAGATGTTTAAGGTCATCAAAGTAGAAAAAGCTAGTCGTTCCCAGATCCAAATTGAAGAAAAAAGGAGATCAAGCTTTCTCTGTAGTAGGTCCTAAAATGTGGAACGAGCTACCTATGTCCATTAGAACAATTTCCAATGTATGTTCAGAGGGAAACTACACCTCCTAGAAAGAGCTTTTAAATTGATCCTATTGTACCGATCTGGTGTCTTATTATGCTGTGTGGTAAGTTGGTTATATTCTATGTTGTTTTATCTGTTGCTGTCTATTTTTGATCATTTGCTTTTAGGTTTGGACAACACAATGGTCAACAACTGTTGTGCTTATTGTTTTTATTGTGCTTTATAAATAATAAATAATACAATTTAAAGACACTTTGCAGTATTCTCTGATTTTTGCCTACAAAATTTACAGTTTCCATCACAAATTTCACATAAAACCCCTTTATAACACTAAATTATTTTTAAAAAACATACACTTGGTCACACATAAAAATGTTCGTTTTGTGGGGGAAAACAGTCCATTAGAATGCACAGAGAGCTTTTGTTAGGCGCTTTATTTTAATTTTTTTAAATATTACGATTATTTTGCTTGATTTAAAATCGAGAAGCTGATGTGTAATGTATTTCCCCTCTGACAAGTTTAAAAATTATGACTTTCAGTTTAATATACCGCTAAATAAACATGTGAAAGCTGGTAGGTCAACCATCAGAAATCATGGACTTAAAAAAATCTGGAGTTTGTTAAAAAAAAAGGACTCACATTTGTTACATTTTTACTTTCCAAGTGTCATAAATCAGCTGTGAACAAGATCATCATCTCCAAGTATACTTAATGTAAAACCACAAATACAATTTAAAAAAAAAAGTCTCACCAAACAATTAGGCATAAATTAGGCTAGAAAAAAATGAATTAAGCCTTTTTAAAAAGCAAACAAAAAGCATGATATAAGGTCTCTTGCTGAAAGCAAAAGGGGACAGATTCAAAAGTTACAGTGATGATGGACCGGAGCAAATATTTATATAAATAAGAAAAAGATAAAATATAATACAGATTAGAAAGTAACAGCAATTATAAAAGTTATTTCATTAAAAAAAACCTCTCACTTTATTTTAAGTGGCCTTAATTACTATAAACTTTAATAAAATTTTAATTAGAATCAGAAAGAGCTTTATTGCCCAGGTATGTTCACACATACGAGGAATTTGTTTTCATGACAGAGCTTCTACAGTGCAACAGAATAACAGAGACAAGACTAAAAAACAGATAATAAATACATTTTAAAAATAAGTGAATGCAAATATACTGTACAAAATTTGAAAGGGGGAAGAAATGAATCATTTGGTACAATGCACTTATTATGTGCATACATGTTTTTACATTGAACTAATATTTTAAAAATGATCTGCATGCAAGTCCATCTGTAATTAATTTCTGTAAAACATTTATAAATAGACTGTTTACCCATCCCTTACCTAAACCCACTCTTAAACCTACCCATACCCCCAAACCATTCACTATACATACCATATCCCACTTATTGTCTATGAACACAATAAGTATGTTTATATGTAACTAGTAGTAAAGAACACTTAAAATAAAGTGAGACCAAAATAAGAATGCCAAAATAATAATAATAATAATAATAATAATAATAATAATAATAATAATAAAAAGAAAAATGACAGTTTGAGAGGACCAGAGTGATTTTTTTCAGGTAGAGTAAAAAATATCATAGTGTTAGTAATATTTAATGTAATGAGTACTGACAAAAAAGGAACTTTAGATGTTTCTTCAGAATGACTGAAAACTCATACAACACAAGCAATCATAATCAGCAAAAAAGCAAATATATATGAGCGCTATGATGACTAGTCCCAGTTGGTCAAATACAAAAAGCAGAACAAGTGTTATAGAGAACAGAATATAAGACTAAAAGAATATAAAGGGTCTAGAAAGTGTCTCTCTGAACCTGATCTCTAAGGTGGCCTTCTCAAACAAAGCTCCACTCACACGCTGAATCTCTTTCTTTTTTTCCCTGTTGCTTATTTACTCAGGAAGCAGCCGATGCCACACCTTGTCAATCTACCTCTCGGAGGAATGCATGTATTTACGGTCAACAGTATGACGTACATCTTTAACTATCAGCCTCACTTCAGGGGGATCTTTCAAGCGGCATTGACATTGACATACACGCTAAGCCCAACAAAGTAGCGCAGAGCTTACTCTTTCCTGCATGTATAATCCAGTAATTTCTTGCTCCTTTTTTCTTGTGTACAATTGCATGTCTAGACTGAGCTTCTTTCTGTTGTTGCCTCCAACAAAGCTCTGGGAAAACTTGAAACTCGCCTTCTCATGCCTTGCTTCCCCCCTTCAGCTACACATCTGTAGCCAGATATTAGAGTAAACGTCTGGCTGCGCCCACGCAAACATACAGTCACATAGTGGACCACCAATCCGCATCTCCAGCCCCCTGAACACTGCAGGACCACCACACACTGACCTTGATCTGAGCGAAGCTGTTGTTGACCAGCAGTCTGCTTTTTCAAGAGTTCTGCGAAGAGAGAAAAATCCAAAACCGTTAGATTTGTTAATTGACACAAAACAAAAAACAATGGTCATAAAATGAACTGAAACACTGAAAACTTAACTGACACTGTTTCAATTTACTATAATCTTCTATGTGAAGCTGCTTTGACACAATCTACATTGTAAAAGCGCTATAGAAATAAAGGTGAATTGAATTGAATAATAAAAAAAAAATAATAATAATAATAAAATAAATAAATAAATAAAATAAAATAAAATAAAATGTAGTTTTTAACCATTTTTGTAAAAGCATGGATTGAGTTCAACTACCTTAAACCAGATTGGATAATGTAACGACACATAATGTAAAATACAAATAACATTAATGTAAAATAAAATTAACTTAATAATATAGTTGTTGCCCATTTATTTATTTTTTCATGTGGAGTAAGGAAAAAATATTAACTTAATTATAATATCAATTTATTTTTGTAAAGCCTTTCATGGGAAAATTAAATGTGTACTGTATAGACCAATTACCATGTTTGTAAACATTCAGGATGCGCGCGCAGGGAGGTGGCAGAAAAAAACCGGGAGCGCTAGCATTTACAGTGAGGGAATGACATCCGATGCGGTACATAGTTTGTTGTTGTCTTAGAAATACGTTATATTGATTACATATTATATATATTATTTACATAATGCTTTCAGCCTATTATAACAGCTTGTCACCCAGTGATAAGCACAGTGATTGGGCAAAATTAACGTTAAAGTGAGCGGCGTTCGTCTGACAGGTCCATTTGCGATAGCACCCTCCCAATGGATATTGGATAAAACGAAATGACCAAGCATCCAGCCCAAAATATACAATCTCATTGAAGCTCCAAGGGATTTTACAAGAGAGAAGTTAAAGGCCTACAAGTTTTTAGATGCCAACAATTTTGTTGTGTGGTCATGTGCAAGAAATAATGTTCCATGATTACCAGATTCAAAACTATGTAGTGCTAAAAACCGAGGTTCTACCTAGCCGAAGAAAAGGAAAAAAAGACTAAGTTAACGTTATACAAAGCCTGGGTAATCATCAACAAGCAGAACAAATGCATTCTGACAGTGAACTACACCTGTACGGCAGGGTATGTGAACTTACACATAGAGGTAAAGTTGGTTTTGTATTTGCACATTCAGACTTTCTCCTTAATAATATAATTTCAGAAAAGTATTATTTGCAAACTCTAAATAGCGAAATCATATTAGCAGCCAATGACTATCAAGGTACAACATTGTTCACACACAGTCAAATACACTGTGTTAATGTTGTTTTCAAGTCACACTTGCAGGTTATTTCAGACCGAAAATTCATATATTACCGAATATAAAACCAACTTCAATAACTTACACTTTTACATTTCATTCTAAGCATTAAGTGTCTGCAGTTTAATTCACCATATGTGACTGTTTTTGCTGAAATCATTGCTGCAATCAAAAACAAGTAATATGTCTGATTCAGCATAGCGTAAACTTACCTGATATAACATAAGAACTGCAGAGTTGAGCATTTCTAATTAGGTCGTCACTTCATTAAAGCGAATGATGGCATCCTACTGCACAACACAACATGTTTGCTATTGCAGCTGGTCTTTTTTTGCAACCGGGGACCCGTGTGACGTCATGTGTGACGTAGGTTGGTAATTCGTCTATATGGTTTACAGTAAAATAAATTGATAAAACTAAACCAAACCCAAACCAAACCAAAACCAAATCTAAACTAAACTAAACTAAAAGGAAAACGGAATGAAAAAGAAAATGGAAATGAACTCGAAACTAAAACTGAAACCAAAACTGGAAAACAAAACAAAAAACAAAACGGAAACGAATGAAAACAAACTAAACTAAACTAAACTAAACGAAATTAAAATTACATGAAATGGAAACGAACCCGAAACGAAAACCGAAAACTAAACGAAAAGCAAAGCAAAGCAAAACTAAACCAGAGCTCGAAATTGCGACCATTTTGGTCGCATATGAGCCCAAAATTTAATCTATGCGACCTCATAATCTATTTGGGAGCATTTGTGCGACTGCATATAATGGTTGTAGTGCGACTTGTTTCGATTTTTTTCTAAAAACGTGCTAAATCGGACTTCCCTGCCGCTATATTGGTTCATATCAGCTGTCAATCACTCAAGGCTTTCCGCTGTCAGATAACAGGGAGCTTATAAGCGCCAGCCGAGATCAATCGAGTGTTTTCAGAGAAGGTGCCCGAATCTCGATGCGTTGCATTATACTGCGTGTTCAGCGCAAATGTCCTCTAAATGTAACACTGTACACATCATTGCCAAAGAAGCTCGCCTTCACTAAGTTTAAACTGAATCTGCGGCTCATAACAAAGAACGGTATTGCGCCGGTGGTCATCACGAGAATCCTGTTCTGCCCCGCTCATATATTGGGTCGGCTGACACCTGCTTTTTTCTACAAACACAGAAAAATGAAAATCAGCGCATAACGAGACCGAGCATTTAAAATGACACAAACCGAAACCAAAACTTTTAAAGAGTGGTAGAAGTGAGACTTTTCTTACTTCCTTTGGTCCATTCTTTCTTGAGATGTATATTATTTTTCAATTTACTGATGACTGCTTTGCAGCTTTTAGCATTGGATTGAATGATTTACTATAATCTTACGTTTGTTTTGTAGCAGAAATATTATTTATTAACTTGACATGCATATAAAAACAATAGTGCAAAATAAATATTTCTTACTGCAATGCTTCATTTTTGTTTCATGCAAACCATAAATTTATTTTTCATAAAGTAACAGCAGGACCTTTTACAGTACATAACTCACATTCAAGCACATTCAAGGGCAGCATGATAATGAGAAATGTAATTCATTGTTAGTATTATTGTCATCATCGTCATCATTAATATTTTATTATTATTAGACATTCATTTTGGAATTATTGCACAGATGTCAATAAGTCATCATAGCATTAGTTAGATAGTCGTTTCTGGTTTTTGTTAGTCCTAATTGATGTTGTTTTCAAATACAATAAATCCCTTAATATACAATTTGCAGTGGTGCTCATTCATTTTTGGTGGGTGCTCCTAAATTTTTTTCTGTTGCTCCTAAATTTTTTCTACTGCTCCTAAATTTTTGAAGTTGGGAGCACCGGTGCTACCAAGTAAAAAAGTTAATTTCGAGCCCTGTAAACTAAACTAAACCTAAACTAAACCAGATTAACAAAATTACATTTACAAGCATGAATTGAGTTGAATTATCTCAAACCACATTGCATTGGAAAATGCAACAAAACAGTTATAATGTGAAATTCAAATAACATAAATTTTAAATTAAATTAATTACAATAACATAGTTGTTGCCCTTTTTTTACGAGTCATGTGGAGTGAGGAAAAAATATTAAAGATTTTATGGTTAAAGTGTTTTATAGGAAAATTAAATAGGTGCTGTATGTGGTTTACAATAAAAAAAAATAATACAAGGTAAAATAAAAAAAATAAAAATAAAATAAATAAATCAAATGTAGTTTTTAACAAAATTACATTTAAAAGCATGGATTGAGTTGAACTTCTTTGAACCAGATTGGATAATGTATTGAAACAATATTAATGTAAAATCAAAATAACATAAAGGTAAAATAAAATGAATTACAATAATATAGTTGTTGCCCATTTGTATTTATTTTTATGAGTCATGTGGAGTGAGTAAAAAATCTTAAAGATTTTATGGTTTATGTTTTATAGGAAAATTAAATAAATACTGTATGTGTTTACAATAAAATTATTTAATAAAACTAAAAGTAAACAAAAATAAAATAAAATAAGAATACATAGAGGAATGCTGTAGTAAACATTAAATAATTTAGTCTCATTTTGTACATTTTTCATGTCTAATGTAAAAAAACAAAATGCTGGGTTGTTAAAATATAGACAAACACAACAACTTGGTCAAAAAATTAACTGAAAATATAAACCCAGTGGTTGAGTTGTAACAACCTTCTTTTTTTTGAGCAATGGTAAAAAGGGCTTGTGAACAATCACTTTTTCCCCTTCTTTAATCAAGAAGAATTTTCCCATGAAATTCATGTAAAACAGCAACAGGTGAGTGAGTTGTGGGAATCCTCCAGGAGCACAGTCACCCCGCAGGCCTGTAACCATCAATATCCTGCTGGACCTCCATCCAGACACACAAACACTGGACAAACCCCTCCTGCTCACTATAACACACACGCGCACACACACACACCATCCTGTGCATACAGAACAGCCTGATATAATAAAGATTCATATTCATGACACTGATGACAACGACACCTTCAGATCCATTCATTCATTGCTGAATTACTCCTGACAGCCCCTATTGATTAAACGCTTCACTGTTTGCTGTATAGATCAAAAGGTAATTAAAATAGTGATAATATGTCACATATTATTGTAAAATTAAAGGTCAAGCAGGAGACAAATATGTCATCTCTTGAAATTGGCAGATTAATTAAAGAGCAGCTTTCAACTTTGTGTGTGTGTGTGTGTGTGCTTTTTTCTTTCCTTCTGAATCTCTGCAGTTGACACGTCACCTAGCGTTTTACATCTTATTTCACCTGCTATTTGGTATAAATTAAAATTAATCAGTCTGTTAATGCTAAGCCCGCCTAAAAGTGTTCAAGTGTTCATTTTAAAAGCAAGTTGGGGAAAACTGTTTAAGTCTGTTTATACGATTTTTGTTTTGTTTTTATAAGAAATTATTTTATTTTAACATTAGTAAAGGTACAGTATTAAAATGTTAAAGGTCCTGTAAAATAATAAATTAAACAATAAATGTCTGTTTCATTAGTTTTAGATAAATAGAATATTAGTAGATAGTAGAATATTAGTTAGTGTGCTCCAAAACAGTGACAGTATTCATGTTAAGAAAATATAAACGCGATATAAACATCCAAAGCTTGCAGTTTGTGACTTCATCCTAAATCATTCAATGTTTCTTTTTTTTCACGTCACCTCATACTTTGGTTTTGTATCAAATCTTGACCAATCAAATGCTCTCTAGTATCTGACATGCCCCGCCCCTTCAAGACGCTTCTCTTTTGCTTTTCATTTGATACTCTTGATTTCAACCACTCTCACTGGCAGAGCTGTGATTAAAACGAAATGCTATTGGCTGTTTTTTTAAAGAGAGGAACTACTCTATGTCCCACCATCTCTTCATTTTTCGGTTGAGTCTATGTTAAACATCAAATAAAAAATGCACATTTCAAAGCATTTCACGGGACCTTTACTATCATTCACATTAACAGATTAATCTATAAACCTTTATATGAGGTAAGATTCCAACTGAAATACTGAAATATATTTACACTAAACTTCTTCAGCTAACGCTTTTGTTAACTGAAGATTAAAACTAGATCAAAACGTTACCACCTATCAGCATTTTCACTGATCACAGTTTTGTTGTTTGGAAATTTAATTTGATATGAAAGTTGACTATTGTGTGCAGAAATCTAATTAAACTGATTTCCAATAAATATTTTTTTTTGTCTTCTGCAAAATGGTCTCATATTACATTTTGATATTAATAAAAGAATCAAATCTTTTGCTGCTAAAATTAAAGGTGCATTTTGCCAAACACTGGTGATGTTTGAAAGCACCCAAACAAACACAACCCTAATCCAACAATAATTTTGGTATACTTTTTGCTATCTCTGCTATAGTTAGACCCGCCTCTATCTGCTGATTGGCTGCAAATGTGTTTTGAGACTCGGTCAAGCATTTAGCAAATACCAATTAAGATACACAGATCCAATATACTGATACACAATAGGACTGCCTGACTGGTTATGGAAAACCATCATATTCACAATTATTTTGCTTAGCATTGTTACTAGGGCTGTGCAAATATATTGATACATCTAACTATCGCGATAATTTCTTTTACGATAGTGTATCGATAGTCCAACCTCAAGTATCGATTCAAGTTAACTCGCGATCAACAAAACGCCAAGTAGTATGGTATCAGAAGTAAGCAAGAGTGAGCATAGCATAAAATATAAAGGTGCCTCCAGCTTTTAGAGCTGACGTGTGGCTGCACTTTGGTTTTAAAGCTATTAGGGTTGGGTCGATAGACGATGCCATCGTCCATAGCCGATGGCCTATAGACATCATGATGCTGAGGCATCACCGATCCTCCGCACCGCCCCCATTGCAAACCCACTTATGAAAAACACACACTCAGGCCCCGTTTACACTAATACAGCTAAGTTTTAAAATGGCATTTTAGAACTAAAATGATCCACATCCAAACTGGCGTTTCATCTGGCATTTCTGAACAGCCCTCCGTCTGCTAAAAACGCACATAACAAGACCACACACACACACACTGTCATGCACTCGTCTGAGCTCCAGAGAACAGCGTACGGACTGTATATTTTATACAGTCATTGGTACGGAGAGTTTATCAAGGATGTACCGCTGGATCGCATCTCACTATAAGTTAGTTGTTAAACGTGATATTTAATTAATCTTGTCTCTATCTAACGACTCTTCTGTCTTTTGATTCTCTCAGGTAACGTGTCACAGCATCAGTACACTGCTTCAGTATTTCGCTTTCACGCTTGTACTAAGTAATTTTAGTGAAAACCTCAGATACTGTTGGTTGGTTCCTGTTGTTTGGGCACCTTTTTTACCAAGCAAGTGTGTGGACGCCATAACTAATTAATTCACCTCCCCCTATGGCGACGATGCCATGGTCCATCGCCATGTTTCACATTAGACTTGTACGATGCCAAATTGGTCACATAGCCCAACCCTAAACGCTATGCCAGGGAGTACTGAATTAGACAAAAAAATAATGCCATTTGTAAGCTTTACAATATACATAGTTCTCTGTTCAATCACACTGTGCAGTTCTAATGAATTGGAATGGATGGAAAATAAATTAAAATTTTAATTTGTCTGCCGACTTTATCAAGTTGTAAATATAATGTGACACACATACTAATACAAACTATTGCAATATATCACAATATAAGTTGTATCGTGACCCATATATCGAGATATGTATTGTATCGTGAGGCCCTTGCCAATACACAGCCCTAATTGTTACCATGATTATTTAAAACAATTATGAGGGTGCCATATAAACAAAACCTTTTTTGATTTATTCATTCACTTTCCTTCAGCTTAGTCCCTCATATATCAGAGGTCGCCACAGTGGAATGAACCACCACTATTCCAACTATGCCCTTCCAGCTGCAACCCATCTCTGAGAAACATCCACACACACTCATACACTACGGACAATTTAGCTTACCCAATTCACCTGTACCACATGTCTTTGGACTGTGGGGGAAACCGAAGCACCCAGAGGAAACCCATGCGAACGCAGGGAGAACATGCAAACTCCACACAGAAACGCCAACTGACCCAGCCAAGGCTCGAACCAGTGACCTTTTTGCTGTGTGGCGACAGCCCTACCTACTGTGCCACTGCGTCGCCTGATTTATTCATATTGAATTTTTTTTTCAGTAAAAATAACTAAAGCAAAACAAAGTAATAAAACAAACAAAAAGTCCGCAAAATTATAGAAGATAATTTTAAAAAGATCCAATAATTGTTTTATTTAAATTATAGCGATTGTGTGTGTGTGGTGTGTGTGTGTGTGTGTGTGTGTGTGTGTGTGTGTGTGTGTGTGTGTGTGTGTGTGTGTGTGTGTGTGTGTGTGTGTGTGTGTTCAAGAGGAGTAAGCTGTAAAAGAGATCAAAACTTTAATTGATGTGTGCAGTTTCTCTCCCTGATGCTGACATCTTAAAATATTTTATATGCCAGATGAAACATTTCTATTCAGTTTTTGCATTTCAAACAAGACAAACACTTCTTATGTCACTTTTTTAAGTTGTTGTCGTATTTTTGAATGTGTGTAAATGTATTTTATAGTCATTGAATTGATCACACTAACACAAAAGTAAAAAAAAAAAAAGACAGTTCACAAAAAAAGAAACATTCTGTCATCATTTACACACCATCTACTTATTCCAAACATAAGTTTGAGTTTCTTTCTTCTGTTGAAACAGTCATCGACTTCCACAGTATCTTTGGGCTACTGTATTTTCAACATTCCTCAAAACATCTTTTTTTTTTTTGTTCAACTCATAAAGAATTAAACTCATCTGATGTTGTGCAAATGAACATTTTTGCGTGAACTGTCCCTTTAAGGTGAACCTCTTAAGACAAATACCCTCACTGTTTTTCCACCCTCTGTCCGGCAGCTGGTCTCCCTGAAGGACAGACGCTTGCGATGGACAATGAGCCTGCAGAGGCGCCGCACTGTGCCACTGGGAACAGCTTCGCAATGGGAATGAAAAATCTTTAATCTAGAATCACAGCTGTCCTCCCCTTGTTACTGAAGAGCCGCACCAGCATTCAGCTCCCCTCCCCATCCATGTCAACTCAAAGCCAATGGCTCCCAATGGTACCGTTGCATCCTGATAAAATGGGAACTTTCACACAAATAGTTTATGTGAGTTCCTCTCATAAATCGAGGCCTGCGCTTTCTCTCCTATCAATAAAACCCTAGTGTTCAAGGGCTGCTCGACACAGCCATTCGCTATGGTGTCATTTAATAGGAATCAAAAAGAGATTCTTCTTTTTATGTCTGACTTTATGAAGTTCCTTTTATATGCACACAGGAGTATACAGCCTTTCAAAATGCCTTATTACATTGTTTTGCTCAAGGTAACGCTTGAAAAACTCGAACAAAATGTAGATTCTTTTGAAGTGATAAACACTCATATGGGTCAAAGACAAAGTTTTGCTATGTTTTGTTTTTAAACAAAATCACTATCATGCTTTTTAACTATAATTTATGAAAGAAACCCACTAAAATGTTTATAAACTAAAAAGTCTTAGGTGTGTTTAGAACAACAACCATTTGATGAAACACTAATACCAAAATACAAATTACAAGATTTATTGTAATTTAACCTCACTATATATCGCACTATACACTCACTGGCCACTTTATTAGGTACACCTGTCCAACTGCTCTTTAATCAGCCAATCGCATGGCAGCAACTCAATGCATTTAGGCATCTAGATATAGTCAAGATGATCTGCTGCAGCTCAAACTGAGCATCAGAATGGGGAAGAGAAGTGATTTAAGTGACTTTGAACATGGCATGGTTGTTGGTGCCAGACGGGCTGGTCTGAGTATTTCAGAAACTGCTGATCTACGGGGATTTTCACGCACAACCATCTCTAGGGTTTACAGAGAATGGTCTGAAAAAGAGAATATATCCAGTGAGCGGGAGTTCTGTGGGTACAAATGCCTTGTTGATGCCAGAGGTCAGAGGAGAATGGCCAGATTGGTTCGAGCTGATAGAAAGGCAACAGTAACTCAAATAACCACTCGTTACAACCAATATAAGCAGAAGAATGCACAACACATCAAACCTTGAGGTGGAAGGGGTACAGCAGCAGAAGACCACACCAGGCATCTATTCCATGAAGGATTAAGGCAGTTCTGAAGGCAAAAGGGGGTCCAACCCGGTACTAATAAGGTGTACCTAATAAAGTGGCAGGTGAGTGTATAGTTTAATGAGTGCAGGTCAATGTAAGTACTGTATGTTGGTTCATTTAGTGTACATAAATATATATTACACAGAATAATTACTTCATAAAACACTATTTCACCAAAACTATAACATCTTATTTTCATAAAATGTATTTGAAAGATTAAAGCAGACATTTATTGCATTTAGAATACTGTTTATAATAGTCATTCATTAATTTTTCTTCAGCTTAGTCCCTTATTTATCACCACAGCGGAATGAACCGCCAACTATTTCAGCATGTTTTATGTGGCGGATGCCCTTCCAGCCGCAACCCAGCACTGTGAAACACATACACTCATTCACACAAACTCATACACTACGGCCAATTTAGTTCATGAAATTCACCAATACCACATGTCTTTGGACTGTGGGGGAAACTGGAAAACCCGGAGGAAACCCATGCCAACATGGGGAGAACATGCAAACTCCACACAGAAATGCCAACTGGCCCAGCCAACACTCAAACCAGCGACCTTTTTGCTGTGAGACGACTGTCTAAAATATTTATTTTTGAAATTAAATGGTAGCTCTTTGTTTAGTTTTTATTGCTAGAATTAAATCCAACTTTGTTTTAACACACTCCTTTTTTACGAATCTCACACCGTACTCTCTGTTTTCTTTTTCGTTCTTAACACAGAGTTCTTTCTAAACAATTGAGCCCTGTTGAAAAAGTTTCAAAACAGACGAAACGCGAATACTATACATGTAATGACGGAAAGAGAGTATAATTGTAACAGTTTTGGGGTTTTGCTCATTTGTTCAGAAAATGTTTAGCCAAGTGCGCTGACACATTTCCTCACACAAATTTGACATATTAGCAGTCATTTCCCACGACAACTGGACAATTAAACTAGAAGTCCATGATGGCAGATGTTTCGTTCATAACACTTCTGATGTATTTTGTAATGGTGGTGATGAATAAAGTTTTATACAATGTGAATACTTCTATTTTACAACCCTAACATACTGTAAATCAACATACAATACAAACACATCTTAATATTGTGTTGGACGAGTTATAATAGTGACATCAGACTTAATATACGGACATTTCCAAGACAAAGCTGATTCCAACTAATGACAAAAACAACAATGGTATCTTATGTATTACACTGTTATTGCTGGTTCCACTATGCTTTTAAGCACACGTAGAAGAAGAAAAAAAGGGGGAAAACTGAGTAATGAAACAGAGCTGAAAGTGTGGTCATTTATAATGTGCGGTTTCATCTTTTGAGCAGCGGTACCACCACCACTGTGAAAACCAGACCTATAATCAACACCAGCCTTGTGCCAGGGGGATTTTACTCAAGTGTTCTCACATTTGTACCAGTGGGGAAAAACTTCCCTAGCAGGCCTGCAGATGTCTATCACCATTTCATATTTACAAAATATCTCAAACACATATTCACCTATTCCAGAAGTTACTACTGTTTAATATTATCAGTTTTGGGGAACTTCCATTTAAAACAACTGAAACAAATCACTTTATGTAATAAGGTCATGATACAAATAATTTAAATACATCATGAAAACTGAGGGAGATTCTTTTTTATTTTATTATTAATATTTTTTTTATTGTGTTCTGTTACTTTATAATTTGTAAAAAATAAAATTGTTTAGCAGTGGGAAATGTACACTCTCTTAAGTAGAATCACTGTACTGTATTTATTGCTACAAATAAAAAATAATAATAAAAAAACTGACGGAGAGGTACATTAATCTTTATGCTTTAGTTTATCCACCACAAAATAAAAATAAAAAAGTTAGTAGTATTTTAATGTGACATTAGTATCACAAACATATCTATGGTTAAATTTCTCTCTGTTTTGTTCCTCCAGATTATTTTCTCTTTGTATTTCCTATAGTACAGTAATATTCAACACGTCTGCAATATTGCAGTGGAACATTTTGGGTTTTTTCATGGACTAGTGAGTCTAATAAATGAATTGTAAAGCTAGCTTTTTTTCTCTTTAATTACTCTCATAATTCATGGTACTCGCAGCATCATGGTGCATTGGAAAAAGGTGGATCATTTACTGCATTTTATATAAAAGCACAGAAATCTGTTGACCAAACTGAATCTTTGACATTGCAGTCTGCTTAAGATTTTGGACATTTTGAATAAGGCATTGCTGTGTGCTCAAACATGGAGTTTCCTCTCATGGCAGCAGCTTTGGGACTCATGAACACGTCGAGGCTCGTGCCAGTAGGTCAGAGAGGATGAATTAGGCCTCACTTTTTTCTCTGTTTACTTTGGCATGGTGCTGCATGCAGAAGTCAGTCTCCCCCCCGATCGTCTGAGGTGCGGTCATGTCCCTGAAATGCAAGCCTTATTAGAGTGATGACCTTTAGAGGACTTATATTCAACAGGTTCTGGACTCTGGTGATATGCTGAGCCAAATTTGATCTCATTCTGTTGGCTTTAAGTCCATTTTTGCTGCATGCGAGTTAATTCTTAAGAGTTCTAGTAGACTTTTTTTGTTAGGGTTAGTTGAGTAGAGTGAAGTATTTGCAAGGTTACTTGAGATATAGAAGTTCATTTTAATACGGTTTATGTTTGTTCAGCCTTGCGAGGTTTGGTATGATTAAGCAAACTCTGATAAGAGTTCTCTTATAGTGTTTTATTTGAATAAATGTGAACACTGCCTTTGTAAACATCTGAAAACTGGTGCGTACCAAACAAGTGCATCAAAAGCCCCAAAATAAACATCAAACAAAGGGTAAAAAAAAAGAAAAGGCTAAGTGATGGTATACTGTTTTCAAACACTCAAAACCCCCTGCACGGCAGTTGGCAGGTTAAAAATGTTTCACACTCATTGATCATTGTATATACGTAGATCAGTGGTCATGCTGCTCACGTGTATCCCCTAAACAAAACAACGATAGGGGTTGTTAGAGAAGAATAGTTTTAAAAATTTGTGTTAAACAGCCTCATCCAATCTGACCCGCACCAGATGAGAAGCACCTCAGTGGCCAGCCACATCTTTACATTGTTTTCCATTTGCCGCCAACAGTCAATGAATAGTGCTGCCGATGTGCATACACTCATAGAAAACAATGTTTAGAACTTTAAAAGATGCGGCATGATGCAGTGACACTTCTTGTCCAGTGTGCGACTTCCTCTGAGTCTTTGAAATCTATCTGTGAGAGATCACACAGGTGCGGATACATCTGTACAGCTCTGCTACTCAACCCCTCCAATGTATTTATGCTGTTATCTTGGTACTGTCGTTTAAAATGTTGTCTCCGGTCTAACTTCTTAACATAAGATATGAATCAATTGCACGTCAAAGGTGGCTTAACGTCCTATTGCATATTCAGCATTGACCAACGGTAGCTCAAATGTGTTTAGGAACCAAAATAAACTCTCCTAATAAAGTATGCTTTGGTAAGCTACTCAGAACAGCTGAAACGAACTCAAAATTAACTTTGTTTTTGCTTTAAATAAACTGTGATACAGTTTGACTAAGGGTGTGTTCACGCATGTAGTTCAGTTCTCTTTGGTCATCTGGTCCAAGTGAAAAACAAACTGATGCATTTGGTTCTGGACCACTTCCGCTCACACACTGAAAATTTTAAGACTATAAAGATACAAAGTAAAAATAATGCTGCTTTTAATAAAATGTGTAAAAAAAATTTTTTTTAAAAATTAAAAACAATTTGGCAGTTACATTGTTAAACATTGTTTTTGGTTCATTTGAATAAGTACTGTATGAGCCATGCTATCTGAACACTGGTGTGCACCAAAACAATTGACCAAATCACTGAAAATGTGGTCTGCTTCAAAATGATCTCAACAATGTGACTGCAATGTGTGACCACAGACATCTAAACAGGACATGATGACAATCAGTTAAAAACAGGTGACAAAAATCTTTGTTTGTGTTTGTTAGGTGAATTCCTGGTGCTGCACAAATTTACAAGATCTTCACAAAACACAACATATACAGCGGGCAAACTCAAGTCTGATCACATTATTGTTTCAGAACCTGGTAAGTTCTCACACAAAATACACTTCAGAAAAAATAAAATTAAATGTGATAATGCTTAATTTCAATGTGAATGCTAAATGAATCAGAATTAAATGCATCATACTGTATACTAAACTAACCCAGAGAACTAAATTGCAAGTATGTATAACACACTTATTTACTTGAACCTTTAGGATTCACATGATTAATAACACTATTTTTCATTTTAGAATGGTGAGCTAGAAACAGTAACCAAACTATTTATTTATTTGGACAGATTTTTCATTTTTGGACAAACCTTCAAATACTTCTTTGACATGTCATATTTCTTAGCAGTAAAAGTTTTAAAATCCCTAAACTTATTTACAGGTTTAAATTACATTTTAATCACATATTTTCAATGTGGTTGCAAACGTTTGGACGGTGCATTAACCAAACAGCCAAATCAGTGCATGTGATCTGAAAGTTATACCTCTGACATTTCTCAGAGAAAGATGCATGCGTGTCTGACTGCTGTGATTATGAAACGCTGTCTAAGAGTGCAAAAATAAGACTTAAGGGGATTAAATTACATGACACAGAGCTCAGAGAATTTACGTCTGCTGAATCACTCTGATCACCAGTGTATAGTACGTTGCCGGGTTTGAGTTACAGCAGAACATGTGGTATTTGTTTTGAACATCAATTAATATTGATGATCCATCTCTGCATGCTCCAAGCAGCTATTTTTAAGATTTCAATTTAAAAGCAGTTTTATCTTTTCTGTCTGAGACAAAGCATAATTGTTGCTTCTGCAATGTTACTCAGGCTTTTGTGTTTTTCTCATAAAACACACAAACAAAAACACTAGTATCTGTTGCACATATTTATTTTATATTTACTAGATATTATACAGTTGCAGTGTTCAGAGGAGTTTTAAAAAAAAAAAAATGTAAATTTTTTTGTACCTTGCTTTAGAAATTTTAGACAACAATCACATATTTTAAAAGCTAGAAAACAAAGATGCAAAATATATTTTAAATACTTTTAAATATGCATTAAATACAATTTCAAATATATACAAAAAATGTATTTGTAGAAAACATATTTATGAAATATGCATATATTTGGAAAAAAAACTGTTGTTGTTGATCCCAGTTGTAAGAGCAACAAATAATAACATGACTTCTAATTGATCATTTGGAAAAGTTGCAGAAGGTCGATTTTTCTGATGAATCATCAGTTGAACTGCATCCCAATCATCACAAATACTGTAGAAAATCTGTTAAAATCCACATGGACCCAAGATTCTCACAGAAATCAGTCAAGTTTGGTGAAGAAAATATCATGGTTTGGGGTTACATTCCATATGAGGGCGTGCAAGAGATCTGCAGAGTGCATGTCAACATCAACAGGCTGAGGTATCAAAATATTTGTGCTGCCCATTACATTACAAACCACAGTAGAGGGCAATTTCTTTAGCAGGATAGTGCTCCTTCTCATACTTGAGCCCCATACTACATCAATGTTCCTGAAAGCAAAGAAGGTCAAGGTGCTCCAAGATTGGCCAACCCAGTCACCAGACATAAATATTACTGAGCATGTCTGGTAGAAGATGAAGGAGGAGGCATTGAAGATGAAGCCAAAGCATCTTGATAAACTCTGGGAGTCCTGTAAGAACGCTTTCTTTGCTATTCCAGATGACTTTATTAATAAATTATTTGAGTCATTGCAGAGATGTATGGATGCAGTCGTCCAAGCTCATGGGAGTCATACACTAATATTCATTCTTTTTCCACTGCACCCTGACTTTATATTCTATACTGTACATTATTTCTGTTCAGTGACAAGACGTTTGTCTAAGCAAAGTCAAACCTTACTGTCCTAATTAAATAATTAAAAATCAAGGCATGATCATATATTATTTTGGTAAAATAAGTGTAATCTAGAGGCCTTTGCCTTTCATATAAGCCACTTCTGATACCAAATGATCAGAAGTCAAGTTATTATTTGCTGTTCCTAAAATTTGGAAGGGTGACAAGACTTTTGTCAGGTAGTGTGTACTAAAATATTTATTAAAATATATTAGATTTTTTTTAAATAATGTGTTCATAGCTAATTTACTCAACAATGCATACAAGTACCTTAAAGTAATAATTCACCCCAAAAATTTTAATTAACATTTGATTTACTTTGTTTATTAGTAAACTTTGGTTTACTAATTTAACTAAATAACTAATAACGAATTAAGCTAATGTACTTCTAATTTACTTTAGTTCACTCAAAGTAGGTGATTTTGTGTTTTTCTGTCCCTCAGATCACTTTCTTTTTATAAATGCCCAATCACATAAATTGCCCATCCCTGCATATTGCAATATATATCGCAGCAAATCAAAATATCGCAATGTCTGATTTTTCCAATATCATGCAGCCCTAGTGTGTACAGTAGGTGTGTGTGTACAGTGTGTGTGTGTGTGTGTGTGTATATACAGTAAGCCTGTGTGTGTGTGTGTGTGTGTGTGTGTGTGTGTGTGTGTGTTAAAATAATCAAGTTTCTAAAATCAGCTGAAAACTTACAAACTGCACTGAAAAATGCTGCACAAAGAAGCTTGACAATCCTCCCATGCGAACTCTACACACACATTCAGGGGAATATGGCGAAGTCAAGCACAAGTCATAAAATTGTATTGTCTGATCATAATAAATTAAGGCAGAGGACAAGAGGACGACCCAGGGAAAAATGAGGAGGCTTCCCAAGAGACAGGCAGTTCAGGCAAGACGAGTGCAGTGTGTTGAAGCCGCACAAACCACACTACTCAATCAGACCTGAGCGAGAGGCAACGGGTCATGCATAAGAAAAATCGAAAGAATTAAAGCGGCAGCAGTGAAAGTGTCCCAGAGAGTGTGTACGTGCGCTTGTGAAAGCGCTGAGGACTATATTACCCCTGGGTTGTGTGAAGGGGTGTAAATCAGGAGGTCCAAGCGCACTGTAATGGGCCCTTTGGGTCAGTCTGTTGGCCCTTTAAACAGCTAAAAGAGATGGACGTTGGAGAGAATATACTGCTGAGACTGATGAAAGAGAGAGAGAAAGAGCAGAAGAAAAAACAAAAACAGGTGAGCTGAATCAGTTTGTTCTGAAAGACTCAAAGGGTTGAGATAAAATACAAGTGTTAAAATGATTCCTGTTTGCCTCAGAGGCCAGTTTGGAGGAAATAAAATAGTCAGAGGTTTCTATGAAATGCTTGTATGTCTTCACTAAGCTCTATAATCATCAGTTATGTACTTTATAAATTGTATGGGTGTCAATAGCCACAGGCTTTCACATTTATTGGTATAAAACAGCAAATCTGACATACTTGAAGTGGTCTATAACCTTGCAAGCACTAACATACTAATATCCACATTTTTGCATCACCTTCTTTCACAAAATTATTAAATATGTTTACTCATTACTTTTTAACTGCATTACTGAAATGAAATGATCTACTAAAAATACTTATGAAAACCAATTAAAACAATATGTCATAACGTATATGGCAATGTGTTAGGTCTTGGTGGCATAGATCCGCTACGCTGCTGCTGGTGCTGTTATGATTGTTATGGCAGAGAAAGTACCAAGACTTGATACTGCCTGTATATTCACAGACATGCAGTCTGAGAATATAACACAATGCTGCTGCAAACATAATATATACAGTTGAAGTCAGAATTATTTTCCCCAATTTCTGTTGAACAGAGAGATTTTTTCAACATATTTCTAAATAAATTAATTTAATAACTCATTTCTAATAACTGATATATTTTATCTTTGCCATGATGACAGCACATAATATTTTACTAGATATTTTTCAAGACACTTCTAAACAGCTTAAAGTGACATTTAAAGGCGTAACTAGGTTAATTAGGTTAACTAGGCAGGACAGGGTAATTAGGCAAGTTATTGTATAATAATGGTTTGTTTTGTAGACTATCGAAAAAATATATAGCTTAAAGGGGCTTATAATTTTGACCTTAAAATGTTTTTCTAAAAAGTAAAAACTTTTTTCTCCAGAAGAAAAAATATTATTAGACATAAAATTTCCTTGCTCTGTTAAACATCATTTGGGAAATATTTAAAAAAGAAAAAAAGGGGGGCTAATAAATCTGACTTCAACTCTATGTAACTCCCTGTAGCAGATCTAATCACAGGTGGAGCTGGGGTGGAGGAGGGTCTCTGAAAAAACCGTGCTGTACATGCTAGCGTTAAGGTGGTTGCTGAGGCGGCCGCTACCAATCTCCTGCACCATGTTGATGCAGGAGCAGATTAGGTGTGAACTATCAGCCTGTGCACGCATAGTTTCATGACAGAGCTTTGTATAAATAAATAAAAAAGACGCTACTATTGTAGTACATGCACAGCAAGAAAAAAGTGGTCACAGTCAGTATATCTTAATATATCTAAAATGTTTTACATTTTTTTAGGACCGATATCCACTGAAAGTACAGATTATTAATTAGAATTGCATTTTAAAATAAATATTAAAAATATAGTCAATTTTTATAATAAAACAAAAACCTATATATGTTTTTTTTCTTTCTTTTTTTCTGCACTGCTGACATGAACTACTTTACTCTCTGCGATTAAAAATGATTTCTGAAAACAACAACACCAATAAGTTCATTTAATGTATTATAAATATGTTGTTTAGATTTAGTTTCTTAATTTTGGTCATATTTGTGCAGATTTCTCAGTACCGTTGAAGGTGAGGTGACAGCCAAGTGCAAATCATTAGCATTAGCATCAGCAGGCTGAATCACATCTTCCTTGTTCTCCTCTTCCTGTAACCTCCGAGGTGGAGAAGAAAATGAAGGAGGATTAGCAGAAGTCTGAATCATCCAAATTACTCTAAATGACTTCTTCCAGAAGCCACAGCCGACGGGTGGCATGTTTAAGATGACATTTCAGTTGTAGAGGTAATTTGCATTCTATTTGACTCCGAACGGCATGCCGATATTAAGGATTCCACCTGCATTTTTTTGATTCACTCAGTTCAAAGATACACGCTAAGCAGCGGGGCTTAATCAAGGAAAGCACGACTCCTGTCAATCTAAGACAAAAGACATGGAGCTTCTCTAAGCCTCCGAGGCATCGTGTCCTGTCCACTCCTGACACAGAGCAAATCTCCACTGCATCAATTCATCTTATTAAACAAAGATCTCAAACCGAACACATGTATCGGTAATATCGCCGGCGAAATTAAAAGAAAGCACGGGTGGGAGGGAGGGTAAAAAGGAAGCAGGAGAAAAAAGATTATGTTCAGGTTATTACATGCGGCTGCACATCACGAGGTGTGAGGCTGCTGTGATCCTGTTGCTAAGATACTTGGCTAATACCACAGAAACAAGCCCATATTGCTAATCTAGAGGAATCCATGCATGCCTCCACATATTTTGGCGGCTCGAGCTCGGACTCCATTACATGTCGTCAGTCCCTCACCTAGAGTCTATGGTGTCTCCCTTTTTATCTCCATAAGCCCCCCAAGATCTGAAAGAAATATAGAAATGTGACACACTTTTGCCGCTATATTTGGTGGCTGTGGGCAATTTAAAAAGGATTACACTTTGGGAGAAGGTTCTGTGGAAGTGGAAAACATGTGCATCCTGCTATAAGAGGGCTTCAAAAGAATGTAGATCTGAAAATATGATATAAAAACATATTTTGGGGTGTTTCCATAGAATGAAAACATTACTTGTGTTACATGTCTTTGAAAATGTGAATATTAGAGATTACGTGTATAATGTTGAGCTTTTGTTTTATCCTCAAATAAACTTGTATTTTTATTCATTAATCCATTTTCTTTTTTAGCTTGGTCCCTTTATTAATCTGGAGTCGCCACAGCAGAATGAACCGCCAACTTATCCAGCATATGTTTTACGCAGCGGATGCCCTTCAAGCAGCAAGCCATCACTGGGAAACACCCATACACTCCCATTCACACACATACACTACTGACAATTTAGCTTACCAATTCACCTATACCACATGTCTTTGGACTGGAAACCGGAGCACCCGGAGGAAACCCACACAAACACGGGGAGAACATGCAAACTCCACACAAAAATGCCAACTGTCCCAGCCGAGGCTCAAACCAGCGACCTTCTTGCTGTGAGGCGATCTTGCTATCCACTGGGCCACCATGACGGCTTTCAATAAAAATATTTTTTGATAAAAATATAGTTTAAAAACTTGCAGCCTATTCAATCTTAAGAGATTAAGCTGATTCTTCTTTAAACTCATTAAAAATGTATAGGGAAAAGATCTTGGTTGTAATTTTGATGATGACAAGTGGGATGTTGTATATAAATGCGTATTTTTTTTTTCATTTTCTAGTAACAAAATAATTGGACAAAATTACAAATTTATACAAAGGATATACTGTACTTGACCCCAGTTTGTCTCAGTAGGATATGCATGGCCTTTATGTAAATAACATAAGGGCACCATTATGCATATATTTATAGAACTGTGAAAAACTAAAGGAGTTTTGGAATACTGTACATAAGTTTTCTGTGATGGTCCTGGGAAAGAAATATCACAAGACTCCTTTAATATATCTTTTTTGGGGTAGACTTGAATGAAGTATCAGACTCATACCAAAAGTGTAGGTTTGATTTCTTAAGTATCTAGAAAATGTGTTCGGTTAAACTGGAAACAGGAACACCCTCCAACATTTTAATTTTTTTAAAAATATTATAAATGACACCAGTGTTTCCTCTAGGATTTTTTCCAGCTGTGGCGGCAGGCCTTTTACACAGATCTACCAACTACCTATGGCGTTATTTCAATGACAAATGTTGTGAGCGCAGTATTACAAGTCGAGATCACATTTATGTAATATGAGCATGCGAATCTCTTTGCTTGCGCACCGATTTCCTCTATTTGTGCACAAAACTTCTTGCATGCCCTCAAATATACGCTGCTCAAGTGCAGACTTTCTTATGCGCTCTCAAATAAACACTGCTAAAGTGCGATTTAGTGCATTTATGTAACATGTATGTCTTCAACATTTATTAGATTTGCTAGGAATATTTATGAATGTTTCCAATAGACCTACAGAGTGGCATTAATGTGTCCTGAAGTAATGTGAAAGGGCTATAAACTCCAGCAGGATAAAGTAATTGTATGCAGAACCTTAGACCTTTATAAAGTATAATTATGAAAACTGCGTTCATCTTAACTGAAAGCTACGTCGTGTTTGCTGGCCTCACGCATCACGCACTTGTCAGTCAGTCAGTCAGCATGTCACCTTAGGGTTAAACAAATAATGCACAGCACTACTACGGTTACAGAAAAGTTTGCGCTGTTATAATTCACTTATCTTTTAATACGTTTTGGTGCGATTATAACCCGCTATTAAAAAAACAACAACTGAATGTTTTGAATGAGAAGTTGTAATGTAGCTGTGGGGGGATGAATTTTGGTGTTGCGCCCCTCCATGGAAGAATGAATGTAGCGGAAACCATGAATGACACTCCATTTGCAATATTTAGCATATAGTTTAAAAAACAAAACACACATATTTTTAGAAACCTGGAATATTTCTTGGACCCCTTATGAACCAATTGACCTGGGCCTACGGCCTATAATACCCATTGTTATCACACTGACCACTCATATGCTGTTATTTGATTTCTGTTTTACTGAATTTGATGATGTATATGTTTTTATATTTGTATACTTTGATGCTATTTCATGTTGAATAATCATTTTCTTTTCAGCTTATTCCCTTTATTAATCAGGGGTCGCCACAGCGGAATGAACCGCCAACTTATTCAGCATATGTTTTACGCATATGCCTTTCCAGCCGCAACCCAACACTGGGAAACACCCATACAGTCTGTGGGGAAAACCGGAGCACCTGGAGGAAACCCACATGAACACAGGAAGAACATGCAAACTCCACCCAGAAGTGTCAACTGATCCAGCCGGGACTCGAACCAGCAACCTTCTTGCTGTGAGGCGATCGTGCTACCCACTGTGCCAACATGGCGCTGATTGTTATATTGTAAAACGATAAATAAATATAATATTATTTTTTTATTTAAAAAAAAAAAGCTTTGGGAGTTTTGCAAGAAAACAATACACACATAAAATGCAAGTCAATGGTTGCAGGGACTCTGAAAGAGACATTCAGACTCAACAAAATGAATGATCATACTTTGAGGTGATATGACGCAAATACAATCTAAAAAAATTAAGAAAAATAAACCCTGTAACCCAAAGTATTGGGCAAATAGGGAAATCAAACTATTCCACCAGTTGTATCTTCATTTTGAGTCAAAGTGAAAGTCAGACATGTCTGAAAATTTGGATTGATTATGTAACTTGTGGATTTGTGCTTGGCCACAGATGTTTCAAAATATTCAGTCAAGCCGATGGTGAACCGTAACACAGTTCACCCAATATAGGAGCCCAGGTCAGATCTAGGCATGGGCCAGTTTAAGATTCTGACAGTATGATAACCTTGGATTAAAATATCCCGGTATTGTGATTCCTGCTCTGAAATATATTCATTTTAAATGTCTGGGTAAAAAACAACATTATTTTCCCCCATTGAACACAATGCATTTTATTTTAAGAAACATTTAAAATATTTTGGAACAGTAAACATGTCAGGCTAAATAATTCAAATAAATCATCGACTTCTGCTGTCTTCATTAGTTTAAAAAACACAGATTTCTTTACGTCTTAAAAGGCTATTTGGATATCTTTCTTTTCTTTGGATATAAAGCGACTGCACTGTTCAGGTCTATTTGTCTATGTATGGGGATATTCGATGGCTTGCCGTGCGTTAAAGCTGGTAATTTGCTAAGGTAGGCCTAAGTTTAAACTGGTTTTGCTCTTTGCAGCACAATAGTTGTCTGAATTTTTGTCAGTTTTGACATCTAAGATTTTCTAGTCCCTCCACTGAATCAGCAGTGACAGGCCAGCAGACAGACAGAGAGAGAGCATGTGCATGCTGTTAATACCTGCTAACGTTATTAAGATGTGATTTCATAAAGCTGATCACAGGTGGACAAATAAGACATTCCCACTGTGTGTTTCCAGTCATATTCCCAGTCACATATTTCTTTTGT